>JAIUCV010000777.1:0-327500 GCA_026724425.1 Erythrophleum ivorense | reverse complement strand
ACCCTAAACCCTAAACCCTAAACCCTAAACCCTAAACCCTAACCCCTAACCCCTAAACCTTAAACCCTAAACCCTAAACCCTAAACCCTAAACCCTAAACCCCAAACCCTAAACCCTAACCCCAAACCCCAAACCCTTAACCCGAAACCCGAAACCCGAAACCCTAAACCCTAAACCCTAAACCCCAAACCCTAAACCCCAAACCCCAAACCCCAAACCCTAAACCCCAAACCCCAAACCCTTAACCCTAAACCCCAAACCCCAAACCCTAAACCCCAAACCCTAAACCCTCAACCCTAAACCCTAAACCCTAAACCCTCAACCTTAAACCCTAAACCCTAAACTCCTAAAACCCTAAACCCTGAACCCTGAACCTTGAACCCTAGACCCTAGACCCTAGACCCTAGACCATAGAACCCTTAACCCTTAAACCCTATAAACCCTAAACCCTTAGACCCTTTACCCCAAACTCTTAAACCCTTATCCCCAAACCCCAAATCTTAAGTCGTATTCATTATCCCATTTACCCTAAACCCCGAGAACCCCAATCCCTAACCTTAGTCATGATAACTGAAACCCTATGCCGTGAATACTAAACCCTTAAACTCTGAACCCTTATACCTTTAAAGCCCTTGGCCCCCATCCCCAATCCTTAAACGTTAAAACCCTTGACCCTAAATCCCTAATCCCTAAACCCAAGAAAGACGACCTCATCTTTGCAAAAACTACTCTTGTTAAGGTTGACATATAAGTTTTCCTTTCTAAAGATATCAAGCACACAGCGCAAATCACTCAAATATTCATCTAAATTTCTACTATAAATCAAAATGTTATCAAAATACATTACAACAAAGTTTCGATTGTGTGCATGAAGACATTATTCACTTACCTCATAAAGGTGTTTGGTACATTTGTTAGCCCAAATGGTATAACTAACCATTCATACAATCCATGCTTTGTTTTGAATGCAGTTTTCCACTCATCCCCTTCCCTTATCTTAATTTGATGATATTCATAATTTAAATCAATTTTTGAAATGACACTTGACCCATGCAATTCATCAAGCATATTCATCTAACCTAGGTATAGGATGGCAATACTTTATAGTGATATTGTTCGCAACTTTGCAATCATTACATATCCTCTAAGCTCAATCTTTCTTTGGCGCCAAAAGTATTGAAACCGCACAGGAACTCAAACTTTCTCTAACATATCCCTTAGCCATGAACTCTTTAACTTGCCCTTAAATCTCCTTTGTCTCCTCTGAGTTAGTTTTATAAGTTAGCCGACTAGAAATTATTGCTCCAAGAATGAAGACAATTTGATGTTCAACGCCTTTAATGGGTGGTAACCCACTAAGAATATCTTCATGAAATACATCCTCAAATTCATGTGACGAAGAACCAACAACAATAAAAAAGAAGGTTAAGGTCATTAGTATCCAAAAAGGCCTTCTTGTAAATAAGTATAAGCAAAGACTGTTTAGTATGATAAGCACTCCTCACTTTATTTCTTTCACATAAAAAGTCACTTTTCCTCTCTTTTCTCTCCACTTTTGGCTCCTTCTTTTTCTGAATTTTTTTTTTTTTTGGAACTCTTCACTTCTCTCTCTTTTTCTCACTCTTTTCTTTTTGATCTCTCTCTCTCTCATTTTTTAGATGACCTCTTTCTTATCTCTCTCTTTCTTCATCTTGAGCTAATCCTCATACACTTGCTTTGGTGTTAAAAGTACAAAAGCAATGGGTCTGTTATTCATTATAAATGAATATCTATTGGTAAACCCATCCTTAGTTTCCCTTTTATTAAACTCCCAAAGTTTTTCTAAAAGTTTATGTTTGACATGCATAAGAACAATATCACACAAAACTTCATCACTATATTTATCAATTGAGAATGAGACCAAAACTTGTCTATCAACCATTAACTTGTATGGTCTAGGGTGTCTAATGGTAGAAAAATTTAATTTCTCAACTAAAGTGGTGTTATTGACATTGGTACAACTTCCACCATCAATAATCACGCTGCATACCTTGTGGTTTATGGGCAATGAATATGAAAAATGTTCTCTCTTTGTTACTCCATGTCATCTTCTTTAATTTGAGAATTTAAAGCTCTTCTAGTCATAAAAGTTTCTCTTTCCACTGCATATTCAACTCTATCATCACTAGCATTTTCAAGTGAAGCCATGGAATCATCACTTTCACTTTCAGTCACCATATCCCTATTATCATTCATAACCATGGCTCACTTATTGGAACATTACAAAGATGTATGACCTATTCCTAAACATTTGAAATATTTAATACCTTTATTTCTAGAAGGTTAGGAATCATATTTACCTTTGCCTTTTATTAAAGCCTCATCCTTGATTTTGGAGTTCTCCTCAAATATAACTTTTTCTTCTTTTCTCCAGTTTGGCTTCAGTGAAGAGCTAGAGCCCGAGATGTATTTACTACTCATTTGTGCCTAAGTTTCCTTTCAATTTTTATTGCCATATGCATCATGTCTTCTAACTCTACATAATACTGCAATTCTACTATGTTAGTTATATCTCTATTCAACTCACTTAAGAATCAAGCCATTGTTACTTTCATAACTTCCTTCACATTAGCTCTTATCATAGCTAATTCCATCTACTTGTAATATTCCTCCACACTCTTAAAACCTTGTGTGAGGGTCTGCAACTTTTAATAGAGGTCTCTATAATAATTGTTAGGAATAAATCTCTTTCTCATAAGAGCTTTCATTTCACTTTATGTTTCTACAGGTTTATCACCATTTCTCCTCTTATTTAGAACCAATTTATCCCATCAAATGATTGCATAATTAATAAATTCAATCACAGACAACTTCACCTTTTTTCTTTAGAATAATTGTGACACTCAAAAATCAATTCTATTTTTTTCTCTCACTCCAAATAAACTTCAAGGTCATTTCTACCTTAAAAATAAGGTATTTTTATTTTAACGTTCCTAAGGTTCCCATTTACCTTATTTTTGTTTCTAAGAGCATTTCGACCATGTCTCCTTTCATACCTAACTTATCTAAGTCTATTTCTACCCAACTCAACTACAAAATTAAAATATCTTTTTTTGGGTATGATTGTCACATTTACATGAAAGAAAGCAAGATAAAGGAGGCAAGGATTTGAAAGAAAAAAAATCTCTAAATTGAGATAGAAAATGTGCATTTTTATATGTGAATTATCTTGCATGCAATGTCTTGCCACCTGATTTAAGTCATTACCAAAAGAGAAAATGTTTACATAATGTGACTTGTTATTTATGGGATGAATTTTTTCCTTTTAAAAGATGTGCTTATTCTCTGTCCTCTAGGATTAAGACTTACAATAGGTTGCCTTTGCAAGTTTGCAATCATTGTATCTTGCCTATCCATCTGATTCCATATACCTTTAAGAACCATATTAAGGCATTCAAACTACTATTGCATATATTTCACAACAAAGTTTATGTTCTATTGAACCCTATTGAATGTTTCCTCACTGTTAAACATTTTAGAAAGCTTCAAAAATTTTATTAGTGAAATAAAGTTTTTCATAATTTTTCCTATCATGTTCCCCCTCAAGAAATGACACTCTGTACTTCTATTTCACTCTTTATAGGCTTTTCTATATGCTAGCCTCACACCCTCTTGCCTTTTTCTACTCTTAAATTCCTCTTTTGACTCTTCAAAGTAACTAGTCAACTCGATCAAAGGCTATCACAATACTTGCAGAATCAACTTGACACTTAGATATTTTAAGATAGCAAAAAGTAGATATTGAGAATTAGGAAATCAACAATTCAAATGACAACAATTTTTTTATAAGTTTAGCCCAAGTTAAGCAATATTTCCAAAACAACACAATTTTTTTTCTTTTTCTTTTTTTTATTCTTTTTTTTTTGGCAATATTCCCTCATTTTTTTGTTTTCCTTTTTAAAAAAAACTAAAATATGAGGAAAATATGAAAATCACAGAAACAGGACACAAACAATCAAATCAATCTAAAAAGTCCTAAATGACACATATAACTAGAAATAGTTATATCTCGCTCTATAAAACTCTAACTTACATGATTTCAAAATGACCAGAAAGATGAGATTTTAAACTATGAAAATAACCTATTAAACATCAAAAAACTAAAAGGAAAATATGAGGAACAAAGGTACAAAAAAAGATGATGTCTAGACACACATAAAAAATGAACAAGCACAAGAACACAACACAATCTAAAAAAAATGAAGACATAGAAAAACACAAAGATATGACCTGAATTTAAGATCAAAGCTCTGATACCAAGATGGCGCGAACCCACAAGGATTAGATCTCTCGAACCCATAGCCAATGCTATAGTATATGCACCCTAAGAAAGATAAACAAAAGTCTGGTGATCCACTTGAAATCCTTGAGCACAAACAAATAAAGATCTTGAGTGTTGGAAGATGCCATAAGGTTGATCAAACCTTAATAAGTCTGTTAGTCCTATGAAAAACCCTAGAGAGAATCTGCTCTTTAAGTCTGGAATTTTTAGAATTAAAATTTTATTCATTTATCCAAATGATTACAAATGGAGGCAGAATACATGTTTATATAGTGTAAGTCAAATCTCATTTTTATTAGCCTAGGAGAAAAACTAAGAAAAATAAATGTATAATTCTAACTTAATGACTTAAGAATTTAGAATATAAAATAGTCAATTTTTTTAACTAAAAAGGAAAGAAAATCTACCTAATTAATTCTAATTTTCATCCAAATACATAAAACTTTTAAAAAGTTAGTATATTAAACCCATAGTAGCATTATTTAGGCCCAAATACGTCAATCATGTATGGTGCTTAGTTCAAACTTTTTAATTTGTAATATTTTAACCCAAAATACTTCTAACAGCTCCATCTTTAACCCAAATAATTTTAAAGATGTCCTAATTAATGCTTAAATTAGATTTGTCAAAATTTTGCTTAGCCTAAATCTTTTAAACAAATCCATTCAATACTTCCTTAAGTCTTTTACCCCTATCTCTTATGATAAGTCCAATTGGAAGATGCAAAGAATTATTGGAAAGTTTTGAATTAGCTTGTTCTTTTGAGTTAGCTAATTTTGTCCCATGATTCACATCAGGCATAATGTTTAGTGTTTAGTGTTTAGGATTTAGGTTTTAGGGCTCACAGTATGGGATTTAGGGTTTATGGTTTAGTTTTAAGGTTTAGCATTTTAGGTTTAAGGTTTAAGTTTTGGGGTTTAGTGTTTAGCATCTGAGGTTTTACGTTTAGGGTTTAGGATTTAGGGCTTGGAGTTTTACGTTTTGGGTTTAGGGTTTTGAATTTGTAGTTTGTGGTTTATGGTTTAGCTTTTGATATTTAACGTTTAAGGTTTTCAATTTTGGGTTTAATATTTAAGGTTTATGGTAAAAAAAAATTTGTTTAGGGTTTAAGGTTTGATGTTTAGGATTTAGGATTTAAGGTTTAGTATTTTTGGGTTTAGGGTTTATGTGTTATTGTTTAAGGTTTGGTGTTTAGAGTTTAGGGTTTGGGATGTCATTTCCAATTTAGGATTTAAGGTTTCGATTTATAATTTAGGGTGTGGGGTTTAAGGTTTTAGATTTGGTGTTTAGATTTTAGTGCTCTACATTTAATATGTTGATTTTTAGGTTTGCAATTGGGGTTTAGAGTTCAAGATTTAGGTTTTAGGATTTAGGATTTGATGTTTCATGTTCGAAATTTATGGTTTTGGGTTTAGGATTTTGATTTTATGTTTTAAGGTTTATGTTTCATCTTTTTGAGCTTTAGGTTTTGAGTTTAGGATTTTGATTTTTAGGTTTAGGGCTTGGGATTTAAGGTTTGGAGTTTAGAGTTTAGGGTTCAAGGTTTAGCATTTAGGGTTTATAATTTAAGGGTTTAGGGTTTAGGATTTAGGGTTTAGTGTTTGGTTTTTAGGTTTAAGTTTTGGTTTTATACTTTAAGGTTTTGGGTTCAAGGTTTAGAATTTGTAGTTCAAGATTTAATATTTGGGGTTTAGCATTATGGCTTTAGGTTTGCAGATTAAGGTTTAGGTTTGTCATTTATGGTTTATGATTTTGAGTTTAGCAATTATTCTTTAGGATTTATAGTTTGGGGTTTTGGATTTGGAGTTTGGGTTTTAGTGTATAAGTTTTAGGGTTTTGGATTTAAGTTTTTAAGTTTAAATTTTAGGGTTTGGATTTAAGGGTTATGGTTCAGAGTTTAGAGTTTTGGGTTTTGTATTCAAGGTTTATAGTTTGGGGTTTACGGTTTAGAATTTAGGGTTTGGGTTTGGAGTTTAGGATTTAGGTTTTAGGATTTTAAGTTTAAGGTTTGGGTAATGAGATTTAGAGTTTTGTATCTAATGTTTAAGATATAGAGTTTGGAGTTTAGATTTGGGTTTGGGATTCGAGGTATAGAATTTAGTCTTCAAATTTTAGTATTTAAGGTTTAGGGTTTTTGGATTTAGAAGTTAGGGTTTTTGTTTTAGGACTTAGAATTTAGGATTTGAGGTTTGAAGTTTGGTATTTAGGGTTTGAGGTTTGCAGTTTGGGATTCAAGGGTTCAAGTCTAAGATTTAGGATTTAAGGTTGGGGTTTATTTTTATGATTTAGGGTTCAAGGTTTAGAGTTCAAAATTTAGTATTTAATCTTTAAGGTTTGGGACTTGGGAATTAAGGCTTGCAGTTCAAGTCTTTGGATTTAAGTTGGGATTTAGGGTTTAGAGTTTTGGTCAAGGAAGCACCGATACGGCAAACAAGGTGCCGTACTCGTACCGGATACGTGTCCGGCACAGACACGCATACCGTATGGGTACAAACGTACCCGTACATTTTCGTTTTCGCCCGTACGTTTCGAAACGTTTTTTTTTTGTACTAAAACGTTTCGAAACGACTAAGGAACGGCGCCTAAACGGCTTTGAAATGGCCCGAAACGTCTTGCGCCTCATTTACCTACTGATCGAGCCGGTCTTCATTTCTCTCTCGCCTTTGGTTCCTGCTGCATCTCACCATGCTGCGTCTCCCTCCATGCTGCTCATCTCTTCGCTCCGTTCTGCGTCATCTTCTCCGTCAAGCCATTCGTTTCCGTCGTCTTTTCCCGCTGTGGCAGGTGAGTCTTCTTTCCTGTGGCTTCTGTATACATGGTCACTCTCCTGAGAAAACTTGGTCACTCCAAAAGATCAAATGGAACTTCATAGTTTTAAGACGCCATCTAACATTTTTTTTAATCACATAGAACTTCATAGTTTTTCCATAAAGGATACGTACGCAGAAGTTCTTGTCCAGAAATTGCGGATTCTATAAAGGAACAATGGATGGTTTATGTTTTAATTTGTGCACACTCAAGCTGGAATGTTTAACTCGTGTTGGCACTTTGACTGGAGTAACATATAATTAATGTTGATGGCATCTTTCAAAGACTTGAACGGTAGTTTATTTTTTCTGTCTCCTAGAGTTTCTATTAGTTCTTATGACACTTATATAAATTAAATAGCAAATTTTTAAAAATTATCTTTCAATACTTCATATAATTGATTTTGGTGCTATTATTATTGTTTTTCTCTAAAGACTTAAACATCAACATATGTAACAACTGAATATATATATATATATAATTATTTATTTATATATACATATATTCACGTACTCGTATCTTAAAATTTTAAAAATTAACGTATTCTACGTATCGTGTCATGTCGTACCCGATACGCATACCCGTATCAGTGCTTCTTAGGTTTTGGTAAGGTTTTGGACTTAGAATTTATAGTTTGGGGTTTAAGATCATTTTTCTATTTTGCTTATATTTTTGTAGATTTACCTAACTGGAAGTTAAGTTCAGATCCATTCATGAATCTAGGCAAAAGCAGTGTATTCGCCCATGGCTTTTATGTTCTGGGCTTTCTCGAGGAAGTGTGTGATCCGAGAATTTAGACTTCTAGCAGTTCGTATTCGAGATTTTTATGATGGATTTGGACTTGAATGGTGAATAATAAACAGTTTAAACTGAGTCTTGAGGTAATATCCACAATATATAAAAATAAGGTGTTATAGCTACTTTAAATGTCTCTCAAGACTCTGAACAAAACTGAAAGGTTTTGTAGTTTCAAAGTATAATTGTGGAAATGAGAAAGTAAAAAACAGCATGTTATCTGGCTCACTGATCATTATAATAATACAGCATACAAGAATACTAACTTCCTAATTACACTTCTTAAGGCGATCTTCATGGACAGCGAACATGAGAATTAAATGACAAAAGGTGCAAAATACATCAATAACGAACAAACGAATTGCAAAAGCCATGCGAAACTAGCTAATTTCATCCTCCATTCGGTGGATCTCGAGTCTTTTTTATTCCAAGGAAGCCATACACTTCGTAATCATTCAGAAGACACGGGGCAGTTGCTTTTTCAGCATTGAGTCGTCCTTCCAATTCCATCGAAATTCTTGGTATACCTGTAGGTTTGAGGAAGAGCAATTTGATCAGAGCCCAGGAGCCTTCTAATCTCGGATCGCACCTTATAGAAAACATATCCCCAGCTGCCCCTGTTGTGGGATCCAAGGACCTTGGCTTCCTCCTCGTTCATTTCCAGATCTCTACCAAACATGGGTTTTCTGGAGAGGATCCAAGCCGAGCCCCAAATCCACCATTTCCTTATGGCGCTGCCTGCGAAGTTACCCATTGATGAGAGGGACTTGGATCTGGGAAATGACCAAGAGGATGTAGGGGAAGCAGAGGTGGTCTGGATCTTGAGGGACAAGGACGAGAGCCGTCTGCGAAGGCCTCCTTTGTGTCGTTTGGAGTCCGCAGTGTGTGAGACCGGGAGTGCAGGATTAGCAGACATGCTGGGAAAGAAGCTCCGCTTCTGAGCCAGAAAGCTCATTCTGTAAATATCAGAGCTCAGAGGGATCGCCTCCACGAGAAGCGGGGTCTGTCCTGACAGATCTGATGATTGGAGAAACCGGATGCAAGCAAAATAAACATAATAAATAAAAGTGAGAAGAACAATGGGAAGCCAGAAGGGGAAAAAAAAAGGTGAAATGTAGCGTTCACAGCTGTGTCACAGGCTGTTTCATTCCTTTTGTGGGGTCGATTACTCTGTTCAGTTCTTTCCTAACATTGGTTTGGGGTGTCGTCCTGACGGTGAGAGAAGGACCCGTGTTAGCATGAAAAGGGCTTTGGGCCCGCCAGCTACAGCGTTTAGGGTCCCATCTCTTCATTACGAAAGATTTGATTTTATAAATTTATATAATATGATCTACTTTTAGAGTTTATTTTTAGTATTCATGAACTACTATTATTTATTTTTTAAAAGTCACATAATCTAATTTAAATTATGATTGAATTTGATTTTTAATTTCAAAATAATAATTATTTATTTATCAAAATATAAATAAAAATTATTATTACTAAAATATTATAAATATTTTCCTATTTTTATAAGTATGTATAAGTAATATGTTATATAAATTTACACAAATAACTTGCAATTAATACACACATATATATTTATATATACCTTCACTGTTGCTAGCACTATTCACAAAGCCGATTTACTACTTCATATATGTTTCTCTTTTCATTTGCTTGTTTGTGTTAGTTTCTCCTCTTGTGTTTTTTCACATTTCCATTTGCCTTCCACGGGTCTATTCTGCACGGAACTTGCCATTTTTGTTATTGTATAACTTAAAAATTCAAACTTCTCTTTTTATATTCTATAACATTACTTTGCAATATATATATATATATATATATATTATTGAGAATATACTAAAATTTTTCAAAAATTTGTCAATATTTGACCTAATATGTATTATGAAAACATTTGAAAAAATTATATAAAATGGGCCAATCTACGGGTTAGTTCATCAAAGCGCAAACTTAGACGAATTTGGGTTGATGTTCTCATGTCCATTCAAAACTAGTTTTCTTGACAAATGTATTGTAAACTTCTTTTTAACTTATTTTATATTGATGAAATTAATTTTTATATAATATAGGACTATAATTTGATTCTCAACATAACAATAAAAACAATTAAATTGATGTTAAATTCTAACACCAAACTATAATTTTATTATTAATATAATAATAAAGATAATTAAATAAATTTTATATTTAAAATGAGCATATATTGTTTAAAAATTAATTTTATTATCAAAAATAAATCAAAATGAATTTTTTTAATATATTTCAAATATTTTAAAAAATTGAGTATAATTTTTAAAATAAAAAATATTAAATATAATTTCATCGAATTTTAATCAAATATAATTTACGTTGCAGCTCAATATGACTTTGTTTATACCACTTAACATTACTCCCAACGCAGAACGGTGAGTTGGACTATAAATTAAGAATCCTCTTGAACAAAGAATTCAATCCTGCTACTAAAAAAAGTTGGATTGGACGCTTCGCCCCCAAAAAAAAGGATTGAACTCATTTATATGGATTGAAATTATTTTTTCAATTAATAATCAATTATTTGTTGTCAAAAGTAGAGAATTAATTTGTATGGACTAAGTGCGCTGAGTTATTTAACCCATCAGTCAATCAATGGTGAGTTGGACTATAAGAAACACATCGTTGGAAATTTATGAATAGGCTTGTGATCCTCTGTATGAGAGAGTAACAATGAGTCGAAGAACACCATGCATTGATGGGTGGTGAGGACCCATATTGACTAAGCCGGGCTTTACACTTTTCATTGTTGGTTGTACGTTCATGGTGCTCGCGCATGTGTTCTCAAGAAGTAAATGGTGCATAGGGCTAACACTTTCTGCTTAAAGGTCTTGAGTTCCTTTTGTTAGCTAGAGCTGTTGTGCAATTTGAGGGAGTGGTGTGGCTTTCTACCATCTTTTGTTTTTTTGGTTTATGGGATTCGCGACTTTCTTTTTTGGTTAGAACACAAAATGTATAGGCGATGTTAGTTTTAATTAATAATCAATTATTTGTTGTAAAAAGTAGTGTATTAATTTATATGGACATATTTGCTTTCAAATTGCCGAAACAGGGGCCATATTTGCAATTTGATTCTTCATTGCTTACCCCTTAACGTAATCACTAGGCGAACTGTTTTGTGGGCATACTCCTGGATGAGAAGCAAATCCCAGAGCGTCGAATGCAAGAGATGATATGTTCGGCATGGAAGCTTCAAGGTCATGTTAGAGTGGTTGGAAGAGATAGAAATATCAAATATCTATCCGTTGAGGTTTGAAGATTACCAAGATCAAAAGTACATCCTTAATCATGGTCCATGGGTGATAGACAATTTGTTCGTGGCCGTTGAAAAATGGCAGCCAAATATGGTTCTTTCCAGATTACGTTTGCTCAGGTTCCTATCTGGGTTCAAGTTCAGGGTCTGCTGCTAGAATATTTTAATCAAGGAGCTACTGAAGTTTTAGGTAATTTGATGGGAGATTTTGCAGATTTTGAAGCCATGGAAGGTCCGACACATAACATTCGATTTATGCTAATTAGAGTTTTAGTTTATCCTTCTCTTCCATTATTACTGACATTCCGAGTTAAATTAGATGATGGGCATTGGGTGTGGGTGGATTGCAGATATGAGCGAGTATTGTGAATATGCTGCCAATGTGATGATAAGGATTGTCAGTGCGATTTGCTAATGGTGGAAAAAGCGATGCAATTGGACAAGGAGCATATACTCGAGCGATACAGCGTTGAGTTTGCTTCAGATTTTCGTTTCCCAATGGTGTCAAAATTCAATATTGCATTTTATGCTAGGTACCAAACCAGAAAAACAACTAGAGTTCGCTGGGTGGATACATCTCGTGCTAATTATTATGTGATTAAAAATTTTACTCCATTTTCACTTAATGATCCAGCAATGTCTTAAATGCCACTGTCAAGGTATTTGGGCTTATCAAATGAATCAACTGCTTCAGATGGCTCGAGTTCAGAAGAAACTGAACCGCATCCTGAGGAGCCTTTCTCGGAGGATTGGGTGGATAGGGAGTAAGATAGAAATATGGATATGGAAATTGAAAATAATGATAATGTGCATATGGAGGTTGAAAATGGAGATAATGGTACTGTGCAAGGCTTTGAACAGGATGGCATCCAGATGATGCAGCAAGATTTTGGGGGGATTTCTTCTAACCAGGATGACCTTTTAGTTTCATTAGAATGTTCTGAGTTGCCTTTTCCAATTATGACTCAATCAGAGCAAAACTGGTAGGGACATGTGTGGGAACAAGAATCATCTCTCGTCACCGACTTACCCCTCACCGAATGTCAAATCATTGAAAGGGGAAATGATGAAATTGACAGGAAAGCAGAGGCATCGTTCAAAGCAACTAGTAATGCATAGCTAGAAAGTTTGCATGGGTCACGGAAAGATGTTACTGTTGAAGAAATGCGACTGTGACATGGCAAATCAACGAATAGAAATTTGTTCTGTTGAGCTGCATGAAAGGAGGGCCACATTGGAGCTTTTGAAATAGGCCCAAATAAACTCTTCAGCCTAAATAGAAAGCATTTACCTGGATCTACCTCATTATCGCAATGGGCTTCCACGAATTCACTTAAAATGGCCTGAAATGCATTCAAACCCAACCACTTATCCCGTGTTTGCAAATTACGTGGCCCTCATGTTTAAACTGTGGGTTTACTGTGCACTATGACCCAGTGCACTGGAACATACTTCATCCATCACTTGGGCTAGTCAAATTTTTCTGCTAGAAAAAGCAAATTTCATACCCCTTTCACCGTTTGATCCATATTTTCTTGGGAAAGGGTTAATATATATTTCACTCTCTTTAGGGTGGGGTTATATGGGTTACTAGAATTGGAATAGCTTGAATCCTTCACCTATTAAATACTATCATGAATTGACTATAGAGCATTTTAATAGATATTGAACTTGCTAGGCTCTTTACAATAAGGCCTTTAGAATTATCATGCAAGAATCATAGGAGATGAAACGATTTCTATGAGATATGTTAAACGCAAATTTAGTTTTGCACTTGATAAAATTCCAAAGTTTAAGTGTATCATCTTTCATCTTGTGAAGTTTTAGGTTTCAAGAAGCTTTTCTACAAAAACGTCCACAATCCATAGTCGCCATGATTGTGTTAAGCTTGAACTATCATAAGCTTGGTACATCCATGACAATTCAAAAGTTACACATATTAATAAGTAAATATAACCTAGACCTTCTTTTTTAATAAAAACTAAACAGATGCTAGATAGAATTTGCAAATGTTTTAGATTGTTTGGATATAGTCAAGTTTTTGGATGTAATATGGATGGTAGAAAGGATGGGCTTTTTTCTTGGATGCCAAAAATGATTTAATTGTAATCTTTTAGATTCTTTTCCTCACAGAGTTGCATTTAAAGGTTATAAACTCTCAAAGTTATTATTTGTTCTCTCCTAATTTATTTGTGCGTTATATCTTGTGAGATTGGTTTAAATGTACTACAAATTATATTAACAAGCCTTGGCTAGCTATGGAGGATTTTAGCCAAATTATGTACTCACAAGGAAAAAAAAAAGATATAAGATGGGAATCAATTACAAGAAGTGTTAGATGCATGCCAATTTATAGACATTAAGCCTAGTGGAGGGTGGTATACATTGATGAATAATAGACAAGGAGAATATGCTGTTTAGGCTTGTTTGGATCATGTGTTTTGTAATCCCTCTTAGCTTGAATTATACCCCTATTTAAGGCTTTAAATTCTCATATTAGCAACCTTTGATCATACCTTGTTAGTGTTTTATACTAATATTTTGCCAATGTTTAGAAGGCATCCTTTTTGTTTTGAGAACTTTTGGTTCATGTTTGAGTAGCACAATGATATTGTATATAAAGTTTAAAATGAATGGATATTTGGTTCCTATGCTTTTTAGGTGGTTAATAAATTGAGTAACCTTAGAAGAGAGCTTCGAGAACAAAATAAAAGTATAATTGGTAACATAAAGTATCACACTACTTCCTTAGAAAAGCAATTAATGGATATAAGGATGGGGCTTCTAAGTGAGAATTTAGTCGTTCTTGAAAAAGAGGTTCATCAATATCTTAAATTTTAGAATGATTTGTGAGGACTCCTTATAGGTTCAAAAGGCAAGGCAAGTGTAGTTAGCAAATGGAGATCAAAATACAAAATATTTTCATAATTTGGTTAACTCAAGAAGAATGTGAGGATTGTGCATACACTTGACATTGTTGATGAATCATTGTGTTAGGTTGTTAAGTACATAAATTCGAAATTTGATTCACTTATGTGGGTGTTTTTAGGATTCTAACTTTGTGAGAGTTGAGTTTGCTAACATGTCTATGATTTTGGGTGTCATTCTTCATAACAAGGATGCACACAGGTAAGCCATGTTGAGCTACACACTTGTGTGCTATAACATCTCTAAACCCGAGACTAACATAGGTTAGCTGTGTCAATGAACACATCGATGTTCGCTCCACAGTTCAAAATAAATAAATAAATAAATAAAACTCGAATCTATTCACAACCCAACTCATACCCATTCCAAAATCTTACTTGCCTTGAGAGCTAATCTCTTATTCCCTTTATTATATGTCCCTAATAGTTTAACTTGTATTTCTGACTATCTTTTGCATTATTGTATTACATATTGGAATTAACTAATGTTTTCTTCTAATGTACTACTAATTATCTCTTTAATTTCTTTATTTTATTGATCTATTTTGAATTTTATATCAATCAATCAAGCTCTCTATCATCATGCTCCCAATGGAATTACAGTGATACTAAGGGAATATTCTGATCCCCTTCATTCTTTTTGTTTTTACTTTCCTAATTTATTTTGTATCGAGGACAATGCATTGTTTTAATTTGAGGGAAAGATTGAGTTGAAATGATTTTTATTGTCTTTGATTTAAGAAAACTATTGTTTTAATATTGAGATTAATTAAGTTAAATTATCTGCGAATAAGGTTTAATGAATTTTTAGGTGGTCAGAAGTAGTTTGGTGTTATTCACAATGCTAGAATTAAAAAAGTGTAGTATGTGGTAAAATAAAGATAAGCATTTTCCTTTCTAAATAGTAAATTGAAACAATACTTTATGTTTAACATAGAAATTTAGTAGTAAAAACATAGCTGAGTTGTGTGATAAATTTTTAAAACTTTTTCTTTTGAATTAGGTTTCATTCATTTAAAAAAAAACAAAGAAAGAACAAAAATTTTAATTTTATGTCTAATCACAAGTGACCAATGAAAAGGAACGTAAAATGTACTTATTTGTAAGAATTTATGATGAGTTGAAATAGAATATAAAATGCACTCACTGAAAAAAAAAATTGATATTTTTTAATTTGTGTTTTTGCTAAACCTAAAAAGGGAGGAAAAGTTTTTTTTTTTTAATTTGTGTACTATTTAGTTATATCAACTACAACTTTTAAGTGCTTTTGCAAAAGCCTATAGAGAGAAATTAAAGGAAAGAAATGTGTTTAATTTTATATTTACTAGATAATGTACTTATTTTTGAATCGGGTCAATGTGATTGATTGAGATTTACATTTGATAACTTTGCATTTATTCAAGTATCATGAACAAGCTATGATCATAGTTAGTAGCTTATTTAGTTTGCTTGAGGACGAGCAAAGAATTAAGTTTAGGAAAGTTTGATCAATGAAAAATATATATATTTTTCCTTAGATAAATTTTAGTAATTAGATGTAGATTATGTGGATTTTATGTGCTTTTTATATAATCTAATTGGGTATTAAGGAAAGTAAAAAGCATGAGAGATTTAGCGAGAATATTAAATGTATTTAACAAGGAGCATCGGCAAGCTATGTTGGTGAGCACAGGCATGTAAAATAGGAGAATTTTGACCACATGGGTAAGCCATGTGGAAATGGGCAGAGAAATGCACCAACATAGAGCTAAATATGGGCAAATCGTGTAACTTGGTGGTTTCATGAACTTTACATAAAAAGTAAAATTTCATAATTTTTAGAGATTTAAAATAGCTCAATGCAATTAAAATCACATTTGTCTCATTTTTCTCATTTTTCATGCCATCAGTATTTTATACCATAATAACCCTTTTGGCTGAAATACTTGTCCTTTGCTTTCATATTCTAATGAGAAAGATCAGTTTTTCTATCTATATTTTAAGTTATACATATACCTTATTTTTCCCACTTTACGATTAAATTAGCCTTTTTTCTCATTGTTTACCATTTTCTCTAACTTTTGGCATTTTTGTTCATTTTAATTAAGCTTCTAATCTTTTTTTATCATCTTTCTTTTAATATCTAGAGGTTTATGGAAATTATTGGTTATGACACAACTTGGAATTTCAAAAGAAAAGGCCAAGGAGGAAACCTAGAGGTAGAGAGATGCAGAGGAGGAAAGGAGATTTAGAAAGAAAATGCTAGGAACTACTACAGATATGAAGTTACTGAAGAATCACTTGAATTCGCCATTAGTTTTATTCTTACCTTTCTCTTTAGCATTTAGATAATGGAATTGTTTTGTTTTAGTGTTGTTTCTTTGCTTATTGAGATCATGCATAGCTAAATCTTTATTTTATAATTTAGATAAATCTTTTTATTGACTAAGTTGAATTTGGAATGTTCTTGTAACTATTTTAATTGGTTTAATTTGTTGCTCTATTTCTCTTATTCATGAATGGCTAGCCACTATTTATTTGATATCTTGTAAAAAGATTAAAAGATCAATTATAATATTGATCACTAGAACATTAGACTTAAACAACAACTTTATAGAGATATGAATTACATTTGAGTAGCTTACAAATAGTTGCATTGATTCCTTGTAATATGTTTATATTAGGTGTATGATCACAAAAGTTACGTAAACTTAATATGAGCACAATGAATTATGTCAAGAGATAATTTCATTTATATTAGTAAAATTGTCATCAACTTAATAGTTGCAAGAGTTCCTTTTAAGTGGCATTGAGGATTAAAGAGAGAATTCTAGGTTCCAAGATCTTTTTACTCATAACTAGCATTTATTGAGAGTACCCTTTTGCTTTAAAGTTGTATTTGTCAATTTCAATTTAATTAGACAATTTAGATAATAAGATAAATTGAAATAATTGATAATTAATTTCTTTGCTCGTGGGAATGATACTAACTTATTAGTTTATTACTTGGGCGACCTATATACTTGTGGAATCATACAATACAATAGTACATCAAATAAATCATGCTATTTACTTTGTATTATCATTTAACTCTATAACTTATTTAGCCTTTCTATCCAACAAAGTGTATATATTCTAAATCCTCACAAGCAAGTTTTGAGGTGACAATGTTTAACTTGGTGGTGATAAACTACTTCTTTATTTTTTTTTAGTTAAAATGTCAAATAAATTATTAAGTAAATTACCAACATTTCAACTAAGTAGATATTGGACAAGCAACAAATTTTGTTAACATTTAATTTACAAAATTAACATCTCATTAAACTAATATGACAATAATTGAATTTTAAAAAGTAAATTAATAATGACAATATATTTGAAGCATCAATAAAATAATACAATTTTAAAAATGCTATTTGGTTGACATCTGTGAAGGAAGAAAATTTTTCAAGTTGCTAGTAAGTGAAGCAAAAGCCTAAGTTTTTATATTTACATAGGATAGGGTTTTGGTTAAAAAATCTATATATATTATTGATTTATAAATTTATTTATTTTTATTATTTTGATTAAAAATTGATATTTAATGCTTATATTGTGTCTTTTATTGGCCTAAGAAAATTATATGTTTATATAAAACTACAAGTGTATGATTTTTAATGAATAAATCCTAAGGTGATTACCATAAAATTGACTTCTATGCAAACATCATAAGCATAGATTTTAGTGAATAAATCCCAGCCATCCATTTTGTAGCCAACCTAAAACATGATTTGGATCTTCTGAAGTTTCAAATCCTTTGAAGTTTATGAAGTGGAGAGAAATAAAGAGAAAGAAAATGAAGTATAAGAAAATGAAGGAAGTGGACCTCGTACAAACTCTCACTCCTTTTATCACTTTTTTTCTATTGTAAACACACTTTAGAGGATCCAGATTTCCCAAAACACAGTGTACTACACCCCACATGAAGCTTGTCAACACTATGTATTAGTGCCAAGTATAAAGCCTCTCCTCCTTTACCTTTGAAAGTACATAACACAACTGTGTTCAGATAGAGGAATCCATGTTTCACTTTTTCCCCTGCACAAACTAGATAGGCATCTATCCTTTTTTAGAGAAATGTATCCTAAGTGGAAGTGCTTGAAGTGCATATGAAATGTATGTGATCTCAACCGTTTATGCCATTTACCACTCACGTTAAGCTACATCCTACTTTTGAAATCAAAACATACCGTTTCATTAATAGAAATAACGTATTTTAAGAAGTTGTAATAAACATTTAATGGTGGTGTAAATGGTGTAGCTACATTTGAGAAGAAGACTATTGAGCCATGACCCAACATAATTACTGAATAGTGAAGCAATGTAGTTTTGCAAGAAAGTGAAGCACAACTAAATATGCATGGTGGAGGTGAAAATTGGAAGGAATTGCCCTCATAATATACATAACCACTGGAAGGTTCACTTTAGATATTTTCCTCCACCTAATTGAAATAGAATATACATGTTAGTGAGCTCCATTTTTCTTAAATTCACTTAGGGTGCATGCACTTCATCTATGAATTATGATATCTTAGTGTCATGTGTTGTAATTCACTTGTTCAATCAATAAGATATGATCAAGACTACCTATGACTTTCATAATAGAGAACAACATTATAAAATGTTCTTGCACTATCCTTGTTGTTTTAAAATTCTCTAGCTTCACAAAATATTTATAAGAAATAGCCTAAAGCCTTTTAAGTTGCAACCATAATCTCCCTTCAACTTGTATTTGACCATCAAGCTTGGCTGGAAGTTAACATTGTAATAAGGTGTTTCTCTTAATGTATACTATGTTATCACTCATGTAATTTTGTACCCGGTCCTTGTTATATACTTGAGAACATAAGTCATATGCCCATGCTCAACATATTTTGGTAGAATATAATGAAATGTTATATTAATGTTGCTCATAGACTTTATGACATAGATTCAAATAAATCTAAACATAAAATAATTCTTTAAAGAACTTATCTATTAAGAACAAATGAACATTCATGTTTTTGATTTTCTAATCTTTCCTTATGGAATTATGTCTTTTGTTTTCTAGTCATACCATGGGGAGATGTGATTAAGAATTCTGAAACCCAAAGGTTTAACCTAGCAATAATAGTTCTCCTATATGTTAGTGGGCTACTATTGACATTCCTCATTTAAACTTATGTGCTTTATACATATGCACAGAAGACAACAAAAAAAGGCCAATCTCAAAGAAAAAGATGAATAGAGAGAGACTAAAGCAAGGTGTCTTTGCACCTAAAGAGTATAGACTTAAAATTTTTCTTTTCTCATTCTTTGGTCTTTCTTGAGTTGTGAATTTTCATTTTTATTATCATGTTTGTTATTGACTATTAACTTTGTGATATAGATTAGTTTTTAATCAATGTACTTGGAATAGGGGCTGACACTCACCCTTCGTCTCTTTTAGATTGACCTCATTGACTACAACTCCATTGTTGCAACTATCAATGACTACGTTGACGTTTTCCATCTTGCATCTCTTGCATCATCAGCCAAACCATTCACTCCAATGATGAGACCATTGTTTGCTACTCTTTGATTTTTTGGGAGGCAATCTCTAAGAGAATGAAAATCTTCTTCCAATTGATGTAGTCTCTTTCAAGTTATAAGGGAAAATTAGTGCCAAATGTGTGTGTGTGTGTGTGTGTGTGAGAGAGAGAGAGAGAGAGAGAGAGAGAGAGAGAGATTTGAGAGCGAAAACTAGATAACCATGGAAAATTGACACTAATTTTCACTTCATAAGGAAGGAAACTCTATTATATTAAATGATTCACTTAAACTATAATTGTGAAGCCTCATGCCAACCGTTCTGTGATCCATGTCTAGTTAGATGCACTTTAGGTAGCTTCACTTTAAGAGATTTGTTTCCTTTTTTTAGATCTTTCTTATTATATTATTTTTCTTGTTTTTGATTACTATGATTCTACTTTGAGAAATTCTTGAATAGAGGAGTTTTTGTGTATGATTTTTTTGACTTAAGTAAACCTAAGCATTTGTAATTCTTGTTAACTCACCTTTCGTTGAATTTGAAATTTAAAAAATAAATATAAAAAGTAAGCTTAAGGATTTGCACAATGATCTAGCTAAGGTCTTCTTTTAAGAGAACATGATCTTGTAGGTTCTTTATACACTCTAGAAAGCCCAAGAAATTGCATCTCTTCTTGCTCCTTATTCATGGCTATTTTGGTTAATTTGCGAAGCGAGAATGATGAGGATTAAGGTTATGAGATTAGAAATTAACGTACTTTCTCTTACTAATACATTGTTTTATTATTAAGTTTATGATTTTTTTGTTGGACTTTTCTGCACTATATTCCATTTGCACAAATTAGTGTACTTGCGAAATAATCATCTCAAGTTTACAACATTTTGACAATGAAATAGATAATTTAAGATTTCTCTCTTACAATTGTATTTGTCACATTATCATAATATTGCATTCAGTACTTTATTACAAATGGTGATTGACTTAGAATTGTTTTTGTTAAATAGTATTGGAGTTAAGGAGTTAAAAAGGAATACTTGTATGAACTTAATTCCAAAAATCATCTCAAGTTGAAGTTAAATGCAACTAAAATTGAATGCATTCAAGTTAAGTTAAAGAGAATTAAGTGTACTTGAGAGAGTTAAGCAAATTACGGATGAAATGAAGATCTCGAGTAAAACCAAAGTTGAGGACTTTATGTTGAGTTGAATTAAGTACTCAAAGTTGAGTTGAGTGATCTAAGTAAAGTTAAGCACATCTTTTTGGCAGGTTAAAGCACAAACACTTTGTTTTGCCCATTTTCACTTTTTGCAACAAAACCTGATACGTTAGCTGGTAAAAAGCTGAACGTTAATGACGTCTATTTTAGAAAATGTCAGTTTGTTGTTCTTTTACATTAGGATTGTGATTCCTAATGTTTAGGGGAATAATTAAGCATTTAGTGTTGTTTAATCAAGTTTAAAACTTTCAATTATAAATTAGTGAGTGAAACATGGCAAACTAAGCTTTACTTTTCAAATTCTTCTTTTATCTTTTGTTTAGTTCTATAGCTTGTGATTCCAACAATTAGTTTGAGACAATTTATTACTTGTGTTAGATCAATTTATTATTGGTGCAGACAAGGACTAAATGTTGAAAATATAAGTTGCAACTTGTATTATACATAGCTAATTCTTTTGTGCTAGCGTGCACTCAAGTAAAACCACAATTAAGGATCTTATGTTGAGTTAAATTAAGCACCCAAAGTTGAGTTAAGTGATTTGAGTAACGTTAAGCACATCTTTTTAGCAAGTTAAAGTATAGACATTTTGTTTTGGCCATTTTTCTTTTTGTAACAAAACCTGATACATTAACTAGCAAAAAGTTAAACATTAATAATGTCTATTTTGGGAAATGTTAGTTTGTTATTCTTTATTCTTTTTACTCTAAGATTGTGATTCCTAATGTTTAGGGGAATAATTAAGTATTTAATGTTGTTTAATCAAGTTTAAAACTTTTGATTGTAAATTAATGAATGAAACATAGCAAACTAAACTATGCTTTTTCAAATTCTTCTTTTGTCTTTTGTTTAGTTTATAGCTTATGATTCCAACAATTAGTTTGAGACAATTTGTTACTTGTCTTAGATTAAGTTATTGTTGGTGCAGATAAGGACCAAATGTTGAAAATGTAAGTTGCAACTTGTATTATACATAGCTAATTCTTTTGTACTAGCATGTAATCATGTGTAGTATTCATGCCAATGAGAATTTACTTATTCCATCTATTAGTTGTAAACTTGTACTCACAGTACTATTATTGGCTTCTTTTCATTGAAATGGTCACTTTAATGGCTATAAATATGCAAACCTTATTATTTAATGTTAGGCACATCCAAAGTATAAATATGCAAACCACATAAGGTTTATCAATTTACTATGAACATTGTCTTGATTTAATAAAGAGTTTTATTACCATTATTATATTGCTTACATATTTACCATATAATAAGTTTCTTGGATAATTATAGTTATCCTAAATGTCCTTAGTCGATTATTATTGTGGGAATAATAATGAATTAATATTAGTATAATTTTGATTGATGATCATATATGCAAATACAAATTAAAACCATAGGCACTTGTTAAGGACCAAGGTGTTGGACCAACCAATCGTGAGATAGCTACATAGACTGGGTTATAAGCATATCTCATCTATAGTCATGTAACTGAGCCCTTAGACCTAAGAAACTTTGTACTTTGACATAATCAAGAGTCACCTTTAATTGGGTGATCATAAAAGTTGTGATCGGATACAATAGCATATATGCAGAGGAAGATGAATAGTTAAGATGAGATTTCTTCCTCTCGCAGAGAGAGAGATATTTTTTGGCCCCTCAATAAGTAAGACTGATAAATGCATGATCGTGTTCAAATGAAAAGAGTTTCATTTGTTTTGACAATTTACTTAGAGATCAAGAAAGTATAGTCAAGCGATACAAAGATGGCATCTCCGTGCTTTATACTTGACCTAGATATTGTGTGACAAAAGAGACTTGACATGGGCTATAGGATAGATTATATCAGATCATCGATCCTCATATAATTTGAGTAGTCATAATGTCTTGTTAGATGCCGTTTATGACTTATGGGCTAAAAGGAGTTTTGGACCCACTGCTAACATTATATAGGCCTACAGGGTCACACATAAGAATGGTCTAACATGAGTTAGAATGTCTAGATTCATTAAACTTGAAAGGCATCTAAATTCAATGAATGTAGTGTCCATATTCAATATATTTACTTTCTAGAAAATTTTATATTTTGAGTAGGAGATTATTCTATTTATGATAGGATATTGTATTCTCTCTTATAAAAGGGGATGCTAGAGTTTCTTATACGTCAATTTTTAAGAAGGAGCCACAATGCCACCTAATAGAGAGAGAGAGAGAGAGAGAGAGAGAGAGAGAGAGAGAGAGAGAGAGAGAGAGAGAGAGAGAGAGAGAGAGAGAGAGAAATTCTGCTACACACTTGAAAAGTCGTATAGTTCTTGTGGATGAGTTTGGAGAAGCACGTTCGTGTAACGTGATGCTAGCACACCGTTCGTGTTAGATATCCCGTTTGTGTAGATACTAGTAAAGGGTGTTGGTTCATGAAGGGTAGTGCTTAGAGATCCAAACATGACTAATCGGAAGGAAAGACAAAGCTTTTGTGCGCTAAAGGTATATTAATTCTACCTTACTTTGGTTTAAGCAAATATGATGGATCCACGGGAGGGATTTTGCTTGTTTCATTTTTTTTTTCATTGCATGTGTACATACAAATCCTAACATTGTTCTGTATCTACTATAGAAGATCACATAAGAAGAAAATGCAATAATTTTTCTTCTATCCAAGACCAAAAAAATTAAAGGAGTTAGCTGGGATGTATCTATTATGGAAGATAATTACTTTGTATAAGATTAATGATTTTGTATAATTCTTGTAAGACAATGAAGCACATAATCATAGTCAACATGTCACACCTTAAAAATGGGCACATAACCAACATGGAATGTGAGAATGCCCTACATCATAGTTAACTTATTTAGTTTCCAATGGAATGTCAATTACTTATGAAGCCTAGACTTGGAAGTAGATATGAATAAAATATGTATATGAATTTTAAGTTTGTTGCTAGTATTACTTAATGTCTTATTTAGGCCATCCTTTTCTGACATTTGATATGCAACAAACTGAATAGTAGTTTTTGTGTGGATGTTATCTTACTTATATTTTCTACTTACTGAACAATAGTATGTTTTTGTGTGGATGTGTTTTTGCTTGAATCATCTAAAATGTTTTTTTTCCAAATTCAACTCCCTTTTTGTCTAAGATTAAATCTCATTGATCAATTTGTTTGGACAGATTAAGGGAAGCTATAACAATATGATTCAACTATATTGTGCTATACAATTTACTCATTGAATAGGATATTATGCTGCATACTTTGAGTTGCATGAATCATGAAGCAAGTTATAGGAAGAGCATCTTGCGGAAACCAAGATTAAGCAAAAGAATAAGAGACAAGTATCAACAAAACATGAACCAAATAGGGACTTGTACATTCAACAAAGCTATAACCTATAGTTACCTCATTTTTCAACAAATCATAAACTCTTTTATAAAGGCTTGTCATGTGATTGCTTGGATCCTAAGAAAATAGGCAAGAAATACAACTTAGTGCTAGTGAAAAGAGACTTGTACACTAAATAATTAGAGATTTGTACTATAGTTTCAATGCAAAGACTATGCACTTTTACTCAATTTAAGTTGTACCAAAGAGCCCATTGTGTATAAACATATTGATTTCAATAAAAATATCATATATTATTGCCATTCTTTTGAACTATTTATGTCAAAATTAGTGGTGCTTATTCAATTGCAATATATGTGATATATCAATGAAAGTAAGATCACTCTTAACTGATTGTAAGATCACTTTAAGGAATCAAGTGACAAATGACAACATGGGAGTACTTAATGGCACCTATATTACAAAACAACATTAATCACACTATAATCACGTAATAACAAGAATTAAGCTATAAGTATTTAAGAATCTACTTCTCTTACTAGTAACATCTCAATAAAAGTAAGTCATTTTCAACTGATTGAGATGCAAATGATGGTTGGGGTGCAAATAGTGGTTGGAATGCAAATAAAGGTGCATGTGTAATTAAGGTAAAGTACTGGAAAGTGCTACCTTGCTTTTGATTGTGCTAAAAGAGATGATACTCATTAAGATTTTGTGAACATTAATAATAAATTAAAGACATGCATAATTTCATACCAGAGATTGGTTGCTTTATGAATCTCAATTCGATTATGTAGTTCGTCTTCTTCTTTTAATTAAATGCTCCACCCAATTTGTAGGTTGTTTTTTCTTCCTTATGATATCCCTCTTTTTGAATTCCTTTGCTTTTGGTGGTTCTGAGCTTGCATCGCCATCGGTGATTGGACTTTTTTGACTTAAACTAATCTTAGTCGCTTGCTTGCTCAGCTCTAAAATCCCTCTATGTACAAATGAAAATATTTTTAGACAATCAACTACCTCAATTGTTAATCTTATCATCAGTGGATAGAATTACCTATATCGTCGTGTACTTTCTCATATAAGATCTATTTAGACCTCATTTCCTTTAATATCATATATGACATTGCTCCTTACATCTTTTTTCCACCTCTTGATGATACATTGCTCTGAGAGTATTTTCACATTCCTCACATCATATACTTTCAAAGCATGGCAGCACAATATTCTATAAGTTTCAAAATTTTAATAGTTAAATGAAATTGGCCTATCACGTGCATCAAATTGAACTCTCCATTCTCCATATTCATTAACCATAGTAATGATGTAGTCAAACAATGGATCTTTTTCATTCTTGTGTTTAATACAAGCACCTACACATAGATTCTATTATTCTTGGAACGAGTCAAAGATAGGAGTCATGTAAACTTAAAAAAGTTGTTGTAACATAGGGAAATTCTACATAACCCATTGGGGTTTTTTTTTCTCGTGACTCAAACTCATACTTCAACTCATTAAACCTCTTGCCTTCTATAACTCATTTGAAGCGCTTGAAAAATTGATTGATATCTAAGTTTGGTCTTATCATGCTCTTAATATCTACATTCAAACTTTCATTTTACTGCGTGCTTCACATATCAAATGTGAAAGCATTCTTTATATGACACTATGCCTGTTTCTATTTTATTATATAAATCAGGGTCAGCCATGTGTTTTCATGCATATCGTAAGTGGAAAGCAATTGGATCCGTGCTTCTTCAAACTAACTCTCCTCTTTATGTTGAAACATGCACTTCTTAAAATCACTAAGAAAGATTGATCCCCTTTCATCAAATTTTTCATATACTTCATGTTGTTTTGTATCAAATGCTATGCACATAAGCCATGTTTTATCTTTGGAAGTACTTTATGTAATGCTCATGCCATTAATTAATTTTGTTCAGTAAAAATTGCAAGAGGCCTTTTTTGTTTGTGAACTTCCAAGAAAGTCTTCAGCAACCACTTGAATTACTCTGTTGTTTTGTCATATAGCAACAATGTCCCAAAAAAGATCATTCTTTTATAGTGATTAAAACTTGAAAGTATAGCTAGTGGTTTATGATCACGATTTGTATTATATGTAGTATCCGTTAACACCATTTCACTAAAATAAGCATAATCAAGCAATGTTCTAGCATCAGTCCAAAAGACGTTTGTAACTTGCTCTTCGATATCCAGTTAATAGGTATGATGAAATGATAGATTCTCTACTAATTGGTCTTGGAAGTAGCACAACAAACATCCAATTGGGTGTAGTCGAGATTAGTTCTACTTCTAGTGTGCATAGCCATAAGCTGAAGAGATGACTTTTGTTAAAGCCCAGAATCCTTAGCTAAATTGATCCCGTGGACTTGAAGTTTGGTTAATTTGCGTTGAGAAACCAATATGTGGACCATTTTTGGAAGATGAAGTGGATGATTATGCTCTTCAATAGATGCATTGATTTTATATTTTCCATCAACCCGTGTGACACACACTCTTGCTTTGTAATTGGTCCTAGTCTGTGGATAGTGCATTTTAAACTCCTTTTTGTCTTGTTTTCGCATATCCTCTTTAAAACAAACATATCTATATGTTATTATTTACCCATCCTTCTTACTCTTAAGTAAAAGTATGTTTTCTTACTTCAAAGCCGATTTGGCCTGCATAAGCGACCCAAAACTTTCATGCTTTTTCTAGGTTATCAAATTTCAAACCTAGTTTAAGATCAAATTACTTTCCATATGATGATCCCTGAAAAAAAAAAGGTTGACAAGGTTACTTGAGAAATATCAATATACTAAAATAAATATTATTTCAATAAAAAGGCAATAGTCAAAGAGATATAGTTGAGGAACTAAGGTACAAAAAGAAAGATAATTTAGTTAAAGATAATGATGATGAATTATTATATCAAGGATTATAATAAGAACAAGTACTAAAATAGGATATCTAAGGTGTGACATTCATTTTTTTATATGTATTTATTTTTTTATTCATTTTTATATGTATTTATTCTTTTATCAATTTTAGGACTATATAGATATGATATTTAGTTTCTTGCCTTCATCTATTCACTGCATTAAAAATGAAAGAACTATAATTTTTAATATTTGCATATCACAAAAAAGCCTTAAACTTTGTAAAACAAAAACTTTGCATTTATTTACTATAGCTTTTCTACATTGTTTAGATAGAATTAATATTAAACTTTACAAAATACAAATGAAATGAAACATTGCAAAATATATCTACATATATATAATATCATTTCATATGGCTGTGAACCAGAGAAATTGCTTAAGATTTAGAGTTGCAAAAACAAGCTTCAAATAAGAGAAAATGCTCAAGAGAAAATGTTGGAGAAGATGAAGCTTCCATCGATCTAAGAGTTCAACTTCTTGCCTTAATGGAATAGGAGAAAATGTTATGAGCCTTTGGTCTTTTTCAACCTGATTCATAACAAACTAACGGCCAAGATTGCTTGGGGATGGACGTCTGAGATCACACTAGCAACTAATCAAAAAGGCATCATTTCCATTAATGAGGCCATGTGCTGCATCTTTGAGCGTTGATACCATGAATGCTTAGGATTAAAGCAACTAAACGGCTTCGTCTTACCAAAAGGCAAGCTTTATGAAGAGAAGTAAGACGCAGGGGATTCGAATGCGCAATCACCATAAGAGATGCTCCCAACATAGTTCTAACATGTATGAAACTTTTTTAAAAGATCTTTACATAATAATGGGTTATAATTTTTTTTATTATTTTTATTAATCATATATATCTATGTTATGTCTTTTACGTTTCATTATAAATTTGATCCAAAAAAGATTATATGTTTATTATTAGATTCTTTAATTAAAATATAATAAATATATAATTTTTATAAGTAATTATATATTTTGTTACTAAATTATATAATTGTTATGTTGTTATTAAAAAATTATATATTTATTATATTTTAATTCAAGAATTTCATAAAATTATATTTAAATTTTGTTCAAAAAAATATTTTTTTATATTTTTATAATTAAATTTTTTATTTAAAATATGATAAATATATACTTTTTGTATATAAAAATATATAATTTTTTAATTAAATTATATATTTATATTATCATTAAAAAATTATGTATTATTGCACCCCCGTACAAAAAGTTACAAAGCGGCAGACTCAGGACTTCAGCTCTACCAGGGTTGCTCTCCTCTAGCTTAGGGCAGCCAGATTTATCTCCAAATTTCTCGAACTTTCTTTTTGGTCGGAGCCAGGATATCGTTCTGGCCAAATAAGAAACGAGTCCAAAGTTATCGGATTCCTCCACCGTGCGCGGTGGTTCAGAGTCGCCTTGAAAATTTCCTTTTTTCTTTTTTTTTTTTCTTTTCCTTTGGCCTAAGAGGACTTGAGCTCTCTGTAAACATGAGAAACATCCTCTTAATTGACATGCTCACTCGGTTTCTGGCAAATTCTTCCAGCTCTAGCTTGCGAGAATGAGAAATCACTCCAGAATCTCAGAAGCGTATGTTAGGGTAAGAGGCTTTTCGTGGCGGAACTTCGATTTGCAGAGTTTCATACTGCGCTGCACCTGAATCGTAGTTTCTGTTACTCATATTTTGTTGAGGTGGACTCAAGAACTCTTTTCTTTCTGATGCCAATTTAATTATTTTTTTCTTCGATACAATTTGTGCTTGCTTAGCGAAAAGGAAAACAATTGCTATGCAGTTGATCGTCGAAACATATGAGTGGCAATAGACAGCGTGCCCTCGCCGGCGGGGCGCATCATGTACTGGACTATCTGAAACGCATGCAGGCAGAGAACCCTGCTTTCTTTTACGCAGTTCAAGGTGACAATGATCACGCCGGTGGAAATATATTTTGGGTTGATGCAACATCTAGAATGAACTATTCTTATTTTGGGGATGCTGTTATATTGGACACAAGCTATAGGACTAACCGGTACAGGGTACCATTCGCCTCTTTCACTGGTTTTAATCATCATGGACAACCAGTTTTGTTTGGTTGCGCATTGATTCTCAATGAATCTGAGTCCTCATTCATATGGCTCTTCAGGACTTGGCTCCAAGCCATGTCCGGACGCCACCCTGTCTCCATTACATCTGATTCGGACCCGTTCATACGAGTTGCTGTTGTCCAAGTTCTTCCTCAAACTCGTCATCGGTTCTGTAAATGGAGCATATTCAGAGAAGCCCGAGAGAAGCTGGCGCATCTGTGTCAATCACATCCTGCTTTTGAAACAGAATTCAAGAAATGTGTTAACGAGAGTGAGACCACTGATGAGTTTGAGTCTTCTTGGGAATCACTTCTAAATAGATACTACGTCATGGATAATGAATGGCTTCAGTCTATGTACAATGCACGGCAACGTTGGGTCCCGGTTTACTTGCGGGACTCTTTCTTTGCGGAGATATCTTTCATCGAGGGAGATGAATGTTTGAATATTTTCTTTGATGGATATGTGAATGCGTCAACTACCATGCTGACGTTGGTCAAACAATATGAGAAAGCCGTATCAACTTGGTATGAAAGGGAACTAAAAGCAGACTATGACACTACTAATAGCAGCCCAATTTTAAAAACACCATCTCCTATGGAAAAACAAGCTGCAAATCTTTACACGAGGAAGATATTCATAAAATTTCAAGAGGAATTAGTAGAGACTCTCGCAAATCCTGCAACAAAAACTGGTGATTCTGGAGCTTTGATTACTTACAGAGTTGCCAAATTTGGGGAAAACCAAAAAGCACACATTGTTACTTTTAATTCTTTTGAAACGAAAGCTAGTTGCAGTTGTCAGATGTTTGAGTTTTCAGGAATTATTTGTAGGCATATACTAGCAGTCTTCAGAGCAAAAAACGTTCTTACACTTCCTCCTCAGTATGTATTGAAACGCTGGACAAGGAATGCGAAAACTGGAGCTTCGTTGGATGAGCATGCATCTGAATACACAAGTAATTCTCGTGAGTCTTTAACAGTTCGTTTTAACAATTTGCGTCAAGAAGCAATCAAATATGTGGAAGAAGGTGCGAAGTCTATTCAAATTTATCACATTGCAATGAAATGTTTGCAAGAAGCTGCTAAGAAGGTTTCTGCTGTAAAAAATCAAAGTGCTGGAACTACAGAGGGAGCTACACTACCTGACAGAGGCAGGGGTGGATTGCTTGCGGCTGATGAAGATGAGCTGCCAACCTATACATCCGTGGTTAGTTTCTTTTACCATGTGATTTAATTCTTATGTCAGAAGTTTAGCATTAAGTATTCTCATCAGAATAATTATGCACACCAAGTCACGCTTGATGGGACCAAAGTTTGTGTATATATTAAAGGGAAATGGTATATAAAATTTAATTTTTAAGCGTTACGGGGCATGATATTATCTGGCATTTAATCCCTATATTCAAACCTACCCAGTTTATCATTGAATATATAAATTCTTTTCCCAAATCTTTTTAACCATAACCAGGGTTTAAAGGATTCAGGGTTCGTGTATGTTGTATATCACATAATTATCTTAAATGCAAATATTATCTTTACCTTGGCAATCTTGAATTTTGTGTTTCCTCTGAAGTTGTCTTATATACCATACATGATACATCAGCTAGAAATTAACATTGATTGGATCCTTTCATTAGTGTCTATATAGTTTTAGTTCAAAAGGCTATAGAATGTTTGTCTTCGTCTTTTCCTTCACGTCAAATTGCTGTTGTTAAGTATGCTTGATTTACATCTGGCATGGTTGTCAAACAAAGGGATATATCTGTTCAAGGAGCTCCTGGTTTCAACTGTGATCTGCACAGGAGCAAGTAATTTATCTTGGCAATTTGTTAGAGGAAGGAGGGGGGGGGGGGGGAGTCTGGCGTTTATATGAACTAAATGGAATAAATAATTCAACTGTGCTCTGCATAGGAGCAAGTAATTCACCATATTTTTTTTCTTCTTTTTCTATGATGATTTTTCCTCCCCCTCTCATCCTTATTAAATAGTAAGTGCCACCGTTATCAATACATGGAAAGCACATGGCCGTAAATTTGAATTAAGTTTGTTGCTCATGAACTTTGGCAAATTCGTGGTCATTCTTCCATAATGCCTGAATGAATGGCATGGTCTCAATACCGCCTTGCGTTTCCTTTTATCTTGTTAACTTTTTATCATTATGCTATATATGTAACATTTTATAAACAATTTATCAGAGCTATGGCTTCAAATATGGTGTGCCTGTGTTGGTAGTAGGACGAGAGCCACATCTTATACGTGGTTGTATATATGTTTTCATATAAATTTGGTATATATAAAACCTTTCCTCTTTTGGATCCTCTTTTTTCAGGAGGAGAAGCAAAAAAGAATCAGAGAACTGACCGCAGAGTTGGAGAGTACAAATCAACGATGCGAAGTTTATCGTGCAAACCTGCTGGCCGTTCTGAGGGATATGGAAGAACAGAAGTTAAAGTTATCAGTGAAGGTCCAAAATGCAAGACTTAGTTTGAAAGAGTAATTGCATTTGGTATGAAAGGTATGGGTACTTGTTCCTAGGGATTAACTGCTTTGGTGGCTGGCGTTTTGGGGTGGTGGCTAAATTAGAACCTCGCATGCCTTCAGACCGTCAAGGGTGTCCGTCGTATAGACGATCTGTCTGTTGGGTTGGGGAATTACTTTTGCTCATGCCGTGATTTGCTTGCTAAAGATTCTAAAATAGCTGCTCCGGATAAAGTATTTGTGACTCTTTCAATATTAAATATCAAAAGCTTTGTATCTTTTAGACTCAAATTATCAATTTCAATTTCATAGCCGCTTGAATTTGTTCAAATAAAATAAGTTTGTAAGTATCGTTACAGTTTTTTAAATACTTGTTCAAGTTTTGGATTTTTTTAATTTTAAGACTTATTGCAAATTGTAGAATTTGACAAGAAAGGTAACATTCAAATACATAAATTATAATTGATTTTTAACGATATTTGAATAAATTCTTAATACTATAACATTTTTTTTGTTCAACAAACAAGTCCAATTCACTATTAACTTATTTATCAAAAGTGGAAACCTTCGCCTCGGCCATTCTGAGTTTCTCCCCTTTAGTGTTTGGCATAGTCACTCCCTTTCGCAGCGTCTACTAAATTGGGAATTTAAATTTGAAAGCGAACATTTTCAGAATGCCCCTAATAACTATTGAATCACAAGTGCTATTCCTTGCATCCATGGATCCTATTTCAATGAGAACTTTGTAAGTCTAATTGCCTCCACGTGTTGCTTTTACTACTATGTCGAAAATTGTAGAATCAAGTCTCTGAGTGGTACAACTCTCTAAGGATCCTGACCTAGATAGGCAACTGCACACCAACATAACTACGGTCCCCTTTTTTTTTTTTTTTTTTTTTTCCTTTTTTGCCTGAAAAATACGCGGCACTTAATGCATCACTTTTTACTCGCACGGGATTATAGGGCTTCTAATATGTAAAGAAACATGAACCATTTTACAGGCTTACACACTTACTTGGAACCAGAGGCCCGCTCTGCACAACATTAATTGATGCATCCTTTGTCTACTATTTATTTTTATTTTCGCTTGGACCATGGAACAAGTCCTTGCTTCGGTATTATGTTGCATGGATCTCAAGAACATGCGTCTGTTCGTTCCCAGAATCAGACTATTTGGCAATTTAACTCTGCTGGTTTTGGCTACCAATAATAACAATAATAATAAATAAAACCAATTCGAACCAAAACAAAACAGAAAAAGAAACTGAAATTCACGCAATTTTCCATCTCTAGAACTCAACTGTATCCATGATACCTTGGCGCTGCTTCAAATGAATTTTCTCATTTACATTATGTCACAATCACAATTAACCAAGAGTATAAACCCTACAGCACCATCATTTTGGGTAAAATTAAAAAAAAAAAAAAAAAAAAAATATATATATATATATATATATATATGCACCAAGGAATGACTCTTGTTTCAGCATATAAAGAAAATGCTAACTGCTATCTCGTGACATTTCGTCTAAGGTATATCAACCAAAAACTCATTCCATTATTATTGGACCTATGGAACGGAAGATATTGCTTAGGGCAAGTTGAACTTCTCCGGAGGTGTGTTCACTCCGCACTAGATCTACCAATAAGTGAAAGAAATGTGGAATGTACTTCCTGAATGAATCCTTTTTCAGACCACCCAACCCTTGCAACGCTGAGACGACTGGAGGTGTCCTAGCAGCTATTTCCTCCTTCTTTGCTGAGCTCAGAGGAAGTTTCCGATGTAGCACCAGCTGGGCATCTGATTTGTTGTAGGCAGATACAAAACCAGTGCAATTCAGGTAAATAGACAATATATTTTCACATACAGCCACAAAATCTGGTTCTAAATCCATCTCTTCATGTACAGAAGGATCACAGTCAAGTAAAGTTTTAAGAAAGTTGAGATGATTCAAGTAGGACTCGTTTTCAAAATGAACCATGGGTGGGCCAGATAGCTCCAGGACAGAGCACGCCTTCTGCAATTTCTTCAGAAGGATTGAATCAGTGTTCAGTTGATGAGCATGAGATGCGATGGATGAATATAATTCAATGAGGACTTTGATGTTGACTGCTGATAAGGACCGCTGGTGCATTTTGTACAGATCAGTTGCTACCTGCAGCCAGATCATAAACGGATTTTAAAACGAACTCATTCAGGAGCAAAACCTATAATCACTAAATACTTCACACAAAGAACTTCAAGCATGAGAATATATGAGGATATAACATGTAGTCCTAAGCAATAATTTGATAGAGATTCCTACAAGCCATATTTAGCATGGATGGAAGCAAACACCAGAATTGGCTTCCCTTGATAAGGTCAGTCAATCTGATCCCGATGATTGATAACAAAATTATTACCCTTTAAAAAAAAAATTAAAATTTATTATGAGCAGACTGTGGAGAGAAGGTCATGATTGAGGTGGAGGTCAAGATATACACCTTTTAACAAAGGCACGAAAAGAAAACAAAGTAGAAACAAGGTCATAAACACAGTAAGACTCACCAACCCCCCTTCGCATCTTTGTAATAGAAACTCCCTTAAAAAGAACAAGGGAAAAATATGAAAGGGAGGCTATAAAGACAATCCTTTTCCAAAACAAATCTAATAATAGGGAAGAATCATTGAAAATATGAGCATTCCTTTCCAGTTAAATACACCAAAGAACAACATAGGTAGTATATTTCCATAAAGCCTCTTTATACCAAAGTCCTAAAAGAGAACAAAAAGCATGTTTTGAAAAAACCAGACTGGATTGCCCAGTTTGACCTGAAAAACTGGTAAATTGGTCAGCTGCCCAGTCCAAGTATACCTCTTAAATCATGGTGTTGTAGAACCAGTCAACACTGGTCAACAACCAGGTTGAACTGGCTGAGTTAACAGACAAACCAGATCCCGGTTCATGTCATGAACCAATCAGTTGATACTCCACGTCCAAATCACACCTCTATCATTCTTTTTGCCAAAAGTCCCAACAACTTTGAAAGAAAGCAGCATTATTACACCATTAAAGTAAAACCATTTGGTTCAAGCCCTTTATCTTTATCCATGCTCCAAAAAGCAAAATTATTACACCATTGATCAAATATAACAGGATAATTTACACAAAATCAGAGATGGCACTCACTCACTGAAGGGTGATATATATATATATAGAGAGAGAGAGAGAGAATCAAGGGAGTTGAAACTGAAATAGGCAGGTCAACTTAGTCCCTACCAAAAACTAAATCAAAGAGGCCACTTGACTTTATACTCAAGCCAATCAGAGAACAGAGAAATGGGAAAAAAAATGAGGGAAAAACAAAAAAGGGAGAAATATACCAAATCAAGAGATGTGTCAGAAATCTATTTCAACATAACCTGGCACTTACCTGTATGCATGCTTTTGTGTAAGCACAGAAAGAGAAACAAACCTGGGCAATCAGTAGCTGCGTAGCAATATGATTCTTCATTCTTGACACAACATATGCAGCAGTTTGCAGATTGTCATCATCAAAATCATCATTTGTCAGTTCATGATCAGAAGACCTTTCTGCATCAGCAGAAGATTGAGAAATGTAGGGAGCATCTATATTATTCATGGTTCTCAAGACCTTCATGAATGCAGGCACAGTTGATGTAGCTGCATCCTTCAAAGCCAGATAAATCTCTTTCCATTCTTCTCCTGAAAACCTGCTACCTAGATCACTTGTAAGACACACTAATCCAGCAACTCCAGTACTAGCTGGACCCTGAACAGGGCTTCTTATAAATTCGGTCAATACTGACACCACACCTGGTAGTTGAGACCTCACCATGTTGAAAAAGGAGACAAATAAATCTATTAAACACTGTGCTGCGAGTGCAGAAGTTTCAGAATCCCACAAGCTTCCTTCAGGATGCACAGATACAGACGCAGTTGAACACTGGTCACTTGTATCTCTTTTTCCAGATACAGAGTTATACAAAGGGAAAATAACAGAATGAAAAAGGCTATTCCAAAATGGGCGTGAGAATAAATGACCATGATCCTTTAGTATGTTAAAAAGCACCTCCAAAGAACTCTTTCTGATAGCTGATCTAGGATCACATGTTAATTTTGACAACCCTGGAACAGAAATAAAAATTTCAAAACAGGACAGGCAAGGTTTTAGAAAATGGGCTTCATTGTCCTAATGCAGAAACAAAAGATTTAGCAAACTACTAAAGCTTAATAATATACAGCTTAATGCTATATACGAATACAGCAACATTGATTGTTATGATTTGTGAGCAATAGGCAATGTGTGATTTACATAAGCTAACAATCATAAAGTATGTGTACAACTATTAGACAAGAATGTACAACTATTACATAAGCTAACAATCATAACCACAGTACTACATATCTTGGGACATAGGATCCGAAGCTTATTACCTGATAGCAAAGGATTCCAAAAGGATACATGATCGTCTTTATCAGTGGAGGACAGTGCAACTGGAACACCATTAGCTACAGCAGTTGATGAGCCATCCACACTGCTCTTGTTATTGCAAACAAGTCCTCCATCAGCAAGTTTGACCGCACAGAAGCGAAGAAATGCAATTGCATTGAGGCTAACATCACTGTTAAATCGGCTATTTGTAAATGTTAGAAGGCATCTAACACAATCGGTGAAAGTAGTTGTTTCTGTCTCAGTAATGTAAGGGAAAAATTCACGCACTATTTTTTCCATGGTCTCAAATGCTAACAAAACAATATTTTTCCGCTCATCTTCTGCAGCAGCTGTGAAAACCTGAGAGCCAAAATCACTTCATCAGAAAGTAAGATTTTTCATGGTATCTCAAATACTAACAATGAGATATATTACCCCTTCTTGTTTTAAATTTCTGGTTTTCCCTTTTCTTAGTTTCCAGGATTTTTTTTTTTGGGGGGGAGGGGGTGGAGTTGACCAAGGCCATATATTAACAGAGTAGTACAATAGGTTATCTAACCAAGTGTCATCACACTAACAGAAACATGGCCGAAAAATATATACACTAACGATTCTCTGTGGATTCTAACTTTTTTCTAATATTTTAAATTGCTGAGAGCCCTTAATAATTTGACTCAATATACTTCCTTGACATCCCTTTTCTTCTCTTTTCTTTTGCCAAGAAAAAGGAATTTGAAATGTTCCGATCTTAATGAATTAAAGCAATTAAAAAAAATTATCAGCATTTGTAGCTTCAATACATGGCAAAATTTTACATGAAAGCAATTACATGTACATGTAAATTTTTTAGCAGCTAAGAATATGGAAAGAATATTAAACAATAGCATGTTTAAGCCTTTAAATTTACTTTGCTTAAGTAAATAACAGTCAGGGGTTTTCTACTTAATAAGTTGAAACAAGAAACCATGAACATAGAAAAGAAATAATAATAATAATAAGCCAGTTAAATTTAACATACCATAAAAACACTTTTCCAGCCAGATTTCACATTACTGACACTGCTAAGGACCATTTGTGAAATGCAGCGAACTATTAATTCCCTAATTTCTGCAGAGCTGCTTTTCCTCATAACAATCACAAATGGTCTCAGAAATTCATTCTGGAAATTGTAATTAGCTAGTTCCTCACGTTGCAAAAACTTCATAGCAAGTTGCCGCAATGAGTCCATCACAAAGATTGCAACTGATAGGTTTTCTGATAACCCAACCGACACAAAGAAATCTGATAGAACATGCCATATGCGAGACCATACTAATCTGATACGGTTCATATTGTAATGCCTGCAAATGAAACCATGTTATAGTCATAACCACTAATATGAGGGTTGGAATTGAGGGCTAAAGAAAAGGTATGATTGGCAGAACTTAGAGGCTAAAGAAAAACACACCACACCGCCCTTCAGCCCATGCACCTTCCCTCATAATATTTCTGAAAAGGACTTTAACTACAAGATGAACTCCTAGAGATAAAGATAAATTACAAAGCAATTTGAAGATAAATAATGTTCATATCTCCAGAATAAAACTAGAGAATAATCCAAAGAGATAACTACTAAGACTCCCATAAAATTAAAACACTAAGAGATAAATTAAAGAACGCCGATCTTTTAGCACTCCTTACTTTTTGACATTTATCCAAGGTGTCTCAAAAAGTAGCATTACTTGTCAATAGGAATTCTTAATTGATGCCGCTGGGTTTACCCAATCACGATGGATCCAAATTTCAAATGGCCAAATTGATCATACAACTAGTTGCAAAAGGTTATACTAAGATCTATGGTTTGGAATTTAGACTACAATGGACATTCTTTCTGGTGGCTGAAGTTATTTTTATTCAGACGTTATCCATTGTTGCTATACACCAATAGCATCTGTGTTAGCCAGATATTAAGAATGTGATGGATCTGAAATTATTTGACCTATGGCACTGAAGACCTATAACAGAAGAAAGGAAGTAGAAAAGAAGGGATTTGGGCATGAGGGGAGTGAACCATCAGAAGAAGTCAGTAACTTATTCTAGATAAGCCAAGAAAGGGAGTCATGTAACTAGCTATGCACATCTAGTGGGAAGGGCGGCGAGCTGGCAGAGAGAGAGAAAAGTTTGTTAGAAGGGGGATATATTGTGAGGGTTCTGTGAAGAGTGGGGCAAGGAAGATTTGGCTTTTAGTGGAGAGTCTCTAACCTCTTGAAAGTTACAGGGTGCTTGTTTCTTTCTTTCTGCATTTTCTTTTCCTTCTGTAAACCCTTGAATCGTCAGTTCCTGTTTCTTTCTGTGTTTTGGGAAAGGAATTACAGCTTCTTTATAGATAAATAGTACAAGTTTCTGAAGATTTTATCAGAATGCCTTTCTTCATGGAGAAATCAAAAAACAACCTCTTGGCTTTGTTGCTCAAAGAGATTCTGAAGGATCAGTATGTCAACCACACTACTCTATCTATGGGTGGAAGCAATCTCCATGAGCTATGCTTGGATGATTTAGTACCATCATGCAGCAATCTAGAATGATTCAAAGTGAGGCTGACCATTAATGGCTCGTTTGGTTTTGCGTTAGAGGTGAGAAATCACGTTTGTAACCCACAAAATACAAAAGCTACAATTTGTTGCTTCGACCAAATCACGTTTTGATGGGAGAAAAAGCTGAACCAAACACGCAGTAAGTATAACAGCACCTAGGATCTATGTATCTATTTGGTAATTTATGAGTATGCTATTATTATTACAACTAATGGCTAGTATTCAGGAACACAACTGTTAGCTGAAACATCTTTTCAGTCACCTCTAAGACATAGAGACAGACTCAAGTATTTTCTAGGCATTGAAGTAGCTCTGTCATGAGTCAGTATTGCTATGTCCTACGTCAACATATTGTCTGCCTTGGCAAATGAAGAGCTTTTTCTGTGCTTCTGGAACAAATCTCATCGGTCTTGGCAGTCTTGACCAAACCCATTGGAGGTATTATATTGGTTCTAATGGGTTGGACTTTAGGCGCACGTGTGCCTAGTACATGGAAAGGCTTCGGATTTCAATTGCAGCCCAAGTAATGCAAGAAAAAGAAGGAAGATTGATTTGGGGAAGAAATAGAATAGGGAGAGAATTTAGACAGAGAAGGGAAGGAGTATAGGAACTCAATAATAATCTATATAATAATTAGTCTGATAAGTCAAACAATTCTAGTTCAAAGCAATACCTAAATAGGATAACCTAATTTATTAGATAATTATTATCCTCAATTATTAATAATCCTAATATACTAATAGATATTTTTAGCAAAGAGAGGATGAGCAACTTGGAAAGGACAGAGGTAGTGTGCATGTACGAATGAGATGAGCAAATAATTTGCCTTTGGGTCTCAAACTTGTAAATTGGATAGGGATACATAGCTGGAAATTTTAAAAAAGGAAAAAGGAAAAAATAAGAATAAGAAAAAGGGGGAGGGGGGGAGGAATGGTAAAGAGTTTTAAAGAGATAATTGGGGAAGAATAGTATCTTAACAACAAACTCAGAAAGTCTAAAATTTCAATCAATACAAATACACAGCAATTCTTAAATAGACAAACCCAACATACTAGATAACTTCTATCTGAAATTATAATAAAAGATAACACCTATCTTTAAAATACTTTAATATCTCCCATTATTAATTAATTATCATCCATATCATCCCTTATTTACAGATATTGACCCACAACATAAGCATCTATAATACTCCTAATATTCCAAATATTGCTATCTCATTCTGACGGAACCCAAACAGAAAACTAAGAAAATGTATTAAATATAGTCTATGTGACAGAGAAAATACCAGCAAGGGAGGAATTCTACCAGAGAAGAGTAGCAGAGCTGCTCTTACAAAACAGAAAACACAGCAGCAGAACCAAAGGAAAATAGCAAACTAGAAACAGGAAAATGTGCAGCAAATTGATAACAGTGCTAGGCCTTCTTGATGGTAGCAATCTCCCACCTAAACTCCTCCAGAGTCCATCCATGTCCTGTTTCTTGACCCTTTTCTCACTAACTTCTTTTCAAAACTCTTACTAAAAGCCAACAACACGTGCCCATCCCTGCTGTCAACTGTCAAGGTTAGTTATACAACCTTCCTCACAGCCAACCCTTCCCTTATACCCATGTGTATATCTTCTAGACTATACCTTAACCAACAGGAGCCCATCTCCCAAAAACGTTGGTCTGTTGATGGGGCAGTGCTTTCGAACCCAATCAGGTGTACACCAAAAATTTTAGGCCTTCCTCTGTTAGAAGATGCCCTGGCCCATTAAAACCTTTACTCTTTTGTTTAGTAGGTAGCTTTTGTTGATAATCTTCATGTAATAACACATTTTAAATACATAACAGCATGCCTGAGATATGGTTAGAAAAAAAAAACCTGATATTTCATTGATTTTATTCACTAGAGTACAGGAGAACAAGGATCAAATAAATAGGGGAGCATTGCAACAGTCCAGAGGCTCCCAAAAAGGAAGGAAACCTATACTAAAGACAAATAAATAACAGACAGAAAAAAAAAAGTAACATAAAAAGGAAATATTTGACTCTCTTAAATAAAGTAACATCAAGTAACCTGCAGTAGATCTTCAGTCATTGATGGAACTAGCCCAGTACATATCACAGTACACTTCCATAGTACAACAAGAATTCTTTTGGAAGAAAATACCTTTTTAGGGGTTGGTTTAAGGTACCTTAGAATTTTGTAGGCAACATCAAGATAAATCTCACAAGGGTTTGTTCATAAATTGACTTATGACATTAATTGGAAAGCATATGTTAGGCTGAGCGTGAGACAAGTAAATGAGTTTTCCCACCAATCTTTGGAAGCTTTGTGTGTCAATAGGAAGACTTTCTTCAGCAAACTTAAGTTTGTAATTAGCTTTCATAGGAGTATTGGTAAGCTTACATCCAAGCATCCTAGTTCCTGTAAGTAAATCAATAGTATATTTCCGTTGAGAGATAAGGATGCCCTTAGTTGATCTTGCCACTTCTATATTGGTATCAAATTCCCAAGCCAAAGTCTTCTTGAGATTGATAATTTCTTCTGTGTAGCTCCCAATCATCTACATACACAATGAAAACTGTTCAAAGTTAACGGCAACCATTGTTAGGCAGAGATGATTTCAAATTAGTCAAATTTATTATCCTATTTTATCTATTCAGTTCTTATCTCCTTATCCTTCAAATAGATTGGGTGAGGATTATTTCAGTTGTAACCTTCCTAATATCTAGGGATTGATTGAAGTTTGAGTGGCTGACTTGTAGCTAACTGTTTCAATCAATTTCCCCATTTATTTTCGCTACTTTCTAATGAGTAGATAGAGAAACTTATTCTCTGGTTCCATATATCTCTCCCTCTCTGATTTCTGCATGATATCAGAGCTTTAAAATCAAAGTCTCTGTCTTTTTTGCATGCCCAATTTTTTGCACCCATTCCCCTCATCGCGTGCAACACTCATGACCGCTCCCATCACACGTCTGAAACTCTCATTAGGTGTGATTCTTTAGTTCATTTTACCAAAGCCCATCATGTGACTCTCATTTGCACCTTTGAACCTTCCATCACATGCGACACCCATAGATAGCTCCCATCGCACATCTAAAGCCCCTGGCTAGTGCAACTATCTTGTCCGTTTTAACAGAGCTCACAATGCAACTTTCATTCGCACCTCATAGCATTCCATCATAGGCTTCTCTCTTAATCACTTGCTCATCTCTGTTTCTGATCTTCTCTTCCTAGCACCACATGACTTCCTTTGACTCTATAAGAGCACTTCAAACCAGCGCACCAAATACAAAATCTGGGACATCTAGCATGGTCCAACAAGCCTAGCCTCCTATTGCTAACGGAGGCTCAATGATTGGCTCCGCAACACCAAAAGTTCCCCATTGACAATCACAAACCAAATATTGAACGGAAATAACTACTTGTAGTGGTCACAAGAAGTTTTAATGTACATCATTGGTAGAGGCAAGGAAGAGTACATTACAGAAGATGTTGAACCTACCCTGATAGACCCTAAATATAAAATCTAGCGACCTGAGATAAATATGATCAAGTCTTGGCTAATAAATTCCATAACCCCAAAAATTGGGGAGACCTTTCTCTTTCATTGAACAACCAAAGATGTATGGGAGGCAATGCAGAAATCATACTCATCAATGGAGAATACAGTAGCCTACTAGCCTTGTTTCGAATTAGGGGACTCATTTGTGAAGGAGAATTGAATGTCACCCAATACTTCACTACAGTGAAATATTGGCAGCAATTCAACCTACATGAAGTCCACCAATGGAAGTTCAGTGAAGATGCAACTTACTACAAAAGGTTAGCAGAAAAAGAATGAATTTACACTCTTCTCCTGGGACTCAATGACATGTTTGAAGATGTTAGGGGGCCCCTACTATCACTTGATGAGGTATTTGCACAGCTGAAATGGATGGAGAATTGGAAACAACTAACACAAGGCACTCAACTCCATAAAATGGTGTCAAAGTCCCCTGCCATAGCTGCTAAAACCAGTAGTGCTGCAGATTTTAAGCAAAGGAAAGGTGATAAAACCATGGTATGACCATTGTAAGAAAGTTGGTCATACCAAGGGGAAATGTTGGAAACTTCATGGCAAGCAATCAAATTGGAAACCCTACTCATAGAAGGAGTCTTGGGGCCTTGTAATTAGTGGGGAACAACAAAACTCGACTCATGACACCACTAGAACTAATCTATCCAACAGAGAACTCCTAACCATGTTGCAAAAAATGATGACCAATAAAGGCAAAAGTTCTAAAAAGGTGGTTGGAATAGGGATCATGGCTTAAAGAGGTAAACCCTCCATGGCACTTTATACGACATCCAATGCTTATGGTCAATTCAAGAGCCACGGACCATATAAGCGGTAATCTCTCTCTAAGATGAATTTGTTTTAAGTCCTAAGAAGGTCTACGTCAATGTAGCCGATGGTTCCACAGCTAAAGTAAGTGGTAAAAGGGTGGTACAAATTTCTAAACAGTTGATTATGAAAGATGTTCTTCTTGCACCCACATTGCAATACAATCTTCCATTTATAAGCAAACTTGCAAAAGATTTGAAGTGTAAGATTGACTTTATTCATTTGGATTATTTTCAAGATTTAAAGTCGAGGAAAAGGATTGGCAATATTAGAGAATATGTCAAACTCTATTGGCTAGAAGGACTGAACAGGAATAGCACTGTTTTGTCTTTGGTTTCTAATTCGAAGAAAGAAAATAATGTTTTGTTATGGCACTATAAGCATGGCCACCCAAACTTTTATTACATGCAAAATTGTACCCACAGTGATGTTTGTCAACTCTTCCTAATTGTGAAAATTGCCAACTCTCTAAACACATCAAGTCCACCTATCCCTCTCATCCATACCAACTTTCTCAACCATTCTCCCTAATCCATAGTGATGTTTGGGGGCCTTCAAACATTTAAAATATTAATGAAGCAAGATGGTTTGTAACCTTTATAGACAATCACATTAGATTAACATGGTTGTACCTCCTAAAAGAAAAATCAGAAGTTACTAGTGAGCTTCACAATTTTCATAAATTAGTCCAAATACAATTTAAGACTTCCATTCAAATTCTCATATCTGACAATGGAAGAGAGTTCTTCAATACTGCCCTTGACTCATACCTAATCCACCATGGTATCTTCCACCAAAGCTCTTGCATTAATATTAATACACACCCACAAAATGGAGTGGCCGAAAAAAAAAAAAACACATCTTAGAAGTAGCTAGGTTATTACTTATTGGTTCTAATGCCCCTAAATGGTATTGGGTAGAGCCCATCTTAACAGCCACATACTTGATTAATAGAATACTATCCAAAATTCTCCAATTTAGTTCACCTTATCAACAACTCCATGAACATTATCCCACAAATCGAACCATGACATCCCTTTCTTATTGAGTCTTTGGTTGCACCTCATTTGTCCACAATAACCATGGAGGGAAACTTGAGCCTAAGGCCATTAAAGGCATGTTTGTTGGATACTCTTCTATTAAGAAGGGCTACAAGTGCTACTCATCCCCTACACAGAAAGTGTTCACCACCTTAAACATAACATTCTTTGAAATCACTCCATTCTACTCCCAAACACCCATTCAAGGGAAAAATAACATTGACAATTTTGGGCCTCCTGTCCTTGATCCGAGCCAAAACAGCCCTAATCCAAACCCAAACAGACCTAATCCAAGCCCAAACAACCTTGAACTCGACAAACAGAACCTAATCCCTGAAACAAACCCATAGACAACCTGCCCCATTGAACCTGAGGTCTGTCCTAGTGCCATACAGCAAAAGAATACACAAGTTTACAGTAGAAAAAGGAAAAATCAGCCAGTGACAATGACAGAACAGCAGGGGGAGCAAAGCAATGTGACCAAACAGCAAACAAGTAAGCGCACAATCAATTTCCGTTATTCCAAGTTCTGAAGATTTGTAGATTCCTATTGCTCTAGGGAAAGGGGTAAGAAATTGCACAAAGCACTATTAATAATTCTGTTGCCTATGACAAATTGTCTCATCAGTTCCAAGCATTTGTGCACGTTATTTCCCTTGAAAAAATTCCTACTAATGTGTATGAGGCAGCCAAGAAACGAGAGTGGCAAGCTACAATTCAAGAGGAATTAGAAGCACTTAAAAAGGAGCAAAACTTGGGAAGTTGATCTTTCTCTAGGAAAAACTTTGGTGGGTTGTATATGGATTTTCATAATTAAATATAATCCAGATGGTAGTATTAGTCGCCACAAAGTAAGACTCATTGCCAATGGATTTATTCTAATCCAAGGCATGGATTATCAAAAAACATTTGCCCTATTTGCGAAGTTCAACACAATTAAAGTCTTGCTTTCCCTTGCCGCAAATCTTGATTGGCCATTACACAAACTAGATATAAAAAACGCTTTTCTAAATAGAAACCTTGAGGAGGAGGTATACATGCAAATTCCTCTATGCCTGGAGGACACAAGCAGTGGTACTAAAGGTATATAAACACTACAGATCCTTGTACAAGCTCAAAAAGTCTCCATAAGCATGGTTTAAAAGATTCACTACTGTTGCCAAGAACCAAGAATGCACTCAATGTTAGACTAATCACACATTGCTTGTAAAGCATGGCTTGGATAAGAGATTAGCAGTTTTAATAGTCTATGAGGACAACATTGTAATAAATAGGGACTCTAATGATGAAATTGTTTGGCTAATGAAGACACTTGCAACTGAATTTGAGGTGAAAACTTAGGTATTCTAAGGTGCTTCCTGGGAATGGAAGTTGCAAAAAATAAAAATGGCATTTTTGTGTCCCCAAAAGAAAAGGGGGGGGGGGGACCTTAGATCTTGAAGAAACAAGCATGTTGGGATGCAAGCTTGTAGATAACCCAATGGAAATTGACTATAAGTTGAAACTTAAGTAAGAAAGTTCTCCAATTGACACAAGAAGGTATTAGAGAGTTGTAGAAAGACTGATCTACTTGTCTCATACTTCTCCTGACATTAGTTTTCCTGTGAATGTGACTAGTTAATTCATGAATAAACCGAATGAGGATCACATGGAGATGGTGTATAAGATCCTTCGGTACCTTAAAATGACCCCTAGAAAGGGCCCATTCTTCAAGAAGGGTTAACGAAGGGGCCTTGAAGTGTATTTAGATGTTAAACTGGCTGGGCTAGTGACTAATAAGAGGCCAACTACAAGCTACTCTAAATTTGTTTGAGAAAATTTGATTACATGGAAAAGTAAAAAGCAACTTGTGGTTGCAAGGAATAAAGCATAATTTCATGCTTTAGCACTTGGAATTTGTAAAGAAATCTGGTTGATGAGACTCCTCAAAGAGCTTAAGCTCAATGTTGACTTATGAAAGTATTTTGTGATAACGTGGCAACTATAGGATTGCTAAAAATCCAATTCATTATGATAGAAATAAGCATGTGAAGATTGATCGTCACTTTATCAAAAAGAAGATTGACTCTAGCCTACTTGAGTTGAGTTATGCTTCTACGAGTGCTCAAGTTGCAAACATTATGACAAAGGCTATTGCTAGAGTTAAGTTTAAAGAGTTAACTATTAAGCTAGGAATGATCTCCCCAACTTGCGAGGAAGTATTGAAAGTTGATGGGAACAATTGTTAGGCAAAGATATTTTAAATTAGTTTAATTTATTATCTTGCTTTATCCCTTCAATTCTTGTCTCTTTACCCTTTGAATGGATTGGGTGAGGATTATTTCAGTTGTAACCCTCCTATTATCTTGGGATTGATTGTAGTTTGAGTGGTTGACTTGTAGCTAATAGTTTCAATCAATTTCCCTATTTATTTTGGTTGCTTTTTGATGAATAGACAAAGAAACTTATTTTCTAGTTTCAATCATCTCTCCCTCTTTGATTTCTACAAGAATAGCAATTTTTCCCTTAAGAGAGACCTTTGTGAAGATAGTGTGATCCGCTTGGCTTTGGAGGTACCCATGCATTTTAACTGCTTCTCAAACTAGATCTAACAGATTGTTTGAACCCATAGAGTGACTTGTGTAGCTTGCACACTTTCCCATCACTTTCACCCTCAAAGCTAGGAGGCATGGACATGTAAACTTCCTTATCTAAGTCACCATTGAAAAGGGCATTTTTTATGTCCAATTGGTGAAGGGGTCAATCAAGATTGGCAACAAGCAAAAGAACTTTGATGGAGTAGAGTCTTGCTATCAGAGCAAATGTCTCCTGATAATTTATCTCTTGAGTTTAGATGAATTCCTTAACAACGAATCTCGCCTTATGTCTATTGAAGCTTCTATCTGAGTTGTACTTAATGTTGAGTATCCACTTGCACCGAATGGGACGTTTCCATGAAGATTGACCAGCTCCCATGTGTTGTTTTTCTTGAGTGTCTCTATTTCTTTTTGCATAGCTTTCCTTCACTTGTTGTGTTTTAAGGCTTCATGAATATTCTAGGAAATTTTGTCATTGGAAATATTAGCAGCAAAAAATATAAGCGATAGAAAGTTTTTTATAAGATACGTACTTCCCAACAAGATGTTAAGTGCAAGATCTAGTATCTTTCGTTAGGGCAATGGGCTAATTTAAATCCAAGTTTTCATCAATTTCTAGATTTGGGCAAGAGCTTTCTTGGTGCTGCTCAAGAGGAGCAAAGGCCATTATCTCTTATGTTTGTAGTGGTAGTTTTCTTTTAACTGATCAGACTCATCATTAGCTTGAGTGTGTTGCTAAGGCTGGTCACTATCAGAGTACAGATTTCAAAGGATGGGACAGCATTGGTTTCAGGAATAGTACTACTGGTTTCAGTTTCAAGCTCACAGGTAGTATGGTACTTAGGTTCCAGGTAAGGGTGTTCATAGGTTCGGTTTGGTTCGGTTTTGGATTAAAACCAAACCGAACCAACCTTGTCGGTTTAACAATTTTTTGGACCTTTTCGGTTTTGAATTCTAATCGGTTTGGTTCGGTTTTTATTCGGTTTGGTTCGGTTTGGTCCGATTTGGTTCATGTTTTTTTGGCCAAAAATATTTTTTTAGGATTTTATTATTTGCAATATATAGAATTTAATTTCTAATATTATGCATCTTATTAAATTTTAACCAATAATAATGTATTTATAATTTATAATTTTTATTTTTATTTTTAGTCTAGAAAACACCTATAAATTGACAAAAAGTTTTGAAAAATAAATAAAATAAAATAAAATAAGAGTAATATTTTATAATAAAATAATATAGGCAACTTGTCAGTTTGGTTCGGTTTAACCGAACCAAACATGCCATGAACCGACAACCGAACCGAATTAATCGGTTTTAGATTTAAAAAAACCAAACCAAACCATTTGTTAATCGGTTTTTATTGGTTCGGTTTGGTTTGGTTTTGTTCGGTTTTGTTCACCCCTAGTTCCAGGTCAGTAGCAATGATAGTAGGGGAAGAATATGGCCAAACACAAGAAGTCTATTCATCATGGTAAGTCTCCCCCTGAGAGTTTTTGGAGTAATATGGTTCTCCCTCAAAGAAGGTGACATCCATGGAGAAAAAGAAAAAAAAAATTTGAAAGATGGAGAGAACACTTGTAGCCCTTTTTAGATGATGAGTATCCAACAAAAATACATTTAGTGGCCTTTGGGTCAAGCTTGCTACTGTGATAGAAATGAACAAAAACAATGCATCCAAAGACTTTCATGGGTATGTTGGAGTTAAATGGTTGATAGGATAAGTTTTGAGGGACATGTCACAAGGAGTTTGAAAATTAAGAGCCTTAGAGGGCATCTTACTAATAAGGTAGACAAATGCTATGACAACCTCTCCGCAAAACTAGTGGGGAACATTTATAGTGTACATAATGACTCTAGCTATTTCAACAATGTGTCTATTTTTTCGCTCAGCTATACCATTTTGTTAGGGTGTGTGGGAGCAGGAGGTTTGGTGATGGATACTTTTTCAATGAGGTAGGATCCTAGAGATGTGTTAATATACTCTCTTCCATTATCACTTCTTAAGACTTCTATATTAATTTCAAATTGTGTTTTAATGAGTTGGTGAAAATCTTTTAATATGGTAGGCACCTCAAATTTTTCTCTCATCAAGAACAACCAAGTGATCCTTGTAGGATCATCAACAAAGGTCACAAACCACGCTACCCATAATGCCTTTGATTTTAGAAGGTCTCCAAACATCACTATGAATAAGATGGAAGGGATGTGAAGGTTTGTAGGTGCATGTGGGATAGTCAACCTTGGTGCGTTTAGCAAGTTGGCATGTTTCACAATTTGTAATAGTAGCATCTTTATTAAAGAGACTAGGATACATTGTTTTCATGTTCTGAAAATTAGGATAACCTAGTCTATTATGCCATAAAATCACATCTAAATCAGAACTAGTATTAAGACTCCCATTAGCACCCATGAGATGAAGACCATCTACCTCTTTAGCATTGCCAATCATCTTCTTGGATGCCAAGTCTTCAAACTCAACCACCGTCAAAAAAATCAACTTGACAATTATTACCTTTCACAAGCTTACTAACAGAAAAGAGACAAGAAGCAAGTTTAGGAACAAGCAACACGTCTTTAAGAATTAAATTTTTTGATATGATGATGGTTCCAATTCCAGAAAGTTAAGTTAAAGTCCCATCGACAATTTTGACTTTTAAAGGTGAGTTGCAAGGATTTATTTTATCAAATAGAGTAGTATTGTGAGTCATGTGGTCAAATGCCCCTGAATCCACTACCCACTTATTTTCACGAACTTGAGTATTTAGTGCAATAGAAAATTTACTGAGTATTTAGTGCAATGGATGCCACAAATCAGCAGAGGAGGCTGAGTTGACCAACCCTGGACAAATGATGGAAGATGGTAGTTCACACACTGGCACGTGGGACAACAAGCAGCCAGATGCAGTGGCATGTGGCAGTGCATGGAGAGCCAAACAGAGGCCAAACTTCTGAGTTGAGCCAATTAGAGCCTTCTAAGTAAGGCTAGCTGGCATGCGTTCTCAAAATCCATAGCTACAGAAGTGCAATCACAGTATCTGAACCTTATGATGTTGTGTGATGCATTCTGAGCATGAATGGAAGTTTTCAATGGGGTTTGTCCATCTTGGGCTTCTGTATTAAAGGCCAATCCTTGGCCAGATTTTATGAAAACATGGTTAGGTATGGTGAGGCTCTGATACCATGTAAAAATATTGATATTTCATTGATTTTATTCACTAAAATACAAGAGACCAGGGATCAAATATATAGGGGAGCATCGCAACAGTCTAGAGGCTCCCAAAAAGGAAGGAGACCTATACTAAAACTAGATAAGTAACAGGCAGTAAATAAAGTAACATAAAAAGGGAATATTTATCTCTCCTAAATTAAGGAACTAGCCGTTGGGGGAGCTGGGGAATGGCTCCAAATCTAACACAAATACCAACAATTAGAAATCAAGATTGGACACTTGATATAGTTGCCTCACCATGATTTTGATCCAGCCCCCTTCTTGTACGACACTGGTGTTAATTGCTGCAGCTCAACCCTAGCCCACCATATCAGCAAAGCAGGTTTACCTAACCATCTTCCTTCTTGCTTTAAACAATTCAGTTTCCTTTTATAGAAATATACCAATAGAGGACAAGAAATTTTCCCAAAACATGGTTCAGAAACTAAACAAACTGTTGGAGTAAATGGGCCGATATCTTCTACACATCTTTTTTATTATTTTTGTTTTTATTGCTATTATCTCTTATTGATTTGGTTTATCTTTTGTTATCTTTGACCAGATTAGGAGTTTTTTAGATTTAATGCTTTTATCTTAAATTCCCTTGATTCTCAGCAGATTCCTAGGGAGTAACCAAAATTATTGTGGTTAAACCTAGCCTATTTATGTTTGACTACTCTAGAAAAATAAGGAGATTTCTCTGGCTGCAATTCCTTCATGGTATTAGAGCTTCGGGCTAGATGCAGACTAGACACATTCCTTGTGGCACCTTAGGAGCCTTCAATGTCGAAGGGGAGAACACTAACTCCTAATCGAGTGGTGTGGGCTCCACAAAAACAGGTGCCAGCGAGCCTTCTAGTGGTGGAATGGGAAGCGAGGTCACAAGCCAAAATACCCTTAATGGCAGTGTGACTGATGGCCTCTCTCCAGCACTGATCTCACACAAATTGAATGAACACAACTACTTGCCATGGCCAAAGAATTTTCTTATGTTTGTCCGTGGAAGAGGGAAGGAGAAGTACCTTACGAGTGAAGCAGCAGAACCTGAAATTGGCAACCCAAAATGAGACACATGGGTGGCAGAAAACAACCTTGTAATGACCTGATTGATTGGATTGATGACACTAGAAATCAGCACTAACTACATGCTAGCTACCTCTGCAAAGGAAATATGGGACTCGGCAAGGAGGACATATGCCGTAAAGGAGAATCCAGCTGCTGTATTTCAGATAAAACAGCAACTCAAGGACATCAAACAAAGTGAAAAATCTGTCACTCAGTACTTTACTTCCCTAATGAGACTCTGGCAGCAAATAGATCTCTATGAGGTCTATCAATGGTCATGCCACACAGATGCAGCATACCACAAGCAGATGGTTGAAAAGGGCCATACCTATGAGTTTCTACTCAGACTTCACGATAAGTTTGAAGAAGTGAGAGGAGGATTATGGGTCTTAAGCTACTGCCATCACTTGAAGATGCTATAAATATGATCAAATGTGAGGAAAGTAGGAAAGAACTAATACAAGGACCTCCCACCATGCAAAATCAAGAAGCATCTGTAATGGTGGCTAGAGGTGGACAAATGGCAAATCAACGAGGCAGAAAACCATTTAAATGGTGTGACCATTGCAGTAAGAATGGACATACCAGAGATGTGTGCTAGAAGCTTCATGGAAAACCACCATCTAGTAGCAAGCCAAGAGCTAAACCTGAAAGCAGAGGCCTACTTGTGGAGTCTGGAAGTGATAAAAGTTCTCTAAGCAAAGAAGTCTCTATGTTGAAAAGGCTACTCAATAAGCATGATTCCCTAAGTGAGAAATCTATTCCTTCTGTAACTTTAGCCCAAGCAAGTATGTCATTTATTGCTTCTCTAAATACTGTAATCCAAGCTCAAAAAATCTGGATAGTCAACTCTGGGGCAACTGATCACATCACTGGTTTTAAGGGAGTGTTCAACACCTTTCACTATTATACCGAGTGCACCTACGCTAAAGTGGCGAATGGAACTTTTGCTAAAGTTCTTGGTATTGGAACTGTAATTATCTCAAAAACAATAGAATTAAAAGAAGTGTTATATGTTCCAGATATCAAATGTAGCCTAATTTCAATCAAGAAAATTACCAAGCACTCAAAATGCAATGTCAATTTTTCTGAGTTTGATTGTGTGTTTCAAGATTTAGTTTTGGGGAGGACGATTAGCAATGCTAAGGAAAGGGATGGTCTTTACTACCTAGAGGCAGATTTGAAAGAGGATAAAGAGAGGGCAAATGCTATATTTGCAACTTCAAATAATGATATTGAACTATGGCATTATAAATTAGGCCACCCAAGTCTTAGTTATATGAAGTATCTGATACTTGATTTGATCAATAAAATAAAATTCTCTTCTTTTAATTGTGATTACTATCAATTAGCCAAACTTACAAAAGCAAATTATCCCTCTCGTGCTTATAAACCTACAAACTCTTTTTCTCCGGTTCATAGTGATATTTGGAGTCCATCCAAAATCATGACTTTATCAAAGGCTAGGTGGTTCATCAGTTTTATTGATGATCATACTCGTCTCTCATGGATGTATTTAATGAAAGAAAAATCAGAAGCACTGCAAATTTTTCAAAAATTCAACAACTTTGTTCAAAATCAGTTTCATACATCCATCAAGATCCTTAGAAATGATAATGGGAGAGAGTATGTAAGCTCAAATTTTCAAAAATATTTACAAGAAAATGGGATTCATCATCAAACATCTTGTGTTAACACTCCACAACAAAATGGAATTGCTGAACAAAAAAATAGGCATCTCTTGGAAGTCTCTAGAGTTATAATGCTAACCAATAATGTTCCAAGTTTTTTTTGAGGAGATGCTGTCCTTACTTCAGCTTTTCTAATCAACCGAATGCCTTCAAAAGTTTTAAAATTTTCAAACACCTTTGCAGAAATTTCAAGAGATATTTCCCAATTCACATCTTTTTTAAAATATTCATTAAAAGGTTTTTAGATGTACCGTTTTTGTTTATGATAACCATGGAGGTAAATTGGATCCCAAAGCCATAAGGCGCATTTTTCTTGGTTATTCTCCTACTCAAAAGGGCTACAAGTGCTACTCTCCTATTACTCAAACATACTATGTTTCAATGGATGTTAAATTTTTTGAAAATCAGCCCTTTTATCCCAAATTACCCATTCAGGGGGAGAATAAGAGAATTGAATGGCTAATTTGCAGTGATTCTACACCTACAACATCTGATTTTTCACCTAGACCTCAAATACAATCTAGAACCAGATCTGAACCCATCATAGAAACATATACAGATCCTATAGAATCAGAAATTAGACCTGAACCAGAACCAGATCCAGAAATACCTTCAGACAGGTCTGATCGAGGCCCAAAACCAAACTCAGACATAATTTCACACCCTGAGAGTCAGAATATTGATCAAATAAGGCCAGAACAGTCAAATATATCCGAGGCAAGGGAAGACCTACCTAATATGCAGACATTCAAACATTATTCTAGGCAAGATAAGGGCACAAATGAGCAAATGAGTGAAAGTAATGACAATCCCAATCCTATGCAAAGTCAAGAGACCAATCCGAAGACAAATACTGATGACCTCAATTGGCCAATTGCCATGAGAAAGGGAAAGAGGACATGTACACAACATCCTATTAATAGGTATGTGTCCTATAAAAAACTTTTTAACAATCTGAGAGCTTTTGTTGCAAGCATTGATGAAGAGAAAATACCACAAACTTTCCAAGAAACTATGATAGATCCGAGATGGAAGAAAGCAATAGATGAAGAGTTGGAAGCCCTTAAGAAGAATAAAACATGGGAGATTGCAAAGTTACCTATGGGTAAAACAACAGTGGGTTGTAAATGGGTATTTACCATTAAGTACAATCCTGATGGCTCTATCAATAGGTATAAAGCTAGATTAGTTGCTAAAGGATTCACCTAGACTCAAGGCATAGACTACTAAGAGACCTTTGCACTTGTGGCCAAATTCAACTTAATCAAAATTCTCTTATCACTAGCAACTAATCTTGACTAGCCTCTATATCAATTGGATGTGAAAAATGCCTTCTTGAATGGTGATCTAGAAGAAGAGGTATATATGGAATTACTTCCAGGGTTGCGAAATCAATAAAATGCAACTAAGGTGTGCAGACTACACAAGTCATTATATGGGCTCAAACAATATCCTAGAGTTTGGTTTGAAAGGTTTACTCAAGCAGTCAGACTTTTGGGATATAGACAGTGTCAAGATGATCACACCTTATTTGTGAGGCACTCCAATAAAAGAATCACAATTTTAATTGCATATGTGGATGATATTGTGATTACTGGGGATGATTTAGAAGAAACTGAAAGGCTAAAAAAGAACTTAGCTTCCGAGTTTGAGGTTATTTCTAGGAATGGAAGTAGCAAGATGCAGCAGTGGGATTAGTGTATCTTAGAGGAAATATACCCTTGATTTATTAAGGGAAACTAGTATACTGGGTTCAAAACCAGCTGACACTCCTATGAAAGCCAACTAGAAGGTTAATCTAAAGAGCGAAGGATCAACTATGGATAAGGAAAGATACCAGAAATTGGTGGAAAAACTTATATACTTGTCACATATCAGGTTTGATATAAGCTTTGCAGTTAGTGTTACTAGTCAATTCATGAGTGATCCACGTGAAGAGCACTTAGAGGCTATATATAGAATAGTGATATATCTGAAGATGACACCTGGAAAAGGGTTGATGTTCTCTAAAGGGAGGAACAAGAGTGTGGAAGCATATACTGATGTTGATTGGACTGGTGCTGTAATTGACAAGAGATCTACTACTGGATATTATACCTATGTTTGGGGGAATCTAGTGACATGGAGAAGCAAGAGACAACCAGTACTTGCAAGGAGCTTAGCTGAAGTAGAATATAGAGCACTTGCTTTAGGAATTTGTATAGGGATGTGGATCTTAAGACTGATGCATGAACTGAAACTTGAAATAGATGATCCTATCAAGGTGTGGTGTGATAATATGGCCACGATTGGAATTGCCCAAAACCCTATATACCATGATAGGACCAAACATGTGGAGATTAATCGCCACTTTATCAAGGAGAAGATAGATTCACGGGTTATTGATCTATCCTACATATCTTCCAATTCTCAAGTGGTGGATGTTATGACCAAGGCCCTTCCTAGAGTGAAATTTGAAGATTTAAGCAACAAGCTGGGAATGAGGGGGAGTGTTGGAGTAAATGGGCAGATATCTTCTAGATATCTTTTTTATTATTTTTGTTTTTATTGCTATTATCTCTTATTGATTTGGTTTATCTTTTGTTATCTTTGACTAGATTAGGAGTTTTTTAGATTTAATGCTTTTATTTTAAATTCCCTTGATTCTTGGCAGATTCCTAGGGAATAACCAAAATTATTGTGGTTAAACCTAGCTTATTTATGTTCGACTACTCTAGAAAAATAATGAGATTTCTCTGGCTGCAATTCCTTCACAAACAAAACTCAAGCTTTCCAATCCCTTTATAAATCCACAAAGGACAACCCCAAAGAAGCCACTTCCTGAACTTAAGGGGAGGCCTAGATGTTAACTCTGTCCCTGAGATGTGATGGAAGAAACTTCTGATTAACAACTCTTGCATCCTTTCTAACCATAAACACCACAGAAGTCTGCAAAAACAGAACTCTGCCAGAGAACTTTATGCTCCTTCTTGATTCCAAAACCATTGAGGTTTATACCAAAAAAATGATCTAGATCAACTGGACAAACTCAATGCTCATTAAAAATACCATACAGTCTGCCGGATCTGCCATGCCACTGCACACTGTAGGAAAGGATGATTGTTTGTCTCAGAACTCCAATAATATATCACTTAGACATCTGATGAAAAATCCTTATTGGGCTTACAAGTCTGAAGTAGATCATCATATTAATTCTATGGGTAAATTACTCTTCTCTCCCAAGAGAGATGCCCAAATTACACAACCTTTCCCTTTGTTATAAAAATATATATACTCTCCTCTCTTGAAACTAAAATATGCATTACAGTTACTTCTCTTGTAACAAAAGATAAGTAACAATTCCATTTATTTTTACCAAAATACCCCTATATATATATATATTACTACATTAATAAACATAAGTATTGTCATAAATTTAATAAAGTTTTAGAATAAATTAAATTTATGGTCCTCAACCCAAAATATAACATTGAAATAAAAGTTCAAAAAATATTTTCCAATAAGTTATATTTTTAATAAAAGAAATCAATATTTTAAAAACAAAGGGAAGCACCATGTAATTTAGACATCTCTCAAGAAAAAGGAAAGTAATTTACTCTAATTCTGTTAAGTACAGTGGTCCAAAAAAAATGGAAAGAAAAAAAAGAAAAAACTATGGCCGTATGGATTTCAGATCACAATATTGAAGAAGGAATTACAAATATATAATCCTGTAGAATCTGAATCCCAAATCCTTCTATCTAGCAAAATAGAAACATGGAAAGGACCAAGGATATCCAATAGTAAAGCAAGGTAAACAACTCTATCACTAAGATTTCTAGAGAAATGAATTCCAAGAAAATCCAGTACTTTGTATGGTAAGAAAATCTGAAATTGGAGCAAGGTGTAAAGTTGATAATGATTAACACGAAGAAAAAGTTCAAGAAAGAGAAGAACCTTCTATCCACTGATCCTCCTAAAACCATAATTGACCACCATTCCCAACTCTATAAGAGAACATAGATAAAAGGGAAGGATATACCTGAGAGATCAACTTCCAGGAACTTGCATGAGTAGCAACCTAGCAACCAAGGTGGAGATTGCGATGGATACAAAAGATCATTGGTAGATGACCCAATTTGCCACCACCCTTTTACAAAGGGACATGCCTCAACAAAGATAGTACATCATCTCCCACCTCCAAAGAATTCTGTTGTTATTTGATTGCTTCACTGTAATAAACTATTAAACTGCCTTCCTAGACCTTGAAAGGGTTGTCTTGCCAAAGCAAGCATCTCCCACATCCCATGACGTAGACATAATCCAAAGAGAAGCCGCAAAGCCAATAACAAGGTATTAAGAAATCCTTGTTGACGTTCCACAACAACCAACCACAAAAATTCTTCATCCTCTAAGATAAGATTAAAGGTCTTCACCACAGTAGCCAACTTTCTAACAGCACCAATATTGAAACAACTAGAAAAGGAATTATGTAGGAAACCTCTATTTTTCACAAACCAGAGCAGAAGACAGCATACCATCTCTTTTTTTTTTTTCTCCTCTCTCCTAAACTATCTATACCTTCACACTACAGCAAGACGACCACCAACAGACATGCAATAATTAAAAAAGGAAAACTAATGACAAACCTACACCTACATAGTCGTTAGTTATGTTACCTTTGACGACCAAACCATTGGTATACTTCATCCAACAAACACATAAATAAAAAGAGGCTGTGTTGTTCTTTATTACTATAATATCAAAAGGTATAGGTTGTATGTAGCAGGGTAAGGCTGTGCCGCTTGGTATGCCAGAATCTTGACATTATTATGCATGAATTTCAAACGTCTTGGACGTCTGCATATATGCCTAGTGTATGATAATGTCAGCATCATATTGAATACGATGATGTGGAATTCATGTTAGGCATAAGCTCTCCATTTAAATGGATATTAAATAATTCAGTGAGAAATCAAACACGATATAATATATTCCCAAGAATTTTGCACAATTTCTTCTTGTCATACCAAGCATGAGATCTTGAATTCCAAAATATCTTGTTTCCAGATATTTATTTCTAAACACTCAAGATACCGTATAAGAGAACTACAGGCTATCACAATTTTTTGCACTTCTTTTCAACACCAGCCACAAAAAATGACTTCGGTTTGTTCAAATTCACGAGTCTAGACATACTAGCAAGAGGCAGGTAAACTCGTAAATCATAAGAGTTCATATCATTGGATAAATATATATACCTAATAAAAATAATGCTTAAATTGCATCAAAATACTGCAGAAAGAAAATGCAAAAAGGTATTCAACAATAACGTATCCAATTATCCAAGAATCAATATCCAAGGGTCAAGGAACAACTAACAAGAGGAAAGAAATTAAAACTTGCTATATTTCAAGGTTTTGTTGAGGAGATTCTTCACTTCTGAGTCAGTTGGGCTAGATCAGAGGATGGAAAGGGTTGGGTGAACTAAGATGCCCATAAAAAGAAGAAAAAAGAGGGGGGGGGGCGCTCAAATCAAGTTGTTTAATAACGCAGGTGAGTTTACCTGAGTTCACCAGAAAAAAGAGTTTGACTGTGAGTTGATTCGTATTACTACCCTAAACACTTCAACACATACAATCTTACAAGTTAACTCACAATTTTAACAACCATAACTTATTAATACTTTTCTCATCATTTATTTCATGTTCGATCTAGAAATAGACATATATGACCATCTCATACTCTGCAAACAGAGAAAGTTTTACTTTGTTAACTTCATGAAATAAATAATTAAGGTAATTTTGGTCAAAGTCTGAAGCACCTAGGAGGATGGAATAGTGATGTAACATTTATATTAGTAAAGATCATAGTGTGCCAATTTAAAAAAAAAAAAAAGTGTCCCCACTGTATATTTACTTAGCAATCTCTTATGCTAGGGAGACTGATATTGCTAAAGAACTAATTTGGCAAAAGAGCATGTCCACTTAACATAAAGAGAGAGAAACTTACGCAATTTCTACTATTTTAGTGAGGCTGAATACACGGGGGTCTGTGGGAGACTGCAACTCTGAAATGGAAACTTTACAGAGTGCTGTCACAAAAGCTACTATTGCTTCACTGTTCAGCCTTTGACTATGAGCAAACACATGATTCAATTCAAAGCTCCCAATCTGGTCCAGAAGATTTAAGTTTGAAATGAAGTTACTTATCTGTTCTGGCGTTACAAGTCCAGAAGCATTGATCCCGACACTTGTGCTGTCATATGAGCCACCGCGAACAACAGCCACCATGGCTGGATTCTGAAGAGTTCCTTTCTTCTTCAAAGATGGAAAACCCAAAGTCTGTGGTACTTTTTCCTCTGATTCAACACCAGATGAAGTAAAGAAGGATGCATCAGGTGGTGCGCCCTCACCTAGCAGTTGCAAATGCTCAATGCGGGAGAGGCATGTTAATATGTGTTCCCATGCTTCGTGCAGATAATCCCCATCTTCAATGGCAATTGATATTATTGCCTGTAGAAAACAGATGCCGAAACTAAAGTACTACCATGGCAAAAAGACATTTGCATCAAATTACATGGGTCACCCACTTGGTAAATACATAAAAAAATATGTATTAGTCACATTACCTTTTGATACAGGAGATTAGTCAAATCAAAACAACCCAACCACTACCAGCCTCTTTGTGTGAGCACAATAAGGCTAGAATATTGCTAATGATGGTATGCAGTAAACCATTGTTGTTGCACATGTGTGAAAAATGCACATGAAACCATCTGATTCATTCTTAAATCTTCTCTCACTTTGGAGAATCTCTAATGAATCAAATCTAATAGTCAACAGCAATAAAATTAAAATGCATTTACCTTAACAGCATCAACATTTTTCTGCTTCATATCTGCAGCACAGTGCAGATACGTAAATTTGGCAACAGATGTAACAAAAGCATCCCTTTGAGTCTGCATACCCATCACAGCAGTAACATGCACAGCATGTCGAAATCCCTGTAAGCATTCAGAAGTAGCTATCCTGTCATCACTCTGGTCAAGAGTTACACTGAAAGCAGCCAGCATAGGACCCCAGCAGACTTCCACCATAAACCTCAATATTGCCACATCTGTGACAGCATGATAAACAGATCTGCAACAACAGGTAAATGGGAATCCCCACATATGAATAGCATATACAATGTAGAGCCTTAACACATCCAAATATTTGTTTTAATAGATCAGATGATATTGAAAGCTGTCATGGTAGTGTAATCAAATAGAGAATCCACGTATATGGAAGAAACAGCATAAAAATTCTAAAAAGAAAGAGTTTAGTATGTTTAGCTTTGTAACAGAGTACATTTCCACAAAAACATTCCAAAAATTGGTCAATATTTTATCTTACTCTGATTTTCCTGACTTTGACTTAAATTGCTCCTGAATGTGCCGAATGAGAAGCCCATTTGCACCCACTGCTTTATCCTCATTCTGCTTCCAGCTCATAAGATTAAGTAAACCATCAAAACCCAGCAATCTATTAAAGCTATTTGCTTGTTTGCTCTGGGGTGCAGAAGAATCAGCATTCATCTTAATTTCATTTTTAACAATTTGATCATAAAGGGCCCCAAGATATTCTTCTGGTATATCCTTTCCATCATCTATTCCACGATTGTTTCGGATAAAATCAGCCTTTGTCATCTGGAAGGCCATCAACACACAATTTACACCAAAAACCAAGGTCAAACCCACATTCAATATAATCAGAAAATAAATATCCGGAATTTGCTAAGCCATGTACTAGATATAATGATGACCAAAAATTGTCAAAGCTATTTACATAAGTATAATGCACAATAGGTTTCTTGGACATATATCTAATAATTTAGCAGTATTGCCAACCACAAAAAGAAAAAAAAAGGGGGGGGGGGGAGGAGGAGATAACAAATGACATTTTCAGAGATACATTCTGAAAAAATTTTATGTAAGAATTATGTCAACTTTACAGCATGTTCTTCCCATGATTAAAATTATTATATTCCCATCAGAAAAGCAATATGGAATTCTCAAGGTTCAATCAAGACTAAAAGTAATGGAACAAAGCCCAGAATAGACCCCCAAATTTAAAAAAAAAAGACTATATAAAAAGAAGGGCTGATGTTATAACTGTTGGCCGAAAACATAAAAAAATATTCAGCACTCAAACCTTATCTTTCACCATGCAATTATGAGCATCTGTATTGAGCATTATCACGGAGTATGCAAGAACATAGGCAGTATCTGCACTGCTAAAAGAACTTGGATTGCATTTACAATAACGCTCAGCAAACTTCTCCATGATGCGATCAATCTTCTGTGCCTCACCAGGCAGCCTGAAGCCTTGAAGAAAAAACCGTATGGCTTCACCAAAATCCATCCCTTTGAAATTAAAGGAATCAACATAAGCATGCATAACTTTTAGTGAGAATTCCTCTCTTTCCCCCAAATATTCACCAATCTTGGTTTCATCAAGGGCAGTAGTGTTCTTAAGAAAAATGGCCACTTCTTCTGGAGAACTACCAACCTTTTTGTTGCTTGTCAAAAAATCAATACCCTTGGAAGGTTTTCTATTGAAAAGTGATATACCTTTCTGCATTTAAACCAGAAAGATCTTCAATACAGATGCAAATTAAAGGTCAGTAAGAAGAGAGGATGCACTACTTGAAGTCATATAAACCAAAGGGCAGATAGAAAATATTACAGATACAATACAGGGGTGTAGGTATATAAAACCAAGCATTAGATACTTATGTTGCACAGGTACCGGTATATACCCAATACAGGTATAAAGTACAGTAACTTTTTTCAAAGTATAGGATACAGAAACAGCAATGTATATTTTATAAATAGAATATTTAATATTGTATAACAATTTTTACAACATAAAGAAGTAGAAAATGAACATTCCATGAGATATAAACAATAAAAATAGCGATTCAAGTTTTTTAATATGTTCTCAAAGTTTATGTAACTTTATTAAAAGTACTATTTAATTTCAGATGTCTGAGATTCAGACTTAAAGGTTTGTAAGCACACTAACAATTTACTCAATCTGTATCCAGACTGAACTTCCAAAAAAAAAATACATGATATTTATTTTGGAGTACCAATACCCAATAGGGGTACATATCCAATAAGGGTACCACTTGAATCTAGAAGTACCCATGCTTCATAGGTAGAGACTCAATACTAAGTATGAAATGATATTTCAGCTTGACAACCATATAAAAACTTGTCTTCCTCTAAGTAATATAATACCAACCTGAAGTTCAATTTTATATGCCCGACGCTGCTCTAGAGTAGCAGCATCTGAAAATTCAGAATTTACATCAGGATGTAGCTCATGGTCAGAAGCATTTCCTTCTTCTCCATTTAAAGTCAGATGATTCTCTGCTGTGCTACTGCTTTCAGAGCTTTTGAGCAAATATGAATCTCCAATCCTTATCTGCTCGTCCATCCATGCTCCCATTGACTTAATGATGCTGACCAGACACTTCACAGATTCATGTCGGAAAGTAATATCTTGTGCTGGAGACAATGCTGTTGTTGAACCTGTAGGTGGCCCTAATGCAGTTTTGAGAAGGCCATTGACAATCCTGCAAATATCTGATGGAATTATAAGAGTTTAAATACTAAAACAAGATGCAGAAATCAAATGAATATAAATTAAGAAAATCTATTTACTAGATTTAGGCCCCGATTTGGTACACCATATACGATAAGACCTAAAAGCATAAGTAGCACTAGATAGTTGTATAAGCCTTTTATACTATCATATGTTTGTTGCGTCAACGCATAACATTTGGGATAATACAACAACATGTGTTTGATGATAGTATGAAAATAATATTTTATAAGCGCCAATAATATTATATACTCGTGTTATAAAATAATAATAGTGACAGTGACGATAGTTAAAGTAGTGGTGACAGTGGTGGTGGTGGTGGTAGGCACATAAAGGTAATGGTGGCGGAGGCATGATGATGTTAATGGTGGTGGTGGCAACAAGGCATAAAAGTGGTGGAGGTGGTTAAGGTAATCTTGGTAGCAACAGTAGCAGTAATGGGGGTGACACTACAGTAATGGCTATAGTGGTGATAGCGAGAAGATGACAGTAGCGATGGTGGTGGTGGTAATGTCAATGGAAGTAGTGGTGATAAGGTGGAGGTAGCAATGGTGGTGTGGTGATAGTGGAAATAATGTGGTGCTACCAATAGTGGCAGTGGTGAAGTGAAGATAGTAACAATGGTAGTAGCATGACAATAGTGGTGGTAGCAACAATAGTGATGGTGGAATAGTGGTCGCAACAACAATGGAAGTAGTGGTGGTAGCAAGGCAAAGGTAGTGATGGTGGTTGTAAAGTGGCAATAATGATAATGTTGGCAACAGTGACAATAGTAGTGGCAGTCCTAACAATAAAAGTAATAATGGCAGCAGCAATGGTGGCAAGACGACAGGACTCATCATGGTACTGGTTCACAATAGTGGTGATGGCAATAATGGTGATGGTGGAATAGTGGTGGCAACAACAATGGAAGTAGTGGTGGTAACAAGGCAAAGGTAGTGACAGTGGAAGTAGAGTAGCAATAGTACTAGTGGTAGTAACAAAAATAATAGTGATAGCAGTGCTAACAGTGAGAGTAATAATGGCGGTGACAATGATGACAATAATAGTGGTGGTGGTGGCAAGACAATAGTACTCATCATGGCGGCGGCAGCGGCAGCAACAGCAACGGTAATGGCAGCAGCAGAGGCGAGCAAGGGATCATAGTGGCAATGGTGATAGTGGTGATGATTTGAAAATATATTAGCACATGAGAATAAAAATAATTAGTTATTATGGCTTATCCCCCCTCCTCTCTTCAGTGGATAATGTTATACAATTACAATATAAGCTTATGCACATACCAAACATTGTATAAGCGCAAATTGTATTAGCTTATACTATCCTACTCAGTCTTATACAGCACACTAAAAGGGGCCTTATGCTACAGACTTTGAATAAGCTTTAGGCCAAGGAAATTTGGACTAGGCACCAACTAGTAAATGATTAAGTAAACCTCTCAAAAAAATTGCAAGGAAACCTCTAGATAATCTGAAACTCTAGATAGCCATTTGTTGAGAAATTATAATCAGAACGAAACACAATAGGTTGGTTAATGGACAACGGTAGCAAGAAACCAACATTTTGTGAAAGGTTTTCAAACTCTACAAGAAGTGAAAATCTTTTAATCTGGTCTAATTATTTTTAACTAATCTATCAATATCCATCTTATGTAAGGGAGTATTTTAATTAGATGAGAAGGATTCCTTCTGATTCTGTATACATTATTAGTTAGGACTTCACACGACTTAAACTATTCCACCACCTACTAAGCACAAATTACAATGAAAGGTACCCTATCATCCAACATATGCCCTGAAGCCTAGCATGCCAAACAAGGCCTAAGGGATAAAAATCAACAGCACCAAGCTATTCAAGTGGACCTAATTGACACTAAACTTTGTGAAAAGACTAAAAGGGACACCACTGCCTACATATGATCCAAATATGATAGAGGAGATTCATTGAATCTTGTCTAGAGACATCTACGACATTCTAGATTGCTCAAATTTCTTGTAAGTTGATAATTGAATTCTTTCAAGAATAACTATGGCAACAAAGGTATTCCCAAAACCTTATCACCCCTTATGGATGGCCAAAAACAAGTACTTGATCAAGTCTTAGGTAAATATCTACGTAACAATGACAGAACATTTGGGGGACCCAATCTAATATTGCAAGACCTATTACCATCGCCTGAGAAAGGGAGGGGCAAAGAGTTAAGAGACTTTCGGTTTTCTCAATCTAATTGTTAGTTATTTCAAAGAGTTGGTTGCAATCATCCAAATATGAATACTCCAATTTCAAAAGGTATAACAAGTATTTTAATAATTGCTTCTAGTGCTATCGTGACCTAAGGCAATTGTTAGAATAAGATTAAAACCTAAATATTGGCAAACTAGTAACCTTGGCTACAACACTTTCTCCTTCCATTCCTCATCAAACGCATCAAAACCTACTTTCAATTGCTTTTTGCCCTCTATCCTTCATTTCTTCTTTACAACTCAAAGAAGGCAACGTCTTCTGTCAAGAACTAGTGATTAGTATCTGGGGGAATAACATTGATAGCCTTTCTATAGGTGAGAGTAGCCCAAGAAAATGCATTTGAAGGATTTAGCTGATAGCTCATCATGCCCTAGATTTAGATTGTGGACCAAGCATATACAACCAAAGACATGTAGAGGAAGATGATACAAAAGTTGGTTTGGCAACAAGATAGAATGAGGAACCTGAGTTTGCAGCACAGATGATGGCATTCAATTGATCAAGTGGTGATGATTCGAGCCGATCCACTATAGGATATTGCATCTTCAAGGCAACAAGATAGAAGCAAATCTATTGGAGCTAGTCCCAATGATATGGTGGAACAAGAATAGCCATGGCAACAAGTCATGCCCTCCTTGGAGGAAGTCTTGTGTCTTGGAAAAGCAAGAAACAATAAGTTTTGGCTAGATCTCGTACTAAAGTTGAAATCATGCCATGGCCATAGCAATATATGAACTAGTATGGATGAATCTGTTGCTTCAAGAACTACAATTTGAAGATTTGAACAAGATGACATTGATTTGTGACAATCAAGGTGCTCAACATATTGCCTCCAATCCAATTTTTTATGAGAGGATTAAACACAGAAAAGTTTATTGCCACTTCATCATAGAAAGGATACTGTCAATACTATCTATGTTGATTCTATCGATCAGTTAGCTGATATTCTGATGGAACCAACAATACTGATATTATTTATCTATAAAGAAGCTGTAATTCCTTTCCCAAACCCAGGAAGAGATAGGAATTGATAGATTCAAGGGATTACAGAATGAAAAAGAAATGCAGAAAGAAAGAAAGAAACACCCTCTAACTTTCAAGAGGTTAGAGGCTAGAGACTCTCCACCAAAAGTCAATTCTTCCCATCCTTTTCTGAGCCGCCCTCACCCACAGATATACCCCTCTAACAGCCTACACACTCTCTCTCCTCCAGCTCATACTCTATGAGACCCAAGGCACCCAGTCGGTTACAAGTTCCCTTTCCCTCTTCTGCCCCTTTGGAAACCTCATCAAATATTGAAGCAGTCCTGGACCCTTCTCTAATTCTCTTATTCTTATTCCTTCTCTCATACATTTGCATCCTAGGTCCACCAGCCCTGGGCCCATCATATTCTCACTAAGTCTAGAAGAAGCCCATGCATTTCTTACATTTGCAACAAGCTTGGTGCATCTATTATATGCTCCAACTTAAGAAGGAGTGTTAAGAGTTAATGTACATTGTAAATGCTAGATGTAGCTGACTAGGTTATGACTGTAATGTTGACTAGATAGTGACCATTGTGCTAGCTGTAACTAGGCTGTAATTTGTAGAGTCTTTAATGTTTTGTCTTGTATCTTACCTATAAATACAGAGCTTCATGTAGCTCGGAATTCATTGACTACATTTCCTTCAAAGGGTCTTCTCTCTTCCCCTCTTTTTATTTCATAAAATCCAAACCTTATTTTAGCAACAGCTCATGTGACACACTGTTGCCTCATGTTAAAGCTTCTTACATCAGGAGGCAAACAGTCTCAATCTAGTTATGAGGAAATAAATTTGTAGTTTCCAGTGGTTACACCTCTCTTAATTGTGTCCCTATCCCTCTCACTCTTTCCTCTCAACTATTACTAAATCTCTATTGGATGTTACCAAACCAACAAACGTGATTGAAATTATTGTACCTCTCATATATTCAATTGACAAGTAGGTACCTGCACAATGGTCAGTAATAAGCAGACAGATTGCAACCCCATAAAGGGAGTTACAACACCTGATATGCAAAGGGATTGGACAAGCTTTATAACCTTTCTAAGCAGTATAGGGCTTTTGTTACTTTGTTAAGTTTTGAGTTCTGTCTTTTGGTTAGAGGATATCTTATCCTCCATCAAATTGTACTCTCTCTCTCTCTCTCTCTCTCTAAGAATTCTTCCTATTATTATTATTTTGATATTAAAAAGAGGGTATCCTATAAGGGATATTTAAATGATATCTACAACTCAAATCACAAAGTAACCCATCAAACCTGAAATTTTTTTCCACGTCTTGTCCCTGTGCTAAAATGTGTATTCTATGGCAACTTCTATTTGAACTTTGTTCGCTAAATATAAATTCAGAACACACTTCAACTTTCAATGATTTAATTTCTGTACACTAGCTTACCTAGTTGGCAGAAATTGTTTGGTTCAATTCCTGTAATTTTTACTTTATTTTTCCTCATGCATTCTAGCAGAATTATTCGCTAACATTGCAGATAATCTATTATGGTAGGATAATCTTCCCAATAAAATAGAGTTGTTGGATAATGACTACTATAAGTACACACGGTTCTGCTTCAATCATAGCACTTTATCCCCTATCCTTGGGGATTGACAAGTCAAAGGAGGTCTATCAATTCTATCCAAAAAAAGTTTACAAATACAGTCATAGTGCCTATTTGACTGTGCTGTGGAAGAGAAAGAGGCTGCTTTTAAAAAGAAATTGTTTTCAAAATACTAAAATTCCCGATTATACTTCTTGCAGCTAGTCAATTACAATGATCCAAATTTCAGACAATCCCCCCATGCCCCTTGCAGCTAGTCAGTTACTGCTCATCATCCTTGAAGGCACCCTTTTCAATAAATAGATACTAAAAGTCAATGATTCTGCATTAACAAGCATATTTATATTTTTTTCTTTAGGTGACCAAGCTTAAATATCATCTTGAAACTGCAAAATATTAACCCATGTCTGTTCTTCTTTAAAAGTGACATTATCAAGGTATAATCAAGAAAGTATATAAGACAAAAACTTGATACCTTTCAAATATGTTTGAAGCATCCACATCACAATCATAGTTGACAAAAATGTCAATGATAATTTGAGGATCTTGAGCTAATGTGTCCAATAAGTTGAGGACAGTCATTTTCTGCAGAAAACTTGGCTGAAGAACATTCTCGAGAACCCGGAGGATAAGCATAGGAAAAAACATGCCAATTTCTTTCTTCAACCCTGATCTGAACTTTGATAATAAGTTCTTGAAAATAGAACACTGAAGCTGAAAAATGGCCATCACTGACAGGGCACTGTTCTTTAACAATGACAAGCAAAGATATTGTTTGATGGCCTCAAGGAACCTGTGACATGTAAAAGTAAATATGAGCTTCATGCCAAATTATTAACAAAAGAAGGTAGATAAATTTATAAGAAAAACAAAAAGCAACATAGGCAATTCAATATTCTTTGAAAAAGTGCACATAACTGGAAAAGAAATAATTAAAGATTTATAGACTTGATGTTAACAAGCCCCATTTGATTATTCTGTGTTTTAATTTAAATCAAAAACATACAAGCTGCTAAAGACTGGAGCTGTCATAAACTCTTTTGCAATAAAAGGATACTAAGAATCCTGTGCAGTCTTGCGATAAGTCTATACATACACTGCTACACATTATACACTTGAAATATATAGCCACCTCCTTATTATCAGAAATTTTGGGCTATTATGGATTGAATTCCGTAGAATATATGGTCTTGGCTAGGATAACTCTGGAGAAAAGCTCAAGTACAGTAAATGGGACCAATAATCTTCGTCATTCACAAGTTTGTTAAAATATAAATGTTACTTGTAAGTGAGTTATAAGTATAATACCACTTGCCTCTCATTCACGCGCCAAATTGAGCCTGCGTTATCCATCACTACCTTAAGGAGCTCCAAGGACAAAATTTTCCCTCTCAAGAGGATGCGATCGTCAGAGTGCTGTTGAGATGAGAATTTCATGGTCAATTTGCACAGATTTTTAAAAAGAAGAATACCGTCCTCCCTAATCTTACTGACACCAGCTCCAGCTTCATTATGAAACTCCCCATTACCCGAAAAACCTGTTTCATCTGCTGCTTGGAACACTGACGCAGAACTCGTTTGCAATTCCAGTGGCGATGAAAGAAATGATGGCTTACAATTAGGAAAAGGAACACCCTCACTCGCCTCCAGTACCTCGTTAATGAAATTTTGGCAAAAAAGTATAGAATTCCCCTCGTTCAAATTCTTGTCCGTGAATTCCAACAGTTGACTGACAGAAACCCTTTTAACGCTGATATCCATAGAGTCTTCATCGACCCTTGTGAAGACAATGATCATAATCTGGGCAAGAACCGACTTTGCACAGATCTGATGGGTACCATTCACCCCACCAAGGTACACATTATAACAAGTTCTCACAATATGAATGAGACAGTCGGCCCGTATCAAAATGCAGGGGGATCGTACAGCTGAAAGCAAGACTCTGAGCACGCCCAGCTCAATCGCCTCCTCGCCAAGGCCGCCCGACTTACAAACGGCCTCAATCATCCTGAGGACAACGTTGGACTGTGAAGCAGTCGCAGTAGTACCGCTATCAGTGCGATCAATCTCGCCGTGCACAAGGCCGAGAGAGATCAATTTAAAGGCGCATTCAAGAGCGGGCTCAACAACCTTTGCGTAGGCGGAGTCCAGCGCAAGAAAGAGCGGCTGAAGCACATATTCGGCGTCCGAGGAGGAGAGACCCGAAAGAGGAGATTGGGTATCGGATGAAGCTGAGTCGGAATCAGGGAGGGTTTCGAGCTTGTCAAGAGAAGATTTGCAGGCGGAGACGAGGTGGGAGTGCTTACGCCAGGCCGCATTCTTGATTATCTTGTCCAGTGATGGACCCAGAATCCGGCCGCAACGTGAAGGACCCCCCAGGGCTAGGGATGCGGACATCTTCTTTCAGAGATAAGAAGTACAGCCAGAGAGACTGGATCATAGAAAATATTCGCATTTACTGATCTACGTCAATGTGAACGAAAAAATGAGTGCCTCCGCTCAGAAATTCGTTCTCCCCTCCGGTTGGAGTTACGAGAATTAGCATCTCATTTTGCTGGATGAGAGGCTCTGGCTTCTGAACCGACGTTTCCGTAAATCGGAGTCCTGTTAACGAGACTTGGGGAACTTGGATCCAGATTGGAGTACAGAGGGAAGCATAGTTCTGACACGAATTTTTCTTCCGAAGTATTTCGACAATTGTGGCGTTCCTCAATTTTCAATTTTATCGAATTTTAAATCAAATCACCAAGTAGTTATTTTCTTAAGATTTTATTTTTTTGTACATAAGTTAACAAAATATTTCAGTTACATAAAAAAAACAAATATTATAACTTTCTAAAAAACAATTAAAAATTTCAACTTTTCGTCCTTTTAATTAACGTAAGGTATTTTGTTTTTTAAATAATAAATATGTTGTTATATTTTATACTTTATATATCAAAATTATAATTGGACTTTAATTCTTCCTCAATAATTGGACCAATTAGTATTTGAAATTTTTTGGTATAATTGTGATAGTAAATAAGACTCAGATAATAAATAATAAACATTAGTGGGACTAACGTGTATGTTAATTAAATTTTCAAATTTTTTATTATTTAAAGATTTTAATTATATATTTATGTAACATTGATTTTCATAAATCTAAAAATAACTACAAAAAAGTGATAGCAAGAAGTTACAAATTAATGACTGTATCTCTTTGTCATTAAAATTGTAATAAAATATTACATAAGACAAAATGGAGTAGAACTTTTATAGTAGTATATATAGATAAGGATTATATATAAATTACCATGTTAATAAATTTATGTTCATTCATATGAAAATAAAATAACAGTTATCAAACCAAAAAAAAAAAAGAAAGATCTCTATTGTTATAAGGGCATGTGGAGTCTTAAGTAATAAACTATACTTCAAATTTTTAAGAAAAATATTTTTAAAAGAATATTTATTTGCAATTTTTGCTTTAATTCATAATACATTATTGTTTATCAAATGATTAGATATAACAACGATAAATTTTTCACATAATATATCATAAGTCTGATGTAAGATGTTTGACTATTTTTACTCCTTGAGATCCCAATAATTGTGATTTTATGTAATTAAGAACACTAATCAATTATATTTTCTTTTATTAATTTAACACAAATTCAAACTTTCAGTCCTAAAATCAACTCCATTGCCCAAAAAAACAAAAAAGCTAAATTGTTATCAATGTTTATACTGAAAAAACTCCGGACCCCCATTTATCTAACAGCCAAAATTGCATTTTTCTTTTTTTAACAGCTGATTGACTTGAAATCAAATATTCAACACAGTTACTATCAAGTATTAATATTGCGATCACTTGCTTGGTATTAGTATACTGTCAGTGTCACTAAAACACGCCACGCATGTGGTCATACATGATGCAAACAAGCTCTTAATTTTCACAAGACACCCAAAAGTTTCATGCGTGGTGAAAATTTACATCCGTGAAGACAACCAGAATTTGACCCCAAAAAAAAAAAGGAAAAATTCCAGAACCTGAAATATCAACATCCTCCAACTTCAACTATAAACAGAATGCCCTCATTAAAACACCCGCAGAATAACTTGTCAACTTTTTAATAGCTGTTAACACTTTCACACTGAAGTTTATGACAATTAACAATTTTTGCAATCATACAACATAAATGCAACACTTGATTAGTGTGCTTCCAAAGAGCATCCACAGTTCATATTTTGTAAAGATTTGTGCTTTATTCTTCTCTTTCTGTTTTTGCTGTACAACCTGTCAAAATGGCATGTCAGAATAGCGGACGGGGACGCAGCTGGATTTTAACCATCAAACGATTAAAATAGATTATAATAATCCCCCACAGCAATAAATATTCAACAGTTATATATACCATGTTAAAATACTGCTTAAATATAGAGGCAACTTTAGACGAATCATTCAACAGGAGGAAGTGCTTTTGGAACTTTCACAAGAAGCAGAAACAAGATTTTAAAATACTAGATTAGATTAAATCAGCTTATATGTTAAGTCCAAAGCCCAGCCCCAGTTTGAACCTTAAAAAGACATTCTCGGTGCTAATGTGCAAAAGATTGCAAGAGGATGAACATTAGCCACTAGGCTCAAGAACCCCCCAAATGGATGCTTGGTGTATATTAGCTCACAACATACACACCAAATGGATGCTAGGCGTATATTAGCTCACAACATACACACCAAATGGATGCTAGGCGTATATTAGCTTATTCTGCCGTATCCTTCGATATGTCCTCCAGTCTATCTAAAACTGAAAAATGAGTTCTCTCATCAATCGAGAAAGGCACTAGTAATGGTAGCTATTGGATAAGGACTGGACACTGACCCAGTGAAGAAACCAGATCATTGTTTCAAAAGCTGGGTCACCACTCCAGACAGAGGAACCAGTCACTTTTAACAATTTTTTTTTTTTCAAAAAATACTATAGATAATAAAATAAAGTGTTGCACTGTCCAAAAACACAAAAATAAAATGTTGATCAACTTTAGTAAGAAATGACATAAAAAGCTCCTCAATTAACTTCTAATTTATAAAGGCTAAAGATTGTAGATGACAGACTTAACATTGGAATAATTAATTCTTACAAAATAATGTCATGGCTTAATATTTTATGCATTCAAAAAAAAGGAAAAACTCCGCACTTGCATGTGTTCATTTGGCAAGTGAAAGCCTCACAATGCTATAAATGTGAGAATTTAATTACTCATACTTGCAATAGAATTTGCCCCCTTTCCTATTGACTCTTGCCTAAAATTAATTCAATTCAAAAGCTTCAAGTGGAGGCTCATAAATAATTTCACTATAATCTTCTCTAACGTGCCCCATCACATAAAATACCCTTGAGCTTGAAGTAACAAAGCACAAAACCACACATCTTGTGCTAAAATTTCATTTAACTATGAAGATTAGAGAGACAAATATCAAAATCCTGACCACTTAGTCATAGAGACTATAGTACCATGTCAAAGGCTAGTGTAACTCATTAAGCGAAGGCTTATGAATAGTTATATTATAATCTGATGGGTCCCTTGACTAAGAAGGAAAAGTCTAGCACCTTAAGGGCCTAGCACTTGTAATTACTTTCTGCATTTCCTGTTTCCAGTTCTGCTACTATTATATGTTTTGCTGCTATATTTTTTGTTTTATAAGAGCAACTCTATTAGAATTGCTCCTTTGTCGGTATTTCCTCACTTATCAGATTATACAACAACAATAAGCCCTTTTTTACTAGATGAGGTTAATTCCATAGATTAAACGATACCATAAAATCCTATCATGAATCATGTTTTTAGACAAGTCATTTAAATCTAAATTTTTCTTAATGGTTTTTCCTATAATTTTTCTTGGTCTCCCCCTATTGAACTAATCTCCATTTGATCTACTCTGATTTCTACAGGTCTTCTCCACACATGTCTAAACAATCTAAGGCACAATTCTACAATCTTTTTCACAATAGACCCAATCTCTACGTTTTCTCTAATACATTCATTTCTAATTTTATATAGTCTGATATATCCACTCATATAATGCAACATTCTCATCTCTGCAATATTAAACTTATTCTCTTGTTTATTTTTTATGGCCCAACACTAACTCCCATACAATATTACAAGTTTTATAACTGTACAATAAAATTTATCATTAAACTTAAGTGGTACTCTTCTATTACAAATAACGCTCGAAGTACTCATCCATTTCATCTGCCCTGCTTAAATCCTATGTTTGACATCTTCCTCTATTTTCCCGTCTTGTTGTATAATGAATCCAAGGTAATTAAACCATGTAACTTGTGATATAATATATTCTCCAATTTTTACTTCTACACTAGAATTATTGCACCACTTGCTAAACTTATATTTCATATATTCCATTTTACTTCTACTTAAACAAAATTTTTATGCTTCCAAAGCTAATCTTTACATATCTAACTTCTCATTCATTTCTTTTCTCGATTCTCCAACTAGAACTATATCATCTACAAAAAACATACATTGTGGCACCAACTCTTGAATATATTCAATGAGCACATCCAAGACTAAACTAAAAAGATAAGGGCTCAAAGTTAACCTTTGATGCAAACCAATGGTTATTGAAAAATTTTTTGCAAGCTCACATTTTGTTCTCGTACTAATTGTAACCCCATCACTCATATAATGAATTGCTCGAATATAAGCAATACAAATTCTTTTTTTCTCCAAAACCTTCTACCAAACCTCTCTTAACACCCTATCGTATGTTTATTACAAATTGATGAATACCTTAAGTAAGTCCTTTTGATTCCTTCAATATTTTTTCATCAATTTTTGAAGCAAATATATCGCTTTTATGGTCGATCTTCCAAGTATAAAACCAAATTGATTCTCTATAACGTAAGTCTCTTGCTTTAATCTCCGCTCAATTACCCTCCCCCATAATGTGGCTTTTGAGTTTAATTCCCCCATAATTTGCACAATTTTGTATGTCCTCCTTGTTCTTATAAATAGGGATTAACATACTTATTCTCCACTCATCCGACATTCTCTTAGACCTCATAATCTCATTAAACCACTTTGTAAGCCAACTTATGCCTTTCACTCATAATCCCTTCCATGCCTTTCACTTATCAAACTATAATACATATATATTTTTCATAGGTTCTCTGTTTAGGTTCCCCACCATAAACTCTCACACCTATAAAGCTATATCATCCTTTCCTCACTGCAGCCTTCTAAGGACCTTTAACATTAAGCACGAACCCCACTAGTTTTAAATGTTTTTAAGTGGTAAGCTTTAGGATGGAAAAACGTGCTATGGTGGCATAATTATCCACCCACTTTAGTAAAACTATCTAGGTTGAATGGCTTCTAATGGAACCTTCAAAAATGTAATGTCATTTATATATGTTTTGAGCTATAGCTTCCTCACTAATAACAAAGAGAGAAAGAATTAACTAAGCAAATATAGAGTAATAGGCAAAACCAGAAAATAAAGAAAAGAACAACACTCCTAGCTTTGGAGAGATTAGGTGCTCCCTCAACACTCACCAAATTCTTCTATGCTCCCTCTCCTATGCAACACTCCCTAAAAAAACCCCCCAAGCACCCAACACCCTTCTCACACCATCCGAAACTCTATCCTCCAACTCATTCACTCATCTTTTAGCATGTGAGTTAGTTATCCCTGGACAGGACCACCTCCACATCTATTTTATTTGTTTCACCCCTTTCCTTTCTACTATAAGTCCTCAAAATCTAAGGCCCATTAAAAATGTCTATTAAGATTGGGTCCAATAACATTGGGTCTATCGGCTTCACTAGATAAACATTGGGTTTCAAACAAGGCCATTTATACATAATTATACACAATGATATAACTACAAAATCAGGTTATCCTAACAGCTGGTTAACCAGTTCAACAATCAAATTAATTCCTAAAATTATAACAGCAGAAGTATTGGGTAAATAGGGAAGGTTCTGTTTAATAACTTATGTGCTACTAAAATGATTACACGAACCTCCTTTAAGAAATAAAAGTAGAGGGAAAGTTTATTTTTCAGATAAAAGAACTTGTATTAAGAAGAAGATACAAAGGTATCCCCTTACAAACAAGGATATCCAAAATTAAGAACAAGATAACAAAATTTAATGGAAAAAGAAAGTCAAACATGCAACAATGCTGCCCAGTCCCTCAAAAGTAACAGAAGTAGAGAACAATTACTAACAAAAGTAAATTTCAAGAGAAGCCGAGAAGACTGATCAAGTGTCTGTATTTGTCCCCCCCCCCCCCTTTCCAAAAAAAAAATTCAGATAAATGAACTATCTATATTTGTCTTGAGAAAAGAATGTTACTTAATACTTGTTAGCTTGCTTTATTAGCTTCTGTTATCGGCTGTTTCATTTCATTATTGTTTGCTATTGTTGTTTTACTTTCTATTATGATTATTGGTGTTTACTCAATTGTTAGGCTACACTCCTAACTAACTCCTATTTATAACATATAGGAGTGTAACCTAACAAATGAGTAAACACCAACAGCCATAACCAAAAGTAAAACAACAATAGCAAACAATAATGAACTAAAACAATCGATATCAGAAGCTAATAAAGCAAGCTAACAAGTATTAAGTCATTTATCACTTCCCTGCCAAGTATCAATATCCCCCTCCCCAAAAAAAAAAAAAATCAAAGGATCCTCAAGGATCAATACAAATTCAGAAATTCAAAATATTATTCTTCAAAAGTTCCTAATCTTGCATAACTCTAGAGCCCGAGCCCTTGTTCAATTCTACAGTAGCTCTTTTGATTGGCCCTTTCAACTTGAATAATATGAAAAATAATATACTAAAGCCTATATATGTTTGGGCAGCTATCCAAACAACATAGGGCCCAATTTCATACCACACAAGGCCCATAATTGCTTCTGAATTAAACCAACCCACTACTATGAATAAAGGTAAATCAGCCACATGCAAAAACCCTTCACTCAAGATGCAAACCCTTTATCCCTCTTTCTTGATGTTTGGTTGGGACCATATATCAATACGCTGGTCTCGAGATCAATGACACCAATAAAGAGGTTAGTGCCGTTAACTATTTCAGCCATTCCTTCTTTTAACCATTTCTTTCTGTCTCCAACTTTTGTTTCAACAAGATGAATCTCCTCAAATGTATCCAAGTCCATGAAGACAAATTGAGAACCATCTTTATATGTGAACCTTTTCGTTCCTTGAATACATCTGCTTCACCCAACTGCATCGCCATCAAGAAGTCAAGCAACGACATTGGTGCTTTAATGAACACATAGTAAATAGCATCATTCTTGCGCTTTAGAGCTTCACTCAAAGTATGAGCAACTTCGCTTGCAAGCTTCAGATCAGGATTCAAATCTAGCAAAAACATTTTTCCCTCCACCATCGGAAAAAGATCTCAAGTCGTTCTTGGATGCTAAATCTGTGACTCTTTCATAGACTCTTTCATAACAGATCAATGTAAGGCCAAAATGTCATAAATGGTGCCAAATCAACCTGATCGGGAGGCTACGGAGATTCACAGTCATTCCACTGCCTTCTTTGCTTCTTTCGTCCTTTTGCTATGTCTAATCACTTGTGACTAGTTGCAATGTCGATTCTCTATACATTTTTTTTCACATTCCACTATTTGCCCAAATTTTAGCTCGTCTCCAAGAATGAAGTCTTTTGGATCACAACCTCAATCTTCATGTTATCCTGATTCTTAAGTTCTACTACCTTAATTGCTGAATTCCTTTCCTCTGAGACTTCTTCGATCGAAACTTGACTATGAATCCTTTGCAAGTTTTCTCCTACATTGGAACAAGATCTTTTAGAATCATGATTGGCTAGTATTTTGGTTTGCCATCCTTCTTGTTGATTAGCATTTCACGAACTCTGGCAAGAAGAATATGTGCCTTAACATCTTTAACATGCCCAATTCCTTTGTAGATTCCTTCTTCATCTTCTTTGTAATTGCTAGATTCATCATCTTGGTTCAAGATATTATGAGACTCATCGTCTTCTTTCGTTTCAGATTCAATTTCAAGTGTCTCCTCTTCCAATCCAAAATTTGTTGCGAGTTTCTCCATTCTCTCCTCCACTTGCATTACAATACCATGAAATCTAGTAAACTCCACTTATAATGTCTTCATCTTTTGTGCAAGCTCGTTGAGTTTCTCTAGGAACCACACCTCTCTTATCATCCTTCAAATCGAAACCACTCTTATACCAATTAGTACAGAGAAGAAAACAAAATGGTACTTGATACCAGATAATGAATTACTCCAAGTCAAAATCACACCACAAACATCTAACTCCCATTTATAACATATAGGAGTGTAGCCTAACAATTGAGGAAACACCAACATCTATAACAAAAAGTAAAACAACAATAACAAACAATAATGAACTAAAACAACCAATAACAAAAGCTAATAAAGCAAGCTAACAAGTCATTTATTACTTCCTTGCCAGATATCAATTACCATTTAGCAGTGTTCTTTGGTGATAAAACAACATGTAAACCAACTCATTCTGTAGAGAACTGCCATTGTTCCATGACTAATACTATGATTTTAGCATACATTCAAAATTGTCATCAACTTTTTTCTTCTTTATTTTTCCCGTTTGTGGGGGCATAAATCCAATGACTAACGCATATCTACTAGATATTGTGAAAACACGTCTTAATCAGTAGGGTGATATGCTTATACTACCCTTTGTACTTAACCTAGTTTATAGTTATAAATAGTCACACAAGATGCATAACTTAATAATCCAATTAAGAGTAGTCTCAGTTTCTTTACATGGCAAAAAAGCTAGGATTGAGGTAAGAGTAGAGCTTCAATTGCTTTCATCATTAGAGCCTGAGCTTCCACCGCTTCTATCAGGAACTCTAACTCCTTGTTTCTTGCCCCTTTCCAATGAATAAATACTTTCCAGCAACGTTCTTTTGGACTAGAAACATCATATCAGCATCAGAACTACTCAGCAGCCTATCCTTGACAGTGATGATGTAAGAAGAAACGCCACATGCCACAATGCATTTCATCTTTCCTTCATGGTGCATTTTCACACGCCGAGGCACAAAAGAGTGGGAGGCACAAGCTCTTCTTATGTGTTTTTTGTTGTTCTTTTCTTCCCTCTGCTTTTTACTTTTAATAGTTTACTATTATGCATATGGTAATGTAGACATGGAACCTTGGATTGAAGGGGGGGGGGAAAAACAAATTGAAGATTTCAACAATAGAATTTGTTTTGTTGAGTGGTGTGGTGTGCAACTCAGCTAATGGAGACAAGGTAGGAGGTTGTCAAAGGGACCTCTCATAAGAAGTCTGTCAAAGAATTCTAAAAGTTGTGTCAACATGTTAAACAGCTGGCCAAGGAAAGCAATTGGAAGAATGTCAAAGGCACTGCTCATGGAAAGAAGGCCAAGGAATTCAAAGAGTTGTTTGTCTACCGACGACATTGTTAAAGAAATTGGTAGTTGCTAAAGTTATTGAATTGTAATTTCAATTGCAATTGGGCAAACATGTGAGTAGCAATGTTTTTTTCTAGATTTTACAAGTCCGAATATGCTTTTTTTTTTTAACTTTAGTTGGGCTTTTATTTGCAACAAGCTTTAGCGTGGACAATCTTTAGCTTGAAGAAAGTGCTAGAATAGTGCTTGTTTGACTATTAGATTAAAATAAGTATGCTAATCACAGTGGGTTGGGCTTGTACTGCCCTTTTAACTTAATTTAGATTTATAAATAAACAGATAGAGGGCAAGTTACGCGTTGTACCAAAGAGAGAAATGGAAGTTAACAAAAGTATCATTTCATTCCACAACTCTCTTGTACAAGGCTTACTCCTATTTGTAAACACATAGGCGCATTAGGAAACTCATATTAGATAGTTATATTTCTAACTACCTAAAAATAGCAACCAACAACTAACTAATCATTTTCCTTTATTCTAACTAACTCATATTATGTCTCATGTAACAATTCCCCCCCCCCCTAAAAAAAAAACCTTGACCTCATGAATTGGTGCTGGTAGCTACAATTGAAAACTCAAGGAACTAGTTCTAAATAGTTGGTAAATCTGCCCACGCAGCATCTTCTATGTTACTATACTTCCAACAAACTAGAACATGTGTCATAGGTAGATTGCTTCTCTTTACAATCTTTTGTGCTAGGACCTCCTTAGGTTCCATTACAAATTGACCCTGAGTATCCATGTGAGGCAAAGCTGAACTGACTGGAGAATTATTTCCCACATGCTTCTTTAACAAGGTAACATAAAATACTAGATGTAACCTAAAAATGTTAGGTAATTCCAACTCATAAGCCACTTTTCCCACCCTTTTAACCACCTTATAAGGACCAAAGAAATGTGTAGCTCGTTTATGTAATGATGAGTTGTTAAGAAGATTCCTTCTAAAAGGATGCAATTTCAGAAAAACCCATTCTCCTATAGCAAACACCCTCTCTATCCTCTTCTTATTTGCTAGCTAAACCATCCTATTCTGAGCCTTAAGAAATGTTATTTTAGCTACTGAACGGTAGCCTCTCTTTCTTGACAACAACTATCCACTACATCATTAGAAGAATCACCAACAAGATAAGACAAGCGCACTAGCAGAGGCACCCCATAGACAACTTCAAAAGGTAACACGCCTATAGCAGAATGATAAGTGATGTTATACCATAATTCAACCAATAGTAACCACTTTAATCATTTTTTCGGATGATCACCCATCATGCAACGTAGATAGCACTCCAAACCCCTATTTAAGACTTTCATTTACAAGTGATAGGTTAAGGAATATGCAAGCTTGACCTTGTAAAGTCTAAAAAGCTCTTTCCAAAATTTCCCGCAAAATATTGGATCGCTATCCATTACAATTGTCTTAGGAAATCCATGAAGTTTAACAATATTATAAATAGCTGAGTAACCTCTATTGTAAAATAAGGCTATTGGAGGGCGATAAAGCCCGGTTATACTCACACACAGAGAGACAACTCCAGTAGCTAGAATAGAAAACAAATAAAAGGGAAAGTTGGGTTTTGTATTAAACAAAAATGAGGTAACACTGTATCAGTCCTACAAAAAAAGATTAGGCACTAATCTTAGCCAAAGCCCAACACTCCAATACAACCTTTCACACACGCAGAACACAAAATAAAGCAACAAAAGAGCAGGAACCAAAGCTGGCTTTTGATAGGCCAATTCTCTCCAACACTTTCTCACAAAAAGATCTTTTCTCCCTCCTCTAGGACTGATTTGCCCTTAAATGCTCTTCCATCCACTCCTTCCTGATCTTGCAGCCCAAAAATCCTCCTTGTCTCCCTGTCCTGCTAATCCTTCTAGCATATACTCTTGCGTAATTCCTTAGGGGTCACAGCCCCAAAAGTACTACTTCTAGTTTCTACCTTTTGGCCAACTATTGTAGCTTTTGGGGTAGGAATAGGCTGATTAGATGGGCAATCCCATCAGAGGGCATGAAGTGAGCAGCTTTACTCAATCTATCCACCATTACTAGGATCATGGACATGTTATAATATTTTGGTAGGCCTCCAATGAAATTCATGAACAAATCAGTCCAAATGATTTCAGGTATTAGAAGTGGTTGAATGAGGTTTAGGGAAGCCAAATTTTCAGGTTTAAATCTTTGGCAAACCATGAATCCTCTCACAAAGTTTCAAACATCTTTCTCTAAGCCTTTCCAATAAATAATGGAAGAAATCCTCTCGTAAGTTAGAGTCATACCCAAATGGCCTCCTAATGCATCCCTATGGAAATATTGTAACAACTGAACTCTTAGATCTAGATTAGCACCCACTCCCAACTTCCCTTTTCTCTTTAATATATGGTTTACCCAAGAGTAGTGAGGACAAGTGTTGGGATCATTTTCTAGCCTCTTTATCAAGCTTGCTAGAATGTTATCTTCCCCCCAAGACTCTCTAACCTTAGCGGTCAAATTCGAGGCAATAGAAGTAATGGCCAAACAACACCCTTGTTCCTCCATGTGCTCTCTTCTAGAAAGCACATCAGCAGCTGCATTTTCTTTACTTCTTTGCTACACAATTTCATAACTTAGTCCCACAATTTATGTACCCATTTATGCTAACTAGAAGAAATTGGCTTCTGCTCCAACACGTACTTTAATGCCAAATGATCAATCTTTAGAAGCATTTGTTTCAATGACAACAACAACAAGAAGAAGTTTTTTTTCTCACTAGGTAGAGTCAACAACATAGATCAATCGACGCTGTAAAATTTTATAATAAATTATTTTTTTAGATAAACTATTTAAGTCTAAATCCTTCTTAATAGTTTCGCCGATAGTTTCTCTTGATCTCCTTCTACCTTTAACTATTGAACTATTTTCCATCTAATCTACTGTCCTTACAGGAGCTCCTATAAATCTTCTCCACAAATGCCCAAATCATCTAAGACATGATTTTATAATCTTTTTTACAATAAGTGCGACCTCCACTTTTTCTTTACTGCATTCATTTTTAATTCTATCTTGTCTAATGTGTCCATTCATGCAATGCAACATTCTCATCTCTGCAACATTGAACTTATTCTCTTGTTCACTTTTTATTACCCAACACTTAATCCTATACAACACTGTAAATCTTATAGCTGTATGATAAAATTTATTCTTAAATTTGAGTAGTAATCTTCTATTATAAATAACACTTAAAGCACTCTTCCATTTCATCCACTCTGCTTGAATCCTATATTTTACATCTTCCTAGATTTCCCATTATGTTGTATAATGGATTCAAGATACTTAAACTGTGTGTCTTGTAGTATGGTATGTTCTCCAATTTTCACTTCTATATTAGAATTAATACATCTCTTATTAAACTTACATTACATATACTCCGTTTTACTTCTATTTAAACGGAATTTATATACTTCCAAAGCTAATCTTCACATTTATAACTTCTCATTTATTTCTTTTCTCGATTTTCCGACTAGACTATATCATCTACAAAAAACATACATTATGACACTAGCCCTTGAAGATGTTCAATGAACACATCCAAGGTTAAAGGAAAAAAATAAAAACTCAGTTAATTCTTGATGCAAACCAATAGTTATCGGAAAGTCTTATGTGGACCCACCTTTTATTCTCACGTTAATCATAACCTCATCATATATATCCTAGATTGCTCAAATATAAACAATACGAATTCTTTTTTTCTCCAAAACCTTCCATAAAATCTCTCTTGGTACTCTATCGTATATTTTTTTCTAAATCGATGAACACCATATATAAGTCTTTTCGATTCCTTCAATATTTTTTATTAGTTTTCGCAATAAGTATATCACTTCCATGATCGACCTTTCTGGCATAAAACCAAATTGATGCTCTATAATTTGAATCTTTTACCTTAATCTCCGCTCAATAACCCTTTTCTATAACTTTATAATGTAGTTCATGAGTTTAATTCCTTTATAATTTGCACAATTTTGTATATCTACCTTGTTTTTATAAATAGGAATTAAAATACTTCTCCTCCACTCGTTCGACATTCTCTTAAACCCCATAACCTCATTAAATAACTTTGTAAACCAACTTGTATTTTTCACTCTTAAACCCTTCCCTACCTCAATAGATATATTATTCAATCCAATTACTTTGTCATTCTTCGTCCGCTTTAATGTTTCTTTTACCTTTGATTCTCGAATCTTATGATAAAAAATATAATTTTAATCCTCCTCCTTAGTGTCTAGCCTATCCAAATGCAATAAAATCTAGTATTTTTCATTAAATAATCCATGAAAATAACCCTCCAATCTTTTCTTGATAACTTAATCTGTAATCAAGACTTTCCTTTCTTCATTCTTAATGTATTTCATTTGGTTTATATCGCTTGTATTTCTTTCCCTACTTTTAACTAGCTTATAAATACTTTTTTCAACAGTTTTAGTATCTAAGGATTGGTATAACCCATCAAGTGCCCTAACTCTCACTTCGCTCACCGCCTTTTTAGTGTCTTTCTTAGCTATTTTATATATCTGTTTAATTTTCATCACTTTTATATAAAGATTATACTTTATAACACTCTCTTTTAATCTTAACTTTATCTTGCACGTTTGCATTCTACCACCAAGATTATTTATCTTTAGGTCTAAAATCTATTGATTTACCAAGTATCTCTTTTGCCACTATCCTAATCTTTTTAACCATATCGTTCCATATATCGTTAGCATTTCCTTTTGCTTCCTAAGACCCTTCCTTCAAAATCTTTCTCTGCAAGCTCTTTTATTTATTCCCCTTCAATTGCCACCATGTAATCCTTAACACTCTTTCTTGTCCTTTACTCTTTACTCTACTCTTAACTTGAAAATCCATAACCAATACTTTATATTGGGTAGTCAAACTCTTTCCAAATATAACTTTGCAATTCATACGGAGTTTTCTATCTGCTCTCCTTATTAGAAAGAAATCAATTTGAGAGTATACCCCTCCACTTTTGTACATAATAAAATGCTCCTCACACTTCCTAAAACAAGCGTTGGCTATTGTAAAATCGCACATTAATGAAAAGTCTAAAATAATTTTACCCTATACATTTCCTTTCCCTAAGCCATAACCCCCATGCACACCCTTGTTACCCTCAAATACACTCCCCACATGACCATTAAGATTCCCTCTGAGGAGAATATTTTCTCCTAATGGTATTCCTAAATTAACCTTTCTAAATCTTTACAAAACTTTGCCTTGTGATGTTCTTCTAATCCTACTTCTGGTGCGTAAATATCAATAATATTAGAAGTTTTCCATTCCACTACAAACTTTAACACTATCTCCAAACTTTTCTACATCCACAACAACATTTTTTCAAAACTTATCTATACTTATACTTACCCCGTTTCAAGATTGAACCTTGCCAATGTACTAGAATTTAAAACCTAATGTGTTTAATTCTTTCACTTTTTCTCTTATCCATTTAGTTTCTTATAAGTACATAAAATTAATCCTCCTCCTAATCATGGTATCTAATATTTCCATTGATTTACCTATAAGTATACCTATATTTCAAGTTCCAAAACAAATTTCACTCTCGTAAACTAGTTTCTTTAGCCACATTCATTCACGAAAATGTGAGAACCCTTACTTATTTTTCACTACACTCAGGCATCGATGTAACGGCTCATACTCATTTGACACTGTACTTGAGCTATACAGTGTGTTACTTCCAAACAATCATTAGGGTTGTGGTCATGGCCTTTGAATTGTTGAAGTTGGCCCTATTAGCTTTTCATTCCACTTAAAAACTTCGTTTTTCTTCAATAATTCTGTCAAGGGCTTGCTTATTGAACCGTAATTCCTCACAAACCTCCTATGGTAACCAATTAGGCCTAAAAGACTCCTCAAAGCTTTGATAAAAGATCGTTTAAGCCACGAAACCATAGCTTCTATTTTCTTAAGGTGTTCAACACCTTTCTCAAAAAGAATGTGCCCTAAGTAATCCACATGTTGCTTTAGAGGTATATTTACTCCTTCTTGCAAATAAAGTATTATCTCTCAACATGAAGAATGACTTGCAAATGCTTCAAATAACCCTCCCATGTTTTGCTATATACTAATATATCATCGAAAAATGCTAGTATAAATTTTCTTAGAAAGGACTTGAAAACAAAATTCATTGGTCCATGGAATGTCGCATGAGCATTTGTCAGACTGAAAAGCATCACAAGAAATTCATAAAACCTTCAGAAGGCTATCTTGTGTATGTCTTAAGGGCCTCATTCTAATTTGATGATATGTCGCTTGTAAATCCAACTTAAAAAAGAATTTAGCATCATGCACACATCAAGTAATTCTTCAATAATAGGTATAGGAAACTTTTTTTTTTTTGTCATTCAACTTCCTCTAGTCAATGCAAAGCCTACATAAACCATCTTTTTTTTGCTTTTATGCAAACCATTGATGATCCAAATGCACTGTTGCCATCCCATATTACCCCATTTTTCAACCTATCTTGAACTTGCTTTACTATCTTTGTCTTTTGAATAGGACTCCACCTATATGGTCTTGAACTTGTAGGTTGATCCATTTTTAAATGGATTTGATGGTCAAATGACCTGGATTGTGGAAGAGACTAGAGCTCTTAGAATACATCCTCAAATTTTCCTTTAATATCTCCTCCAATGCCTCTCGTTCTACTATCTCAATTTTCCTTACTTCCTATTTCAATGTTAGCAATTACTCTTGTTGACAAGGGTTGACTTGAATGAAAAAAGCCTATTGTGCTCCCATAATTTGCCTCCCTTGCAAAGCTTGCTCCTTGAGCATAGCCTCAGTTTGTTTGGAATCTTATAAAGCTTGTCATTCAAAACAAACTTCATCACTTTTTGCTTCAAATCCCTTACGATCTTCCTTATTGTTGATAGCCATTCAATTCCCAACACAATGTCATACCCTCCAAGCCCCATAATCAAAAAGCCAGCTTTGAATAATTTCCCTTGCATTGACCACTCTAGCTTAATACATTTCTTATTTGCTTGAAATCTTTGCCCATTAGGTACTATCACCATAACTCCTTCAAAGAGCTGTAGCTTAAGTTCAAGTTTCTTGGCTAACGATGCATCCAAGAAATAATGTGTGCTGCCCGTGTCCCTCAGAATTAGTACCGGTGGCTTTTTCGCTCTTCCTTCCACATTCTTAGTCAAGTGACCATCTCCCCCTTCAATAGCATTCAACAATATTGTTAAATTATCTTATAAAAGGTAATTATTTAACTCCTCTTCATTACCGTGGACATCCTGAAACTCCTCTTCCTCTTCCTTCTGAAACAATATCACAAAAATTTGTGAACTATTGCATTTGTGGTTCAAAAGTATAGCGTCATGGACACCAATAGCATAAACCTTTTTCCTTCTTTCATCCATCTCCCTTTTCATAAGTTGTTTAACCTATGTGCCATATAAAGGAGTCATCTTGTTGGTACTGGTAATAGTTTGGTTTTTGTCAAAATAGGGGGAGGTTTTCCGTGAGATAATGGCGGTTTGATTTTTAGAAGAATCTTGGGTATTGTATTGAGTTCTTTGGCTTGAAAATTGCGAGGTTTGGGTGGAGTTTGGATTGTATTTTCTGGCAAAGGTTAAGGCGAGAATATGCAAGGCTTGTATTAAGGTTTCTTGAAGGCATGCTAAGTACATAGTATTAGCAAGATTGCTAGGGTTAAACATTCTCAATGCTGCCTAAATATCTAAACGAAGACCCCTTCGGAAGCAGCTTATTGTGAAGTCTTCGGGAAAGTCCACGTCTATTAGTAGTTCTTCAAACTTGTCTTGGCGATCAATGGCTAAATCTTCCTACTTGAGATTCTTGATCTTAGCCATAGCATTTACCTTCGACACATATCTAATTCTTGCAATCATGTTCTTCAAATACTCTTCCTAACTAATCTCTATGATCTTCTTCTCTTCAAGAAATTCAAATGCCATTAGAAAACCTTCCCTTTTAAATGCACATTGACTAATCTAGTCCGCCAATGTCTTATCAATGTCAAAAAATTATTCGCATTGATAAGCCCAGCCACAAAAGTCATTGCCATTGAATTTTGAAAATTCGATTCAAGAATGCTTCATAGGAAATGCGTTAATTGTTAGAGTGGGTCCCATTCATAGTTATCAAATCGCGATTTATATCGTAAATTGAAAAGCTAATTTTTGAATCATGAATTATAAATTGTATTGAATCGTAAGATTCAGAGACATAGTTAAAAATATATCATATAAAAAATAAGAAAAATTGCATCTAAAGACCCATATCATATAAAATTTACAATGAAGAATCTAAAAAATCAAAATTATTTTCAAGGACCATCATTACCATTAAGTTTTAGGAATTTATTACCAATTTTAGGAGATTTACTATTGGGTGTAAAAAAATTTAGCACTTTCTTACACACAGAAGTAAATCCCCTAAAACATGATGGTAATGATGATCCTCAAAAGTAATTTCAATTTTTTAGATCCTTTATTGTAAATTTTATATGATCTGAGTCTTTTGATGTAATTTTTCTTAAAAAATATATACCATTAAAATATGATCAAAATAATAAATTTAAACCATAAATTAACAAAAGCCTCACAAAACAAAATCATAAGTGATAGTTTAATAACTATTTAAGGGATTACTCATATATAAGTTAATAAATAACTAAATGAAAAATCATAATATACATGATTGAATGGTATATGGATTTCTTCAATTATATATATATAAGTTAAGGTTTTGAAGTTTTGTTGATTTAAATGACAGAGTCTATCGTTTCTTTAAAAAAAATACAAAGCTATGCTTTCTTGTTTTGTGTAGTAGCCAGATGTTTCAATTAAAGAAGGGATAAGGGCTTTGCTTCAGTGTACCACAGCCACATAAAGATAAATGGAACATTAGCTATTTATGTGGAACGACACACTTTGTCTTGTTTCTTTTAAAAAAAAAATTCAAAGCAATTGTAGAAGTTTGAAATGATAGGACAATAAAGTAAACTAAGCCTTCATGTCTCCCACAGTATAGACCAATTTGAACTTTCAATAAAACAAAGGAGGTGTGCTTCACTGTAACGCAGCTGATAATCATGTGAATGCTCGGGTTACTTCAATGAAACAATGCTGATTTAGTTAAAAAAAAAAACCTAAAAACAAAAAAAGAAGGGAGATCATCTTCTTCCAACAGCATGTCGTGTTGGGTCACAAAGGACCACACTTCATGACCCAATGCAACAGAGCTTTATGAATCACCAGAACGCTGCGAATCATTATTTCTACCACGACTCGTACAATTCCGTCAATTCAAATGAACGATTTAGGTCCTTTTCCAATTCAAACACCAATTTGTATTGTTGCACAATGGAGTTAGATCGATTCGTGCATCTTGAATCATGACATGCACAATTTTGATCACTATGGTCCCATTGTAAAACCCAAATTGTAGACAACCATTTGCTAATTGATTTCCTTTCGTGCTTAATCCCATACTATGGTCATCGCCATTGTTGTTCGCCATCATCTAAGCCATCTTTGCTGCCATATCAGCCATTAGACCCTCGATACATGATATTAATTGCCTCATGTCACCTACTTCAACTCTGTTTTGCTCCAAGCATTGCTCGAAGTCATTTAGGCAATCCTATGATTGTGTCGCCTTGGCCATCGTGTGCCAGAAAAAGGCATCTAATGCCACAATGTATGCATTGTACCAGAGATATGGAAAGTAACAAAAGCATCAATTCATTCAACAACTCTCTTGTAGAAGGCTTACTCCTATTTATAAACACATACAAGTATTAGGAAACTCATATCAGGTAGTAATATTTTTAACTACCTATAAACTAACAACCAATAACTAACTAATCACTTTCCTTCATTCTAACTAAATCATAGTATTTTCCACATAATAAGGTGCCTAACGAAGGAAGCCAGCAAGGAAGCACCGATACGTCGATTTTGGGGGTGTACCCATACCAGATACGTTTTTGGTACGAATACGCACACCATATGGGTACAAATGTACCCCGTATGTTTCTGTTTCGGCCATACGTTTCGAAACATTTTTTTCGTACCGAAACGTTTCAGAAACGGTTGCGAAACGGCTCTAAAACGCAACAACGTAGTTTTCTGCCTCATTAACCTACCCTTCGTCTCTGTCCAACCCGACGCTTCTCCCTCGCTTTTCTCTGGATCTGAAGACTGTAGTTTCCCGTTGCTGCTGCGTCTCGCCTCGCATCACTCGCCGTCGCTCATCTCCTCCCTCCGTGAAGCCGTCTGATCCAGTGTTCCTCTGTCGTCTTCTCCGGTGGCAGGTGCGTCTTCTCCGTGGCATGAAATGATTGAAATATATAATATCCTGGGGATTTGCTGCAAGAGTGTGTCTATCTTCTTAATTTAAATGCTTGATTTTACCCTTTAAAAGATGCTTCATTGTGCTTTTTTATTCTTCTTTCGCCCTTAAAGCCTTGAAATTCTATACACCAACATGCTGGTTGTGAGACTTAAATTTTATTCTACCCTTCTTGATGAGATCACCGGAACCGATTTACTTGAAAATTTTTACGCTCACCTGAGCTAGCTGGGTGTCATTTGGAACATCAGATATATATCATGGGAGATGAAACATGCATTATGGGAATCACCAAAGGAAACCTATTTTATATATGGGGACAAAGACAAATAAATGAAGAACAATAATGGATTGACTTGAAAATAAAAAGTTATATATATTTATATTGTGTTTAATTTTGCTGAAAGCAGGGAGGGACAGGGAAAGCGAAAGGCGAATGGGAAATTAAGGAGCAAGCACATGTTTTAGTTTTGCTGATCAGTCCTCATCCCCGCCAGTAACGTGGCTTAGGGTATAATGGTCTCTGTTTAAAAATCACTAAGCAAATTAAACATTTTCCAATTGGCTTGTAGTAATCACACAATAATATACCATACAAAATAATATATATATAATTAGTTTTTAATGTGTTAGATTATTGAATATATATATATATAATTATATATATATATATTCCCGTACCCGTATCTTAAAATTTTAGAAATTGTCGTATCTCACGTATCGTATCGTGTCATACTCGATACATGTACCTGTATCAGTGCTTCTTAGGAAGCCAGTAATCCCATCTAAAGAATTCTTGTTTTTCTATAGATATAAGTCTATTCCAACCATTCAGAGATGATGTATATCCTTCATATTAATAAAAGGTTAGTTCACGGTTGCAAGACATACCATCCTTAATGTCTTCTCAATATCATTAACAACACTTTGACATAGAGCTTCCTACAAATTGCAGAATATAAACTGGAAACAGAATATTTCGTTCTGAGGAGTGGATTTAGTTATTGCTTGTTCTAGGTAAAAATAAACACCTGATAGAAAGCATAAGTGGAAAATTAAACCAGAGTAAGACCAAATTGGTAATTTTGGCCATATATGCTTTCACAAATGATGGATGTGGCATGCTATTACAGATAAGCTCACAATAACAGCAATGGGGTTATCTAACCCACCTTGGAAATTCAAGAGGGTTAATTATCCAATCAGAAGTTGATGAACAGAGAGACTGCTGACTTTAAAAACAAGTCACATTTTAACCAAAGACAAAAGCACCTGTACACAATGAGCACAATCAAAAGCTAATAAGTACCTGGTGCATCTCTCATGCTCAAATTGAGACTGTTGCGCATAGTCCTCCTTCCAATTCCAGCATTGCCTTTTTGCATCATGGCAACAAATTCACCATAATCAATCCTTCCATCCTAAAATAAAAGATACAAACAAATTCATTAAGTATAACTGGATTAGGAAAGGGTGCAGGCACTAAAATTGATGGATAGAAAAGAATAGGAAGGAGAAAATAGACATAGAAAAAGAGAGATTTCAGAGAACAGCAACTGTATTAACTATCTGAATAATCTCCTTCCTTATGTTACAACTCCTTTTTATGAGTAAGTTGGTTATCAACAACCTCCCAACTAACTAAGCAATTCTAACTACTTCAATTATCAACTGTAAACTCCTGACATAATAAAAATTTAAAATGCAAGAGAGAAATGCCAAACTACCTTATGTTACAACTCCTTTTTATGAGTAAGTTGGTTATCAACAACCTCCCAACTAACTAAGCAATTCTAACTACTTCAATTATCAACTGTAAACTCCTGACATAATAAAAATTTAAAATGCAAGAGAGAAATGCCAAACTATTTGAGTGCATATATTTCATGGTATCAAGGCACGACAATTTTGATAAATAAGTTTTGTTTTTCTATAATAATATGTCTGATCAGAAGAAGTTTAATAGATAGATAAAGTATGTCAACCCAAAAGTTCAAGTTGTTGAGTGAACACCCAATATTAATATTTTTTTAACGCAACTCCTCACACAAAAGCTCTTTCAGCTTAAATTATGGACAAAGCATGGGCCTACCCTAGAAGAATGAGCACCAAAAAAAACATCAAACTCTTGATCATTTGGTCATAAAAAGTTCTAATGTCAGGTCAAAAATTATTTCAACCCAAAAGCTTAAGATATAAATATCTTTAACAAAGCATAAGTGCTAACTGCATAAAGTCTAACCCTAATCATTTGCATCTACATATATGAACACTAGATTCTATCAATGTCCTTTGTCTTGGTAAAATTGTATAGTTTTCATAATAATCATGAAGATGAGTAAATATAACAACATAGTTCTCCTAACAGGCATATACTTACCTAGTAGAACAGCAGTTAAGCAACAAAAATACTAGATGTTACCACATCTTCCTTTTTATCAATATACTAATGTAGCTGTAATTGCAAGGTTGTAGTCAATTAAACAACTAGTCACTTTGGCAACAATCAACATATTTAGTTATCAGAACTATTGATCATCACAATATTCAATGACATGTATTTTATTAGCATAACATAGTAGTGACAACTATAAAATTATAAATAAGGATTTATTTTATATGCACCAGCTAATGTTTTACACAAGCAGTTTGTTTTATATATATTGACTTAAACTATCTCAACGACTCTATAACAAATATTAAAAGTGTCTTTATAAATAACTTACACAAAAAATTTTTAAAAAAAATTAATTAAACTATAAACGTCATTTATAATCTACTGACCAATATCTTTAGTCCCTATGATTTCATAAGGAAAATGTAATTCAAAACTAAAGATAACTTGAACTAAAATGCATAACTAGTTTAAGAATATTGAGAACATGATTTTGATTTGTCGAACACAAAATCACAGAATTTAAGTCACTTCTGTAATTATCCTATATTCCACCGATAATGTATCAAATAGTCACACTAAATACCAACTTATCCATATTGTTTTGAATATAAATTAATTTAATATCATTTAGTAAAACTATAGTTTTGACAATAATGATCATATTTTACCTCAGACATTGCATATGTATTTCAAAAAGATACAAATATCCATTAGTAATTTCAGGCAAGCTTAAATTTTATTTAATCAAAATTAACCATACAACAACAACAAAAAATAAACCTTTTCCCAATAAGTGAGATTGGTTATATGAATCAATCGACGTCATAGAGTCCTATCAATTTAATCAAAATTAACCATAAGGATCTAAAATTCTTTCAGCAATGAACTACGAAGGAAACATACTTCTACAAGTCACAAGCTTTAAAATTGAACTCCCTGCATTAGCAAGGTTTTAGAAGCTTGTCTAATATAGAATAAGCCAAATGTATGCTGCTCACAACATACAAGCACTCGTTCTCCACACAGCATTCCATTTAGATTAGAAAAGTAAGGGTAAACTCTTTTCAGCAGGATATACATGACACCACGTAGCAAGATCATCCCATAATAACTGTCAAAAAATATCTTCATCCTAAAATCTATGTTATTAGGGGAAGGCCCAAATGGTTTTTTTAACATCTCTAAAACACCACCTCATACAAAAACGTTTTGGGCCTGAGGCAAGGACTAAGCACAAAACCACCATACATTGTGTAATTTAATTAAAAGATGATGCTGGAAAGGATCAAATTTCTGATCACTTAGTTATGAAAGCTATGATACTAAATCAAGAATCAAAGCAAAAATAAAAAATTAAGCTGTCAGGTGGAGACCCAAGAATGGTTCTAATCATTGACACACCCACTCAGACTAAAGTCCTTTGGGCTTGTAGGCTGGACAGACAGAAATAGGCATAAATGCGAGAGTGGGGCAGCAAGAATGAAACTCTTGATTATTAGTGATGAATGTCTTCTAATAACTTATTAAGAAACACTTCATCCCAAAAGCTTACACCATTAGGAGAAGGCCCAGGAATAATTTTATTAATATCTCTATGGAGCCGATACAGTTTTCCTACTTGAATGTATAAAATATAAGTATAAATGACTTACATTATCTTGATCCACTTCCCTAATAATATCTTCAAGAAAAACATCAGTCATGTTATGTTCTATACAAGCTTGTTGAAGCTCATCAACTGTAATATAACCACTTCCATCCTTGTCAAAATATTGGAAGGCTGCAATGAGATGTTCCTCACGCTCTAATTTGTTAAGATGAACTGTTGCAGCAACAAACTCTCCATAATCTATAGTTCCACTGTTGTCCACATCAGCCTGAAACAACTCAAGCATTTCATCTGAATGGAACATGATAGTATTTAACATAGATACAAGCAATAAGTCATGTATTTAAAGCTGCAACCATCACTTTAGATGAACCAAACCAAGATGTGTACAATATTATAAACCGATCAATTAGCATACATATATAAAACCTTAAGCTTGCATCAATCCAATCACATGAAAACCTATGCCAAATTCCAACTAAGTCAAGGTCCAAGGACCCAAAAAATATTCATTTACATAGACAAATTGAAACCATCCTTCTTTGACTTTCAATACTTGATCTTTGAGAAGTGAATTTAACTTGTGGTGAAGAAAATACAAGCAATTAAAAAAAAAACCAGAACGAAATACAAAGTAAAAGCAAATATATGATAGAAGTTTTTTTTTTTTCAAAAAAGAATAGAAAAAATAAAGATGCCTGAAAGTACATCTTTCTTGGAAATAGCATCCTACCGCTTCCATAAGATCACGTATTTCTGTATCCTTAAGGGTTGATCCATATCTTCTCAAACCAGCTTTGAGTTCATCAAAAGTAATTGCACCACTGTTATCAGTATCCATGGCCTTAAACATTTCCTTCAGACCAGCAATCTCCTCTTCAGATAGACTTTCAGCAATTACCTAAGAAATAGGATAAAACAGGCAACTATCAATTCTTTTCACATTGATCTATAGTCACATCTAGAGGCATGCTGAAAATCAGCATTGCATATCAGAACTGTCTTCATTTTAAAACCGGAAAGAGAGTAGGAGTATTCATAATAAATAACAGAGATTCAATAAGACAAAAAGATCAAAGATGAAAGAACATTGGAGATGAAGATAAATACAGAAGCATAATACAATAATGCTCATTTGGCCTCTAAGATATGCACAAACATGTATTGCCTTCGTGAGCTAATAACAAATCAATAACCATTCATATAACTAGGACAAGGATGAGAATGTATTGTCATATCGTTTTGAAAAGAATGTATGACTATATGCATAGATACCAATAGACATGTATAAATAAGTATTATAATCAATTCATTTTGTACATTTGTGTGTCCATGTATATATACCATGTAAATATGTAACTATTTATGCATCATTTAGCTTTTCTTACCCGCAAAGCCATTTTCTTTAACTTATTCATTGCAGAGAACTGTTTGAGACGAGAAAGGACAGCAGGATCCAGTGCCCTATCAGGGGCAACTCCATTTTCGCATATCCAAGGATGACCTAAACAAGCACAAAAATAAACATGTGACCTTCATATTTGGTTTTATATGAGTGTGTGTGTGTGTGTGTGTGTGTGTAACGGCAAAAATCTCAGTATGAGCAAAATTTAATGCTAAGGAAAATATTAACCCCATAAAACCGAAGAACGTGTGATCTCAAGGATACAACTCATATTCATATGTATCTAAAAGATTACAAAGGAGGACTAACTCTTCCTATGGGAGGAGTCTACCATGGATGAAGCAATGCTAGTGAGACTTCAATCATTTATTGCAGCCTTAATCAATCTGATATCGACGTCTATTATGTAAAGAAATGATGGCATTGAACATCCACCAAGTGGTTAGTAACTAGTCAAAAAGGAAATAGCATCCATTCCATTCATTATCAGATGGCCCTCTCTTTTTTATTTTCTGATGGTGAGATCACTAGGAGAATTATAGAAGGATGAACATACATAGCACTTCATGGGCAGTTAACCGTTCTGAAGGCCGAGAACATAGCATCTTCTGGATCAGATCCTTTGCACTATTGGATATTAGAGGCCATGGATCTGATTCAAAATCTATATGTCCCTTCAACACTGCATCAAATATCCCCTGCTGGGTTTCTGAACTCCAAAAATAGTCCCTGCTTAGTGAAGGCACAGAGCAAGGAGAGAAAATTAAGAGTGTCTGCAGTGACATGTACCTGCCCAAAATGGTGGCACACCACTAAGCAATATGTACAGTATGACACCCGCTGTCCATACATCTGCTTCTGGCCCATAATGTTTGAGGAGAACCTCAGGAGCAACATAATATGGGCTGCCAACTACATCAGTGAAAATTTGACCTGAAGCAGTAAGGTTTTATAAAGAGTTAAAAAAAAAAACACCCATTAACAATGCCATGGCCTTTTCTGATAACTACTAAGTACCCTCAACGCATATAATTAAATAAATGGATTATAATCAAGTGATATTTGAAGACAGGCATCAACTCCGGAGTAGGATTTTTGCAAATTCAGAAGAACGAAAAGAAGACAATGCATGCATTAATAACATATAAATGTGCCCAACGTACAAAATAGATAAAATATAGAAGTAAGTTCTTATGAGGAGAGCAGAAGCACAAAAGAGATCCTAATGGAGAATCTTGTTTACAAAGTGCTTCTTCAATCTTCTCCTAATTATGATTGTTCGAGAAATCATATTAGTTACCTGGTTTAAAGAAAACAGAAAGCCCAAAGTCAATTGCTTTAAGAGAGAAATCATCATCTTTGTTGACCAACAAAAAGTTTTCAGGCTTGAGATCTCTATGCATAACCCCAAGGGAATGACACGCCTCAACAACTCCTACAATAATCTTGGTCAATTCTGCAGCCTTCCTCTCACTGTAGTGGCCCCTCTGGATGATGCGATCAAACAACTCTCCCCCAGAACATAGCTCCATGACAATATGCACATACAATGGATCTTCATAAGCACCTTTAATGGTAACAATATTCTTGTGACCTGCTAAATGGTGCATTATCTGAATTTCCCTCCTAACATCCTCAACATCTTCCTTAGATATCAACTTCCTCTTAGAGATGGACTTACATGCATATTCAATGCCCGTGGAACTCTCGGTGCATAAATAAGTGGTGCCAAATTGTCCCTGCCCTAATTTACGGCCTAGAGTGTAAAGATCACGAATATTGGGAGTTTTATGACCCAATACATAATAGGATTGGTTATCAACCCCACGCCTCATGATGGCGTCTTTCTTGGGTGGACTGAGGAATGGCAGATTACCGCTATTGCTGTCTTGATCTGTACAAGAGCCGTTACTGGTATCTTTATTTGGGTTTTCTTTAGCTACGGGCTTCTGGGAGTTCAAGCTGGAGGGATAATAGTCTGAGTTGGAGCAATCAGAAGGAATGTTGCGCTTGGAATGGGCAGTGGAATGGTCTTCGGGCTGGCTGTAGCCCTGAAAATGTTTTCCTTTCAAAGATCCGCGGCATGAGTTGCCCATGAAACAATCACGCAGGTAATTTTACGCCCTTATCCTCATCCAACGATCTGTTATCGGTTTGGACTGAGGATTGACACATATAAAAGTCAGTCTAAAAATATGACTGAAAAGGATATGAAATGAACTCATCTTAAATCTTACGGCAAAGGATCCGTTCATTTCACTACACAATGAAATTAAAAATAAATAAATAAATAAGAAAAAAGAAAGAAAATTTTCCATTTATCACTAACGGAGAGAACAAAAGAAATGAATTAATGTAGCATAAATATTTCCAGACAAGTAAAAATGATCTCTAAAGAAAACAAGGAAAGGAACAATTTACAGCCGTCAAATGCGAAAGTCGAATCCTGAAACGCAAAATCGTGCAGATTCACTAGCTTACCAAATAGTGAGAATGTAAGCGATAGAAAGAAGATGGATAAAATAATGGTGTCGCGCTGATCTCAAATCTCAGTTTCCATTGAAGTCGTAATTCGCTCTCTTGCGCCTCCCGCAGGTGCCTCTGCCTCCGTTGCTGTTTGGTCTCGTAGAAAAGAAAATTAGTTTGATTATCTTAATTTATGGTTTCGTTAATTTTAGGATGGTTGCTGCCGAGAAAGATCGGCGGAGAATACTGACCACCTTCTTCGGTTGATTGATTTCGAGTCCTGGGGTTTCTTTAGGCCTTTTATTACCTCAAAAAAAAAAAAAAAAACACGAATGCTGACCTGCATCCCCACTTCTCCCTACAGAACTTTCAATTAAACACGACGCGGCTTTTCTTGTCCTGCATGCATTTTTGACCGTTCTTGCATATTTTAGAGCTGAGGATCTGTGGCCGAAAAAAGAGCTGGGGATCAAAAAATAAAAATTTAAAAAAAATTTAAAAAAAAAGGACAAGTGAAGCTAAAACTGGAAAGTAGTATATTTTTCTTCGCATCAGATGTTTAAAATATAATAAGTAATAAATAAAACATTAGTTAACTATAACATTATAATTCATCCTTTAATTTTTTAATAGACTATAATTTATCTTTTATCAAAATAACCAATTCTATTAATTTAATTTATCAATATGTAATTTTGGAAAATATTGAATAACGTAATAGTTAATAGTTAATTGTTCTTCTCAAATTTTTTTTCAAATTAGAAAATTTGTAATTGATATTTTAAAAATTATTTTTGTAATACTTTCCTCTCCTTTCTATAACGAACACTCAAACAATTTCGGCTATTCCATTCAAACACACGTAACTCAAGACATAATAGGATAAGATAGGATGATATTTTTAGAATAAACAAGTACGTCTTTAATACTGATTTTGAACATAAATTATTTTTTTAGTAATAATTTTTAAATACATGTAATTTTAAGATCATTTTTTAATAGAACAAAATGCTTTATAAATTTTCCTTCCTTTTTTGATCAGGGTAGTTGCACTATATATTAGCAAAGGCCTCTCATGGATTAAAATAAATAAATAAACAATAAATATATTCATATGTATTGTCTAGTAAGTTATTTTTGAAAATGAAATCAACAATTTGAATTTTTATATAATAAAATTTATTAACCTCCTCACTAATATTGTAGAAGTTAACAATCCCTATATTTATATTTAAAACTAATAAATTTTTACTTTTTTATCAAAAGACAATATATATATATACATGAGTAGTGTGTGTGTTTAAATTGTTTCTTCATAATCATGCATCTAAATCACTTTAATTAATTTTGCTTTTACAAAGAACTGACTTCATTACCACTATATATGTATTTTATCTTTTAATGAAAAAAGTAAAGATATTTTAGTGTAAAACACAAACATAGATATTGTTCATCTTTAAAATACTATTGAAACGTTTAATCATTTTTTTAATAATTACTTATGTATAAATAAAACTCAATTTTTGTCAATTATTATGTACATCGCATTTTTAAAGAACATACAGCTATTCATAAAAATAAATAAATAAATAAAAATAAAATTAACACTTGCCTTTTGTTTTGAGTTACCACTAAAATAAACGTGACATTATGCTTTTATTTTTCAAGTATTATAAAAGCATTCCTGTATCCGGATCGAGTTTTTTGGTTGGAATGTCATTTGACTCTTGATGTATTTGATCCAAGTCAAACCATTGGTGCTATTTCCCTCAAACGAGATTATATGAAGTTTCAATTTACAAGAGGATGGATGGAATCAAGTAGCCAAATTTGAATTGGCTATTTTTCTTTAACTCATAAATTGTTTATCCCACAAATTAATTTGCTATTTTTGAGCACTCTTATTAAATTAATTAAGAAGTAGCTTAGGTATAATTTCTTATGTCTTTATTATTATATTCTTCAATTAAAATTTAACAAATATATAATTCTTTAACTATATCATGAGTATATAGTTTAATTTAATAATTATAAAATTATTTATCAAAAGTATATATTTGTTGTGATATTATTAAAAAAATTATACATTTGCTATATTTTAATTAAAAAATTTAATAACAAAAATATAAATAAACATTTCCTTTACTCAATCAATCATTTAGCTATACATAGACTTGGCACTTCCTGCTAAAACCATGCTTAGTCAAGTATTGAACCAAAAGTTTGTATTGATGGATCTCACTTTTCCATTTAAAAGTCAAATTTGGGGACTCTTCTACCCATTAAATCCATTGTCATTTTATCACCCACTAATAATAAAACTTGAACCATTTATGAAGATTCAATGGGCCGTGTGGAGTAATTGGCATTTGAATCATATGAAAACATTTTAAAGTTTAAATTTCTATAATAATAATGATAATAATAACAACTTTAAATTGCAAATATTTACGATAGATTTTAAAAATTAAAATTATTTAAAAGGCCAAAGAACTAAATATCTTTGTTGATAGGACAAAAATGCTCTTAGTAAAATGTCCTAGTCTTTCATATTAAGTGAACTATCAAATAACAAAAGCTCATCTTTGTCATCTCAATTATGCCACTATGAACGTCATTAAAGTGGAATCATTACTCTCTCCCTTAATGTGGATAATTGTTCTAAAAAAGCCATCTAAGCCAATAATTTTTCTTTCTTCCATGGCTTTGCTCTAAAGAAGCTAACATTTATTGCCATCAACCTCTCATTCATATTCTTCTTCTTTATTGCACATTATCTTTCCTCTTATTATGTTTTTCCTAAAATCTTTGTATCATAACAAACTGCAAACACCCTCCCCCTTTTAACCATATAGCCCCTCTTCTTAATTGATAAGTACTACCTCAACATTTAATTTTGTGAAAATCTATCTAGGTATGTCTATTTGATTCTTTGTTGCATAAGCATACATAGAATCTCTATTTTATATGCATGGTCTAATTTACAAGTATCCCTTGCATTACCTTCAAAGGAAAGCTCATGGGGTTTTCTTTTGCTTTGTTGGTATATTGTTTTCTAGTATGAGTTACATCTTTCCTTATATAAAGCATGTTTAGAAAGATAAAAATTAATTAGATTTTAGTATGTTTAAGATATAATAAAACATTATCACCAGTTATTTTATAATGTTTTTACTATCCTATAATTTACCACCTGAAGAGTAGTGCACAGTGTATGCTAAAAAGGTATAAAACACTTTCAAGGTTGATAAAAATAATAAAGCCATTACCTAAAAGTGAACATTGCTAAATATTACTCTTAGTTAAGAAAACTTCTAAACAAATTAGTAGTACTTAAAAATGTTATTCTAAATGTTTATACCTCTTTGGTTTACTAAATGTGAGATTTTGATAAAACCTAACAGAAAACTCAAGAAAATATTTGCATTATAGTATGGTAACTAAGAAAATAGCCATAAAACTAACAACAAAGGATCAATTGTAATAGAATTCCTTTCTTAATCAAGATAAAATCATATAATTATAATGTGGGGTTATTTAGCTATACAAGTTTACCCTATCACGTTTTAAGAATTTTATTTTAATTTACTATTCAAGTTATTTTGTTCATCTTAAATTACCCTATCTCCTTATTGATTTTTGGGCTTGTAAGACATGCACTTTTAAGCATTACAAATTCATAGTTGTCTTTATGACATATTTAATACATTATTTTACTCTTACCTTACAATATGAAGTGGTTACTCTTAATTTGCAATAAAGTAGTTATCCTTTATAACTTCAAAAAACCTAGATAGTAACTAATTGAAATAGTAACAAACAAAAATTATTAGGTTGTTGTATTGGGCATGGATGTTGTAACATCACTCTCTAGGTCGTAGTGCTAGTGGCCTCTATCTAAAGGCCAAAAAAGCCTCAATGCAACTAATTGATACAAACTATACAAGAATACTGAATCAATGTGGTAAGAAATATAAAAGTATGCAGTAATATGACAAAAAGTAACTTGTAACATTAGGAGATTTCAATAGTAACACCTTCACCTATACCTTTTACATTCACAAAAGTCAAATTTGCTAAGGCAATGTAGTTATACAAAAAACCTATAACTTTCCCATGTACAAAATAGCTGTCATTTTCTTATGTTAAAAAAAATTGTAACTTTTGCATAGGCTAAAAAAGATGTTACTTTTATAAGAAAAAATTTCATTGCTTTTGAACCTACAAAATATAAAATATAACTTCCTTTACATCAATAGCAAGTAAAACCAATAAGTATCTTCCTTTGCATCAACATGAAAATGGATGGGGTTTCTACATCTAGCCCTACCTCATGACGATGAGAACAATAGTATTCAATCTTATCTTGAATTTGTAAATCACATTGCTTTATGATAAATGGCTGCAAGAAAAATTCTTAAGATAATTATTGAGTAATAATTCATTCAAGTTTGACATGTCATGAGTCTTTGCAAGGATTATGGTATTCATGTAGATCTTCTTTTTTTTTAACTTAAAGCTAAGCAAGTAACATTCTTCAACATAGGAGTAAACATTGCCATGCATCCTTTTTATTTTTATATGTGCATGGAGATATGGGATTCCAGACATTTGCCAAACTTGGCAAGTATACTCTTTTAATGCCACATTAACTCTCAAATCAATGCCTATGATGTAAACTAGTATTCTATTAATTTCATAGTGCTTTACTATTAGATTTTCAGCCCTAGCAACATGCTCTTTAAGTATTGCCTCAATCTTTGAATCCACCCCATTCTTCCAACAAGACATTCCTTCCTCACTAGCATAAGCATTTTAGCAAGCTTCTCTTAATGCTCATTAATCTACAAGCACACATTATGCCTCCTTTTCTTCATTATCCAATGACGAAATAGGAATTAAGATAAGGCTCACTTATCGATATCACCTTTTGTTTCCATCCATCTAGCCAACTCTAGTGAAAATGACTTAAGATTTTCCATTGCTGTCATAAATTTCATGTTAATCAGGCATAAGTAATGCCATCCAGTAACTTCAATACATCATCCTTATACTTTCTTCCACTTCTCTTGCATGCTTTAAAGAACTTTGTGCTAAAATTCTCTTTTATATGCTGATAACAAGATGCATGTTACTCCCTACCAAATACTTCTTTGATTGCCATAGCTATAGCATTATGGAGATCGATAACAAGAATAATTTGCATGAAACTTATCAATTCTTTCACATTTTGAAGAAACAATACCTAATCTTCATATATTTTTGCACTAGATATTATATAAGCAAATAGATACAATTCATTGTCAACATCATATGCAAATGCAACCAATAGCATCCTTATGTATAATGTTATGCTACCTAAGTTTTCCTCCTTTAAAACTTTTAATGTCAAGTGCTCCTTGAGCTTTCCACTTTCTAGGCTCTAATGGTAACGTCTATAATATGTTCATTATAATTCAATTTTACCAATTAAATAATATTTGTTTCTTGTAATATAATTTTTTTTATAACAACATTTTATATTATAATTTAGTTATCTAATCAAGCAAGTAAGCGTTAGTAAATTTAAGACTAACAAAGTGCCTTGTTGTAGAGCTCCTTAACTTTTTTCATGTAGGACTTGTTGAAAGACTTACAAAGTAACTTGTTAGTTCTTTAAATTTTAATCAAGTTACTATAATGACTATTTAACATTTTTATATGACTATTTATTCATTTGAATTATTATTTGAGTATAATTTTATTTATAGTTATATATTAGCCTATACATAATATGATAATAGGTAGGAAATTTGTTTTAAAAAAATTATTTTAATGGTAATTTTAATCACCACTAAGTTAATGACATATTTAATGGCAATTGAAATATAACCATTGCTGCAAATAGGATGTCTTTAGTGGCAGTTACATGTGAACTACCACAATAGTAGCTCACAACCTCCCACTATCTCCTTTATAGCAGACACAATAGCAAGGGATGTTGCAACCACTACTATTTTCTTTAATGGTGGTAGAAAAAAAATCTCCCACTATTTATTATTTTTTTCTCCTTATAGTGAGCCCATTCAAGTAGTAACCATCAATGTACAATATTAATTTTAAACCAAGCATAAAACCAATTATACAATATTCATATGCAATGAATAACCTCTCAAAATAGTTATTTGCAGAAGAAGTCCACTTTATAATAGTTTATGGATAAGTTTTCTTTAAGCGGTTACATAATTAAGGGATTAGCGTATGTGGCTTTCTTTTTGGTCCTCCATGCATGATGGTAAGTTAGTGATAATCCATACTTTCTAAATAAGTCACTACATATATCATTGGAGCCTTTATCTTGGCTTAACCTGACACTGTCAATCATGATAAATGCTACTAAGTTTGACTTACAATTATAAGACACTAATAGGCTGTCTTGTGTTGAGTGTTTGTGTTCATTACAAAAAGTTCACACATAAAGGGTTTGGTTCTAGCCATTGCGTAGATTGTTAACTTCCACTTATATCCATCAATATTGTACTTGACAATCATCTTATAGGAGCTATTTTTCAAGAATGTGTATCCAAGTATATAGGCAATGCTATATTTATATAGTGCCTTCCTAAATTTAATAGTATTAGGAAAAATCTATCAACACTGAACAATCAAATTCATCTATTTTGCAAAAGTTAACTTAGGTATCGGTATAAGGGCAAAGTATAAGGTCTTGCCTAGGGGAGATCTAACACTTAAATGACCTAATGTTGAATGGATAGTACATTTGCAATCAATTTAAATTAATGAGAATAAGGAGTGTAAACAAGGAATAAAGAAAATAACATACAACATATATTCACCAAAAAGGTTTTTAAAAACTAAGTGCTTACCCTTGGCATTGTTATGATATTATTGCTCTAATTTTTTTTCTCTATTCATGATGTACATATGTGCACATTGTTTATTGTACTTTATTAGTGTTGCCCCATTACTATTGACAAGGTCTATAAGCTCAAATGCATCAGACTTCAAAGTGTACTTTAATTGCTTTACATAAACATCATCTTTCATGCATGTTCTTATGAGTGTGATTAGTTCCCTTTAGGGAAATCCCTTCCTTAATAATTCCACTAATTGTTTGAACCCTATCATATGGGAATCTCCCACTTGAATACCTTATGATCTCTCCTCTCATATGAAAGTAACAAAATATTTCTATTAATAGTAGAGTATACATTCTTTATTCCATTTATGTTTAGTAGAGAAGTTTTTAAAATTTCTTTCCACTAACAAAGTATCTTTTCCTTCACACTAAAAGGTATAAGCATGTTAAAATGTTTTGGACAAGGTAACATTATATGACATAGCAAGAATACACATTCAGAGTTTATCAAAATTATGACACAAACATACTTGTGAGTATGATAAACACAAAATGAAATCCATTACGTCATAGTCGTATATTATATATGTATTGAGTATTGATACCTAATAATGCTTTGATGTCAAACCTTGGGAATATAAATTAAATTAATTTGTATTACACTATGCAAATATCAAAATTTCCTTCTTTTCTTTCCTATTTGCTCAAACAAATGTAAAACTAGGTAGTAATACTAGAAAAGGTTACTTGTAACTCTAGAAGGCTTAAGCAGTAACAAATTCACATTATAACACTACATGCAAGTGATGCCTGAAGCAACAAGAGAGGAATTCTAGTTTCAATTTACATACGTGAGGATAAAAAGGAAGTGCACATTTGGAAAGCCCAAATCTTCTTTTTATCAAATTTTATGAATAAAAAAAATACTTTCATTGCTTGCTTCTAAGAAACAAGTAGAACCTTCCTCTAGAGCTCCTTATTCTTGCTTCTAAAGGAAAGCCAATGTATAAAACATTCAAAGTATCAAGGAGAATCAAACCCATTGGACTTTCCAACGAGCTTCTCAGATGTAAAGAGCTACATATTGCCTTCAAAGATGAGATTTTTATCCTTTTTGTCCCCATGTGAAGTGCCATAATACTCTATTTTTCTTGTGCTTTATTTCACCGTTTCCTTTAAAGAAAGATGAAATGGTGGAAAGGGAGGGATTAAACGGCAGGAGAGTAAAGAGGGGGAAGTGCAATGCAAAGGATATTTTTATCCACAATATAAAAAAAAATTTGTCCTTTGAGCCTTCCAAATAAATCAATTTTAGGTCATTTATATAAATAATTACAACTTAGGGTCTTTATTTGTAATTTTCCCTCAATTCTAAATGGTCATAATGCCTCAATTATAAAATGTTTCAATTGTTAAATATTCAAACCACCTAACATTTGTTTGTAAATAAATGTTTAAGGGTAAACATCCATTAGCCATCAACTTTGGTCAAGTAACAAGTACATTTAAGATTATCATGGATATATACTTATTTTGAAACTATTTGTTTTTAAATGGAATTTCTTAAAAAGTATTATGAGAAAAGAGGTATTTGTGTTTGGCAAAATCATTTGATAAAATGATTTTATCAATATTATTGTGTTTGACAAATTTTATTTAAAAAAGCATTTTTTTAATTTGATAAATTACTGAAAATAACATGTATTTATAACATTATATATATATATGTATATAAAAAATAGAGGCAATTATAATAATTAATGATATTGGGTAGGAGTATAATTGTCTTAAAGAAATAATTTTCTACTTCAATTTCAAAAGAGAAACTTCAATTTTATACTTCCTTTTTGTAGCAAAAAAAAAAAAAGGGATTATACTATCACTCAAAAAGCATTATATTTTTTCTAAGTTACGTTAAATACCTTATTAACCAAAATAAGTTGTCAAAGACCTTGTTAACCAAAATAAGTTTTTTTTTTCAAAATAGCTTCTCTTTTGAAATTTTGACCAAACAGGTTATAAAGTAAGTGATCAGCCCAATAACTATCATTCGAGTAGGAAAAATACCATCCTAAAACTAACCAATTTTTATGCCAACTAGCACATTTTGAGTTGGGTTAGACAAGTTATATGAAAAATATATTGTTTAATTTAATATTTTTAACATTACATTTCTTTTAAAACTCTGTACTAACTAAACTAAATGAGTTTAATTTTTTAACAAGATTTCACTTCTTGAGCTCAACTAAAATCATTTATATTTTTTTTATTTGGTAGAAATAGATTAACGGGTTATGCACACCCTTAGAAATGTTAAAAACTCAACCCAAAGATCAAGATCCTTTCAGTTTCTCAACATGTTTAATTTCTTTTAATCACAATCATCTATTCCCAAGTTTTATCACCATTTTGTTCATGATACGTCTCTTTCTCTTTACTCTTATCTTTTATAGCATTTTTTCATTTCTACCATGCCTCTCTCTTCATCTAGCATTTCCTCTCTTTTAATTTCAATTTCAATTTCCCTTTTTCAATTTCTCTCTCAGATAACCAATATGTTCTACTAAGCTTTCAAAATATTTCTCCTTATTTTTTAATTTTAGAAAAGATAAATAAGAAGGGGATTACCAAAAGACTAGAAAACCTTAGTCCTTGTAAAGCATCTTTTTGCTATTAAAGCACTTTAATGAAGGTTTAATTGGGAGAACGATTTGGAAATGGTATGCATGGAGGGGAATGGTTTGAACATCTTAGCTATTGATTAGATATTTAAAAGCTAATAAGGTAGGACAAATTAGTTTAGGATAGTTTGTATTTTTAAAATTATTTTTTTCTTTTTAACCCTTTTCATTTGTTTATTACTGTGAAAGGGTTAACATCATAAATATAATATTAAAAATTTCATCCTTCAAAATCTCCATACTCAATTAGTGACATTTTAGAATCAAAAGTGGGATACAATTCATGTTTTTTTTTTTCCAATTAAACTTCTAATCAATGAAGCGGGTGGTTTCCTTCACTCCACTTTACACCACTCTAACTTATCTTATTAATAATCACCTCACCCTACTTTCTCTAAGGCTGCCAATTAAGCTTTTAGCTTTTAGCTTTCTCTAAACGTAATGCCATTTTCAATCCTTAAATATTTATTGATTCAAAATGGATTTTTTTGGGGGCTAAAAACCCAAGTATGGTTTTACTTAAAACTAAAATAGGAGCCATATTGGCACAAATCCTCTCGTCATAGTGGAAAGAAGAAAAGAAAAAGTAGAATGAAATGTACTTTTTAGATCCTTTTCAACAAGGAGCTTATAAAAAAGTGGAGATAAGAAGATAGGGGTAAGAATAATCAAGCCCTAATGTTCTTAAGGATTGTTATGAGAGTTCTTTTATGGATCCATTAGTAAGATTATATTCTAAAATCAGACAAACATTGATTACAACTCCTTTTTCTTGAAAAAAAAATCATTAGGATATAATGGCAAACAGATTTAGAAGGATTACAATCTCCAAGTTATTAGTCATGATATATAATACTTGCTTTTTAGCTTGTACGTATTAAATGGGCTTGGTTGATATCCTTAATTAGGAGTGGTAGAGAAAACAAGTTTGTAGGGAGTCCATATTTGGATTAAAAATAGTTAGGGTTTGGATTAAAAAATTTAAAATGATGATGTGGCATGATTCATATTAAGTAAAATAGGAGTGAATGGTTATTATGAAAAGAAATTGTCCATGTCAATTTCTTTAAGAAATATAGAGAATCTTGAGCTATTCAATAGCTAGCATCAAAATGGTCTATGTCACTTTAAAGAAGGGTGGCAAATTGCTATATTGGACAAATTATAAATCAGATTAGAATGGGCAAGTGTTAATATAATTTAAAATCTAGTAAAAAATTCTAAAAGAAACCAATTTATTTATAACTCTTTGTGGATAGATATTCATTCATTTATTAATTTATATATTTAGATGGATGTACAATTTATTTAATATATCATGCGTCATATGGATATTGCTCTCCTTAATAGGAAAATTGTGGTTTAATCTAAATAATAATAATAATAATAATAATAATAATAATAATAATAATAATAATAATAATAATAATAATAATAATAATGATAATGATAATCATAAGTCACAACTCTAACAAGTGTACTAATAGCATAAGTAATAAAGTGGACAATAAGTTCTAAGTATCAATATTGTTGGGCAAGAATAAAGGTTTTTTGATATCTAAGAATAAAAGTACATGAAACTATTTAATTACAACAAATTAAGTTATATGCTAATATCTTATGTCACATTGAGTGATAACAATTAAGTATAAAAGTATTATGGATAAGTATAAAAGTGTAAAAATAAGATAAATAAAAGACTCAAGACTATACACTTTGACTTAAAAGAAAAGAAAGACAAACTATATATCTAACACTAATTTAAAAAGGGCTGAGCTTATTATATTATATTTTATTATTATGAGTAGTTTAATTCTAACATGATAGCAACTAATCAAAGTAGACCTCCTAGCTAACTTTCACTTAAGCAAGCCAAATGTAGATCTCCTTAGATTTGTTTAGTTATAAGACTTTATAAAGTTTAGTAAATTTAGGATTAATTAGAAATGCCTAGACTCTTATCAAAATAAATGTCAATTACAATTAACCTAACTACATTCATCATAGATAATAGATGGTATGCACTATCATTAATTATCCATATGCATGGCTCACATAATGGACTTAACATCATATGAGCTCAATTGCAATATTTTTACAAAGTCAATGTTAACATTCCTAATTAACAACTCTTAACCCAATGAAATTAAATAGCAATAATTAATTTAACTAAGTAGTAATAATAACAAAGGCATTAAGAGTAAATGCATACTCCAAATAATCATCATAATCATTTGTACATCAATGTTCAATACATTAATCCTAAATTAATATAAAAAATAAAAAAATACAAATAGAAAATAACTGCAAATAGAGAAGGGATACATTGCTTAGGACATTTCTCCTTAGCAATTAACCTTAGAAGAATGTAAATCTTCAACCCTGCATAACTTCTATAAGTCTTTAGGCATCAACAATAGTCTGGATCATTAGAAATTCACCTTGGCAACATAACAACACTCCTCTTATATTTGTCCCTACATTTGATGTCATAAATAAGGTTTTTATAGGCCAAAGAGAAAAAAAAAAACAGAACACTGGATGTCAATACAATTTTGCCACATATTATAGTTGCAAAAGATGCACCTTTCACAATTGCACAAGTCTCCTAACATCTAGGATTTCCTAGGTTCCTTAGATTATAGTTACGAAAAATCCTTTTAAAGCAGAATGATGACATCTTGATAAGGGTTCTTCATTCTTAAATTGTAGTCGCACAAAATCCTTTTAAAGTAGTTGCATAAATGTCTTTTTAGGGTTTCAAACATTTCTTCATGGCAGCCATGATAAATTTCACTGTTGTGAGCCTCCTCTAATAAACCCTTATTGACTTGCAACTAGTTTTTTTCCTATATAAATAATTACATCCTTAATTATACTTAATTATATAATAATTAAATAAATATCTACACAAAATATAAAAAAGAAGAAAAATACAAGAAAATGCTAGAAAGACTATCAAAATCATTGATAAGTTTCCAAAACTAATATGAAAATATAAGTATAATCAAGACTTATTAATATGCCAATTACATAAGTATTATATTAAAACAGGTGATTCAATATATATGTGTTTTCAGGTTTGGATGAAGGATCATGGTTATGGATGAGGGAGGATAGTAGAGGGACAAAAAAAAGAGATGACAAAGAAATTGATAGCTTGTATTAAAGGGTCTAAAGAGATAGATATACAATGGCAAAATAGAGTAAAAGCTATAATTTTTAGTCTTAATGGAGCTTAGACTGATTGTTTGTGGAGTATAAAGATGTGTGTTTATAATGATTTAGTCTTTTTTTGATATAATTGCAAGGGTTTTTATTTATAAGCTTTACGGCAGTGAGTTGATGACGATGATTAGGTCAAATTCTCCAGTGAAGCTGCAGAAGCCCTATGATAAGGTGATTTACTCTGCGCCTATACACACACATCTCTAGATATATATACAAGCAAACATTGTACAAGGAACTAACCTTCCAAATTGCCTCATGAGCGTAAATGTTCTTAGTAGGTCCTTGGTTTGTGTTTGGGTCTAAACGGGTGAATTTAATGCTAAAAGTGAATGATCAAATGAATATCATAAATACCCACTAAAAATTGGATCCAATTTGACGTTCTCTATAAAATTTATAATTTTATTTAATCGGATATTGAACCGATAGTTTAGCAGATGAATTGAATGCAGTTATGGATCAACAAATAGACTAGCTATGATTCATCCTTGTGAAACAGTAATTAAAAAAGAGCCAAGCTGAAGTGATCTTTCTGAACCTCCGGTGAAGCATGCGTTGACTATGGAGATAGGGATTCAAATTCTTCAGCAGGTAGGTAATTATGCTATACTTTCAATCTTGGCTGTTTTGTGTTTTCCTATATTGGAATTTAATTTGTCATCCGCTTTTTCCCGAATTTCCTACATTCTTTTTGCCTTGTGATAAAGCATTACATCTGGTTTTATTCTTATCCTGTGGTGGTTAATGGGGCTTGTTTTCAGCTAATTCACTTTCCTGAAAACATTGAATAGGCAAGGAAGAGGGTTTAAGCTTGTCCTCTAGCTTCGTTGCTTTTGTGGAATCTTATAAAAAGCTTCAATATAGACTTGATGTGATGCAGGATGCCCTCTGCTCATGATTTTTTTAGCTACAAATAGGCACGACTACTCAAGGTAAGCCCTCCAATGCAAGGGATATTGAACCATTCTTTCTACGACATAAAAAAACTTGTCTTCTTGTCTTTTTTTTTTTTTTTCAGGTTAAAAACATCAAAATTTTTTGGAAGAGCACTGAGACTACAACTGTCTCCTTAGGCATAATTCTTCCCATTTCAAAAATAGAAGATAGGTCGAATGACTCTCAAGAGAATCAACAACTAACATGAGAGAACAAAATAAATTAACGAAGCCAAGTCCAACATAAATGCAGATTTTGATAAATGTTCTTTTCTAATAAGCATTTAATGAAAAATCCTTACGTTTTCTTTTGAGCTTTCTTTGATACATCTTTTTTATCAACAAAATTTAGAAATGTCTGGATACGCGCGGAGTGCAAGTGGCCACCATTAGAAGGACCGCCATTTTTGGGGAAGTCACGGCTGAATCAGAGAACCATCAGGACAAAATAGACAAGAAGCGCTAGAAAACTTGCTATGCCACATAATAGAAACAAGCCCCAAAAGCTTTCTAACTGAAGTTGCTCAGATCCATCCTCAGTACTATCAAACCCGCAAGCCTTTTCTGAGAGCCATCTTTCATGAATCTTCTGGAGTTCCCCATTCTTAGACAGAGACAGAATGGCAGTTGACATATCAATGGATAAGGAGAGTCCCTTGGGAATGCCTGCAACAACACTTCAAATATTGAGTGGCCTTCCTAAATACATGTAATGAAACTTAGATTGATAAAGTTTATGGATTTCATAAAATGATGAAGACTAGTAAAACAAAAATAGATGTACTTGAATATTGTAGCTGAGTTATTAATTTTGAGCATTAGTGATACTCGGCTACTTCAAACTAGGGCAAATGTGTAAGCGAATAATATAATTTCAATCTCAAGCTTTAAAATGCTCATTCATCAGGTTCCTTGGAGACACCATGTGGATAGTCATAAAATTACGTGAGTGACCTAAGTGCTTGAAGCAGTTTGTCTTTAATTTTATCTTCACGCGGAGGTCGTATTCAGCATGAAACTTAATAGCATACCACTTCCATGAATAACTCTTAAAGCTTTTCTTTCTGCTTGTTGATATACCTTTCAAAATGAAACTACTTTGAAGCCATTTTTCTTTGCTGACTTTGAAAATAGAAAGTCCAAAATAATGACTATTTTAATGACAACAAAACTTCCTACTCTCAATTATGTTGAAAATTTTATCTCAATCTTGATTTCTTTCATCCTTTTTTATAAAATTTAAGGTTTGGCTGTCCTACTAATGGACATTCTTTCAAATAACTTTGAAAGAGTATATAACAGTAAATCCACTTTATGCAAATTCTAATGTACAAATACTCACAAATCCCCATCCACTTTTGGTGAACTCTTGGCCTCTAATGGAGAATTTGAAATGATCTGACATGAAGAGTTCTACATATGGTCGTTCATCAACGACAGCAGCAACAGTTCCCCTTTCAAGAGCGATAGCATATTCTTCCGGTGAGCCTAGAGGAATAAGTCTATGTTTTGGGATGTCGAGTTTCTTGAGTAAGATAGCTTTCAGCAAATGACTCTACTTGAAATCCTATAGGTTCATTACTGGCTATCAAGGTATTAATTCCTGTTATGGGTGAGGAAAGTTGTTCCACAGTAAGAATTGATGTTAGGCTTGCGGTATAACTGGAATTGATTACCAAAACCACAAAAATCCAGATGATCAGTACAAGACGACCAAGTACACTAACTGTGTTTTCTTCTGCAATAACAACGAAAAACCTGGTTAATTTGTTTCTACTGTCAAAAATACTCTGGAACATATCATGATATGGATTTAAAGAAAAGGGAGACTTACTGTGCGCAAAGAACATTGTGGAGACGCTAAACCTGCAACCGAATACAAAGGAAGATTACAAATAATGTTCAATTGATGTAAGGAAGCTGCCATTGATATCAAAGGAGATGTTTAAATTTACTTGACATCATCTGGATAGATGTGAGACTGAATTTGAGGCAGGTTCATCACAAGTAGGATACTCTGCCCAGTTGGTATCATGAATTCAACTCCTAAACTAGGAACGTATAATAATTAGATGAGATGACTAAATGCTGTAACAAGAAGTTTGTAGTACTACAAGAACACTGGTCCACATACAGCAGAGAAATCAAATACCTTGCAACAACAAAAGGAAAGTAAGAAGGGACTAGAAACAGATGACCAGAAAAGGAAAAACTTCGGTAAAAACAAGCATGCTTGGCCAAACCAATTACGAAGTGTGCTCGTAGATTTATGAAGGATCACACCAATATTTAATAATTCTAGAGTTTTTAGCATTTTAAAGACACTAGATTAAACCTGAGTGCTGCGTTTTTCTAGGTCCGTGGGTTAGGAAGCAAAAATCTTTAGCAACAACAATGAGGGTTCCCACCAAAGAATTGTAACAATTTGTTTCCTAGGAGGCCCTCGGAACTCGTCATTTGTTCTATGTTCAAGAATCCACACCACTGCTCCAACAATGAGTAAGAAAACAGCTGTGACACCCCACATTAATGGAGTAAACGGTCGCAAGAAAGCCCAAGGACTTCACTTCAATGTTCTTACTTTTGCAACCACAACTAGTCCTGACTCTATATATGGTTGAGTAAAATCCACAATCTTTGTTCGGTCAGTGACAATGGCAATATCACCTACAGCAGCATCAAACACCTGTAAAAGCAACTCCCATACGATCAATATAGCCGAGTTTTTGTCATGTGTAGCAAAAGGATCATGATTTCTGTGGGTCTTGCATCAGAAGTAATCATATTGACAAGGTCATAGTAGCTGGGGTTCTCATGTCCATCTTCAAACAGAACAAACTTATACGGAGCTGCATATGGTAGCAATTTTATGGCAGCCAGGAACACATCTATGCAGTATCCTTGAACTTTATTGGTATCATTTATTTGTGAGACAATGTTCTGATAACTGACTCGGTTGGGAACTCCAATTCTTAGTTGCCTTCCATTATTTGGGAAAACCCATTCCCGAGGCTTTTCTGTTGTACCACCAGGCCATGTTATATTGGAAAGATGCTGGTTTAAAATTGATCGGTTGGCAGGCTTTGTGTGAAGTTTCTCAGGAGTAATAACAGATAGCCCGGAATAATTAGATCAGTACCCGATCTTCCTATAACTACCATTAATTACATTAAGGATGTCATATGATGGATGTAAAGGGGATCTATCTGAACCAAATTGAATAGGTCCTGTCAATCCAGTCCTATTAGTGTGCAATACGTTATCAAGTAATTGTTTCCCTCCATCGAAAATGCTTAATGCACCAAGATCCAGAGTCTCCCCTCTCATACCGCTTAAATTTGTATTATTAGAGAATGAAATGGTACCATTTTGATCAAAAAATAATTTCAATGCAAGAGCAATGATCCAAACAGAATCATAAGCATAGAGTCCATATGGATTCAACCCAATTGAACCATTACTCATGTGGTTGCACCTGGACATAAGGGCCTGTTTTCTTTTTGATTGAGGGGTGTGAGGGCGAAGCGTAAGAACTCCTTGGATTGAGTGAGAGGTATGCAAAGGAAGTGGTAAAGTTGAGTCTAAAACCGTCGATCACCAAGCAGAAGCTATCCAGACATGCCTTTCACTCATCATTCCTAATTTCTGAGCCATATCAACAACCAAGAGACCTGTTTGTGGGTAGGTGTGTACAACAATCACTCTAGACTCCATACTTTGAACCTTGGTCAGCTGAGCAGTGATATCATTTGGACTAGCAGTTGGATCGGGGGGCTTTGCAAGATATCTTACAGCGCTTTTCAGCAAGTTTATCTCCCAATACAGTAATACCATTTCGACTTTGATAATCATCACTAAAAACGGCAATAATCTCTCTCCAACCGAAATAGCTAATCATGTCGGCAACTGCAGTCATCTGGAATTGATCATTGGGTGCTGTTTGCACAAAATAAGGGTACTGCAGAGGCGACAGGGTGGGATCTAGAGCTGTAAACGACAGAAGAGGAACATGGAGTTCATTTGCAAGTTGCGAGAGTACATGGGCCATTACTGAATTTTGTGGACCGATAATAGCTACCGTGTCCCTCTCCAAGAATTTGAGCGCTGTCAGCACTTAAAAAAGTCTGAATCATAACAAGTTCAATGACCAGCACGATGACAAGCTTTAAAGTTAAATATTTTTTCTTTTGGCCAACTAACTTTGAAGCTAAATATTACTTCTTTGATGCCAATTATATCAAATTTATAAGAAAGAGAGGGGGAGAGAGAGAGAGCCTAACTAGTAAGTATTAAACCAGGAAAGAGATAATAGAAGTACCCCCAGTGAAGCCAAGAAAACCGCTAAAGTTGGAATCGTGCAGGGTTATGGACAACTTGCGTCCCCCAAGGATGCGAGGATCGGAATTCACATCTTTCTCTGCAGCTTTGATGGCAATTTTGTAAACTCGTCCGTTTATAGTTTTACATGTGAAAATAGCTCCAATTTTCACAACATCGGTTTTTAAAGCTACTTCCTTTGATGCTCCATGTATGAGAGTCAATGTTGATGCAAACCATAGGAAATATATCATTATGCTGAATCCTGAACTCATAGGTGAAGTTCCTACAGGTGAATGATACTTAATGGTTGAAAATCGAAAAGTAAATAACATAATTAACTGATATTCTACTCCATAAACGTCAAAAAGTAGGGATTGAGTAAAGAACCACTTGCATTCAGAAGTTACAAATGCACAAATACAGAATCAGCATTTCTCGTTGGAAGTTACAGAACAAAACTTGCAATCTTTTTTATATGAGGAAAAATTGGAGAGAAAAAGGGGATAAAACAGAATGAAGCTCCATCAAAATGAAAATTATGTAACACAAGATGTTTTTTGAAGAGATTTTAAGACGGTGAGAAGAAGAAATAGGCGCTCACGAGATTAGCGGCGGAGCGGCGAAAGAATGAGCAGAATTTTGACGAGAAAAAGTATTTGTTTACTAATTTAACCTTTTTTTAGTTTATATGAACAATTATATTGTACAAAGCTAAAAGTTTAAAAAGTTTATGATGAGTTTTAGAAGATTAAATTGCACAATCTTCTAAATTGAAAATGTTATTTGTATTTTGACCAAATAAAATTTGATTGGAAAGGAATTAAATTTCATTAATATATAATGTAAATTTAAAAGTTCATTTCGTATTCAAGTTGGAAATTTTGGAAGTTGGATTTTTATTTTTATGAACAAAATGGTGCTTGTTAACTTAAAAAAACAAAAAGAAGACAGCCGTGTAAGATATGTCCAATATTTGAAATGTGAAGACAGACATGTCCAACAGAAAAAAATTAGAGTTACATTTGATCAAATCAACTAATAAATATGTCCAGGATTTTTAAAAAGAATCAACGTAGAAAGCGAAACTAACCGAAGAATATACCAAAGCTCGTTAAAGTAGTGGGGTTCATTGGAAATCGAGTGAAAAATTACAAAATCGATGTTTATATTAAAGAACCCTAAATTTTACAATTATTTTAAAGGATTCTAAAACAAAAAATTTTAACTTAAATTGTATTTTTCTTGTACGAAATCTTAAATTGCATTTTTCTTGTACTGTTAAAATTTTTAGTTTTAGAGTTCTTTAAAATAATTTTAAAATTTATGATCTTTTAATATGAATATTTTGAATTTGAGATCTTTAATTATAATTTTTTTATTATACTGAAAATTTTTTGCCCATATCTCTTACTAAAAATAAATAAGAGTTATCTATCATATTAATTTTTGAAAAATTTTTGTAATATCTATGTAAATGGTAGTAACAATAATGATAGTGATGGTGTGAAGATAGAAGTGGTGGGAGTGAAAGTGGCAACAATGATAATAGTGGAGCGATGGTAATTGCGGTAGAAGTGGCAGCAATGGTGATAGCGGTAACAATGACACTATTAATGGTTGTGGTGGCAACATTGATAGGTTGCAATAATGATGGTGGTGTCGACATTCAAAATTTAAGAACATTTTTGTCTTTTACAATCTAATTCCTATGAAAAGCCTCTGTTAAGCAAAGTCCATTCCTTCAAATGAGAGAATTAGGTCTATTGAAGGAACGGGAACGAGAAGCTTTTTCATCAATCAAACATCAATAATGAACGAATGAGCTTTCCCTTTTCTTTTTCTCACAACCTCTTTCAATCAACCAAGCGAGATGTTAGTCCTCAAAACTTATTACCATTAATTTGGTCTTGACCAAGCAACTTGTTACCATTAATTTCATTCTTGAAAGATTTTAATTACATCAATTTAGTTCTAAATTAAGATTAAATTGATACATTTTTTTAAATATTAGAACTAAATTAGTATCAATAAACGGTATCTTTTAAAATCCAAAATGATAATCTATTCACAAATGGTAGGGACCTAACTAATAGCTTAACCAGAATTAAGTAATATTAAAAGGGATGTCAGTTGAGTTACGAGAGTTAATAGGTTTAGCGGAATTGGAATGAGAAGCTTGGATGAGTTGAAAATACATTTGGTCACACTTTGGAAATTCAATTACCATTTGCAAATGCTAAATCCATCAAATGATGAAACAAGGAAATGATGATTCCCTCTAAATTTAGATGGAACTCCATTTTATTCCATTATAAATATTTTGGAGTATCTTATATTATCACCATAACTACCACCACAAACTCACCATCGTCCTCACCGCCCCAAATTCTCAATTAGAATATTTGTGTATTTCTGGGGGTAGTTTTCCTTTTGGCTTCCCCAAGTACGTGCATACAGCGAGCCAATACGACGGTCACTCACCCAAATTATGATGCGGAAGGAAATAAGACAACCCAGATGCCCACATCAGGCTAAAATCAGAAATTAAACAAGAGTAATAAATATATTGTAGTTTATCAAGAAGACAAGAAAAAAAAAACAACAGAATTATATTGTACTTCCCTCCTGGGAGAATAAAAGAAAATTAAGACTATACGGCCAACTTATGGGGGTCTCTACAAGATAAATGGTGCCCATAATTTGCGTTCCAGCACATTTTCGGATGCAATTTTATATTAAACGCGAAAACAATTTCATCGGACGGCAGCGTATCTCTTTTAGCAGTCATTTGACAAAGCTCAACACGAATATCAATTACTAACACTTCCATTAGACCACAAATATAATCTCTGCACAGCTGAAGTCAAAATCAGGCAAAGAGCCTCCCATTGGTACCTTCCTTGTAAGAGTGCTAAAAATAACTTTTTTTCTAAGGTAATAATGGGGTGGGGTATGAACGTTCATTTATCCCATCCAGCGTTAAGCATCTTCAATCCCAAGTAGCTTCAACGATCCTGAACCAACAAGGAATATACGTCTTGGGGATTGATATCTGAAAACGACTATTCCCTTATAGGCTGTCCTGGGCACACCATCCTGGAAAGTACGGAAAAGAAAGACAAATTTAGATCTTCCCACGACTTAAAAGGCATAAATACTGAAGTCTACATGATGTGGCACTGCATCTATCACATGCGAGTGTAAATGTAGCCAATAATAAATACACCTACGGTCCACATAATTTTAAGAGTGAGTTCAGGCCTCACCCAGGTCACTGTATTCATCTCCTACCAACCAGTAGATCTTGAATGATAAACTTCTGATGACTTTATTAAAACTGAAACATCCGTGTTGATTATCTAAGAACTACAATAACAATTTCTGATTTCCAATGTGGTCGTTGCAGCCTTCTATTACATATAGACACAGGAAATTTAAACCTTAGCTCTTCTTCTCAAATTTCATTCAGGAATCTTAGACTAGAGTGGCTGCAGGTTAAATCTAGTCCAGTCTGTGATCCGCCACAGTAGACTGAAATGAGTCATTGCACTCATGGTACTGCTATATAAAGGTAGGTAGAAAAATAATTAAAATTTGTTAGACATCTACAATCTAGCTTGAGGCAATTTGGATCCTCACCCTTACATTCTTTCCATTGCTCTCTCCCATAAAATCTGGACAGTCCAAATTAAAATCTAGATAATTCAGATTTAATTTTTTTCCTTTTTATTTTGTAAGCTCAAACATTATTTTTTTTTAGAAATTCACAGTTGAAAGATTATTTTTATTCTACATTCTGCTACTTTTAAATTTTTTTTCCCTAAATCTAATATATATATATATATATATGAATTGTCCAGATTAATCTGAATGATCCAAATTTGGCAATTGAGAGAAAAATGGAGAGGATCCAAATGCAGCTCCAGGGGGAGTATTAGAGATCATATCATTATCTTTATTCCCTATAATTAGCTTTTATTCTTCCTCATTTGTTTCCTGTTTGTTTTCTTCATCTTTTAGTTATTATTATCAGGATTATTAGGAGTAATTTGTATTAGCTGATTTGTTGGGATTGATTAGGAGATTTGTTCCTTGCTTCCCCCTTTAAATGTGTCTCTCTAACTCTTGAAAAGTAAGCAATAAGAAAAACCAGAAGCAGTGAATTGCCTTGGTTCTTTGGGGCTCAAAAATCTTCATGGCATCAAAGCATTGAATTAAAGATGCCATGATAAAGTTTGGATTGCCCTAAAAGCAAATGGCCTAGATGGACAGAGCTCCATGATTGGGTATACTTAATTCCTCCATTGACCTCGACTTCTTGTGTCCATCAAGTGCCTAGTGACCCATGAGCCATCATGCTAATAATCTTTGATAGTGACATGCACTGGTTAGTCTTGTTCAAAAGGCTCCTCAATTGAACCTAGAAGTTCGAAGGCCATACAGTCATCCACATGTTGCCACAACAAATTGCAGTCCATCACATGTGTAGATGCATGAGGGCACATCACGCATAGTGCTTTGTTGTTGTTTGCCCAGATCGACTCGACTTAGCGTCCCCAGTTGATCCACAGTGTTAGTGTGTCCTTCTTAGGGCCATAGATAACAACATTCCTTTACTCATCCTTATCTCACATCCTTGCTCCTTTGTCTGTCAAGTTGGTAAGGCTACTGTTGCTCCCCTATTTCAAGAATCATCTTAGGTAATTCAACCTGGTCTTCTCTTGAATAGTGTGAAAGGAATTGGGGCTGCGGCACAATCAAGTAATACTTCTACAGCATTAATTTCTCAGGCTCAACCATCTAAAATCTTGATTGTTGATACTAGTGCTATTAATCACATGATGAGCAATGAGTCTCTTCTTAAAAATTTTATTCCCTGTATTGGAGGCCTTGTCTTAAAAACTGTTGATAGCATACTTCCACAATGGAAGATTATCTAAGAAACTGACCCCTTAAAAATGTGCTTTTTGTACCTAATATGACGTGCAATCTACTATCTATTAGTAAGTTTAACAAGGACTAGCAATGTATGACTAAATTTTAACTAGTGGTAGCCATTTTCAAGACTTGAAATCAGGACAAATTATTGACAGTGTTAAGGAATATGTTGTACTCTACCTTATCCAAACTACTAATTAGAAATGCAAAGAGGTTCTTTTTGCTAGTTGCATTACCAATGAGTTGATGTTATAGCACTTTAGGTTGGGTCACCCTAACTTCAAGTACTTAAGGATGTTATTTCCCACCTATTAGGTCAAAATTCTGATTCTATTCAATGCGAAGTTTGTTAGCTCTCAAAGCATGTTAAAGGCCATTATCCTTCACACCACTATAAACCCTCTTAGCCCTTCACCTTAATTCACAGTAATGTATAGGGTCCTTCCAAAATCTCTAATATTTTGGGTGCTAGATGGTTTGTAACTTTTATAGATGATCATACTTGTCTTACCTAGGTCTTTCTCATGAAAGAAAAATCCAAAGTGCCTTGCATTTTCAAAAATTTCAACACTATGGTTCAAACTCAATTTCACACGAATATTCAAACCCTTGGAACTGACAATGGCAAAGAATACATCAACTCTATCCTAAAAGATTACCTAGACAACCAAGGCATTGTTCTTCAAACCTCATGTGTGGACACACTTAACAAAATGAGATTGTTAAAAGGAAAAATAGGCATCTTTTGAAAGTGGCTACGACTCTCATGATATATCTACAAATGTACCAAAACATTTTTGGGAAGAGGCTATTTTCACTGCTAATTACCTTATCAATAGGATGCCCTCCAAAATTCTAGCTTTTCATACACCTTATCAACAATTTCTCAAAGTCTACCCTCATACCTGCACTTTATTTTCTTTACCTCTCAGTTTTTGGTTGCACTTATTTTATTCACATTTATCGTAGAGGTAAACTTGATCCCAAAGCCCTCAAATGTATCTTCCTTGGCTACTCCTCCAACAAAAAGGGCTAAAATACTACTCACCCATTACTAAACAGTTACGAACTATCTTAGATGTTAGTTTCTTTGAAACATGTTGGAGATCATCATTTATTGCTGCTCATTTATTCCCATTATATTTCTTTCCTTTTTCTGTTATTATTTTCTATTATCTTTTCTTTCCTATTTATTTGGCCCATATCAGGATTTTATTATGTTTTATCATTTAGTTATGTAATCCCTTGTTTTTAAGCTAAATACCAGGGAGTGATTGGCATGTAATCAAACCTGGTACGATTATATGTATAAACTTGACCGAAGAATAAAGATTAACAATTTTTTGCCTACTAAAACCTATGCAACATAGGCGCATTTCGTTTAGCACCATGGAGACCTTCAGCAACTCTAGCTTGTCATTATCCTGTAGCTCTCCACAAGAGGTGTCGACTTCAATGACAAATTTGGACAACAGTGGTGCAAATCCTCCCAGAATTGCATCCGATGGCTTCCCACCAGTAATGATCACTCATAAACTAATTGAAAATAATTATCTACCGTGGTCAAGGAATATCTTGATGTTTATCCAAGGAAAGGGGAAGGAGAAGTATTCAATAGGAGCAGCGAAAGAACCAATAGTCGAAGATCCTAGCTATGATACCTGGGTTGTAGAGAATAGCATGGTTATGATGTGGTTAGTTAACTCCATGACCACTTGTTTCAGGTCAAAAGACTCTTCGTGATCTGAAACAAGAAGGTAAGACTGTAACTCAGTACTATAGTGCTCTACTTAGGCTGTGGCAATAGATAGACATCTATGAAATCCACCAATGGTCATACTCTATTGATAGCATCTACTATAAATAACTGGTTGAAAAGGAGAGAACCTATGAGTTCCTCCTTGGTCTGAATGATAGATTTGAAGATGTAAGAGGAAGGATTATGGGTATGAAACCCCTGCCCTCAAATGTGAAGAGAGTTGAAAGAATTTGATCCTAAGTACTGTGCCGTCTTCAAATCCTACTGAATCTTCATCCATGATATCCAAAAGCAACCAGCAAGCAGATCAAAAAGGAAAGAAGTCATTTAAATAGTGTGATCATTGTAATAAGGGTGGACATACCAAGGATATATGTTGGAAGCTTTATGGTAAGCCACCAGGGAATAAACAGAGGACTAGAAGTGAAGCAAGAGGATTTAAGGTGGATGCTGGAAACGAGAACGTTACATTGAGCAAAGAAGAATTTTCAGTCCTTAGAAAGTTACTTGATAGGCATGATTTTTAGCTAAAAGTGAGAACTCTACCCTACTTCAATCACTCTAGCCCAACCAAGTATATCTCTTATTGCTGCTTTGCGCACTATGGTTAACACCAATAACATTTGGACTGTTCACTTGGGTGCATCAGATCATATTTTTGGTTATAAAGATCTATTTTGTGAATTTCACAGTAATCCAAAGCATACTAGAGTTAAGGTTGCAAATGAGACTTATGCTAAAGTGCTTGGGATTGAAACAGTGGTAATATCGGATATTATAAAATTAATCAATGTCTTCTATGTTCGTGAAAGCAAGTGTAACTTGTTGTCTGTAAAGAAAACTACCCAATAATTAAATTGTGGTGTCTATTTCACAGATAAAAATTGTATTTTTTAGGACTTGTGCTCGGGGAGGATGACTGGCAATGCTAAAGAGTGGGGTGATCTCTACTATCTAGAAGGAGGATTAAATAAGAAAGCAGAAAAGAGAATGTCAGTTTTTTCTACTTTTTCCCACAATCATTTAATGTTGTGGCGTTATTCGTTAGGCCACTCTTGTCTCAGCTATATGAAACACTTATTTTTAGAATTAAATTATAATAAAAATAACATTTTTCATTGTGAATTTCGTGAACTTGCAAAGCATGTTAAGCATACCTATCCCTCTCTTCTTCATGTACCATCATAGCCTTTCACATTGATTCATAGTTACATATGGGGCCCCTCTAAAGCGCAAAATTTGTCCAAAACCAGGTGGTTTATAACTTTTATTGATGATCATACACGTTTAACATGGATGTTTTTTATGAAAGAAAAATCTAAAGCTTTAAAATTTTTTTAGAAATTCCATATTTTTGTTAAAAATCAATTTCAGTCTACAATTAAAATTTTATATAGTGACAATGGTAGAGAATACTTAAGCACATAACTTCATAAATATCTTTGGGAAAATGGAATTTATCATCAAACTTCATGTGTTAACACTCCACAACAAAATGAGGTGGCTGAATGTAAAAATAGACATCCCTTGGAAGTTTCCAGAGTAATAATGTTAACAAAAAATGTTCTAGGTTGTTACTGGGGGGGATGCAATTCTGATTTCGGCATATTTAATTAATCGTATGCCCTCTAAAACTCTTGGTTTTAAAACTTTAGTTCACAAATTTCAAGAGTGTTATCCTAATTCTTACCTCATTTCAACAATTGCTCAGGAAATTTTTGGGTGTGTGGCTTATGTTCATAATGAAAGTAGGGGAAAACTTGACCCAAGAAGTATAAGATGCATTTTCTTAAGTTATTCACCAAGGTATAAATGCTCCTCTCCCACTAATCACAAATACTATGTCACTATGAATGTTAATTGTAATGAAAAACAACCCTTTTATCCCAAACAACAACAACAACAACAACAAAGCCTTTTCCCACTAAGTGGAATTGGCTACATAGATCAATCGACGCTATAAGTACATATCATAAATCATATTTTTAGACAAACCATTTAAATCTAAATCTCTCTTAATAATTTCTCCTATAATTTTTCTTGATCTTCCTCTACCTCTAATTATTGGACTATTCTCCATCTCATCTACTCTCCTAACTGGAGCTTCTATAGGTCTCTTCCCCACATAATCAAACCATCTAAATCTCGATTCTACAATCTTTTCCACAATAGGTGCGACTTCTACCTTCTCCCTAATATATTCATTTTTAATCCTATCTCGTCTAATGTGTCCACTCATCCAACGCAACATTCTCATTTCTGCAACATTGAACTTATTTTCTTGTTGACTTTTTATTGCCTAACACTCAGTTTTATACAACATTGCAAGTCTTATAACTGTACGGTAGAATTTACCCTTAAGTTTGAATGGTACTCTTCTATCATAAACAACACCCGAAGCACTCCTTCATTTCATCCACCCCGCTTGAATTCTATATTTTACATCTTTTATTTTCCCGTTATGTTGTATGATGGATCCAAGATACTTAAATCGTGTGACTTATGGTAGGATATGTTTTCCAATTTTTATTTCTGTGCTAGAAGTGGTGTATCTCTTACTAAACTTACACTCCATATACTCCATTTTACTCCTACTTAAACGAAATCCATGAGCTTCCAAAGCTAATTTCCACCTCTCCAACTTCTCATTCATTTCATCGCTCGATTATCCAACTAGGACAATGTCATCTACAAAAAGCATGCACTGTGGCATCGGCTCTTGGATATGTTCAGTAAGCACATCTAAGATTGAAGTAAAAAGATAAAGACTCAAAGTTGACCTTTGATGTAGACTAATAGTTATCAAAAATCTTCCGTAAGTCTACCTTTTGTTATTACACTAGTTGTAACCTTATCATACATATCTTGGATTGCTCGAATATAAGCTATACAAACTCATTTTTTCTCCAAAGCCTTCTATAGAACCTTTCTTGGTACTCTATCATATGTTTTTTCCAAATCAATAAACACCATATGTAAATCTTTTTGATTCTCTCGAAATCTCTCCATTAATTTTCGCGACAAGCATATTACTTCCATAGTTGACTTTCCTGGCATGAAATCAAATTGATTCTCCGTAACTTGAGTCTCTTTCCTTAACCTTCGTTCAATTATTCTTTTCCATAATTTCATATGGCTCATGAATTTAATTCCTCTATAATTTGCACAATTTTAAATGTCCCTTCTTACTCTTATAAATAGAGATTAAAGTACTTCTCCTCTACTCGTCTGTCATTCTCTTAGATCTCATAATTTCATTAAATAATTTTGTGAGCCAACTTATGCCTTTCACTCCTAAACCCTTCAATACTTCAATGAGTATATTATCCCGTCCAACTACTCTGTCATTCTCCATTCGCTTTAATACTTCTTTTACCTCTACCTCAAGAATCCTAAGATAAAAAGTATAATTTGATCATCTTCTCTAATGTCTAGCCTATCCAATTGCAATAAAATCTCGTGTCATTCATTAAAAAACCTATGAAAATAACCCTTTTACCATTCTCTGATATTTTATTCCACGACTAACACTTTCCCTTCTTCATCTTTGATGCATTTCACTTGGTCCACGTCTCGTCTTTTTTTTCCTTACTTTTAGCTAACTTGTAAATACTTATTTCTCCAACTTTAGTACCTAAAGATTGGTATAACCCATCAAGGAAATGAATGGCTAATTTGTAATGAACTAGAATTTGGTTTTGATACTTTCACTAATGAAAAGTCTCAAGTGTCACTGGCCTATTTTACCTTCACCTGAATCAAGTACCTAATCAACCCCAACTCCTATTGTTCTTGAGTTTTCTTCAACCACATTTGAGCTTGAAACTAGCTATAAAAATCAAAAAACAGACTTTGACCCTTTTGAAACCCAAACTGGTGTTCCCAACAATAAATTTGAAATTGATTATAATTCAGGAAAAGGGACTGATAGTGCTGATATAACTAGGATAACAGGTGAACAGTAGGAGATGAGGGAAATCAAAGTTTATTCCAGGAGAAACAAGGGCATAAATAAACAAGAGAGAGATAGTAGAGATAAACCCACTCCCATGCAAATTCAAGAGACCGAAATCGAGGCAAGTTCTAAAGAAGCCGCGATTGACTTCCTTATAGCATTGAGGAAAGGTAAGAGATCATGTATACAACACCTGATTGGTAACTACATCTCTTATGAGTACTTATCTTCAACTGCGAAGTCTTTCATTACTCATATATCAGGGGTCAAAGTACCTAAAAATTTCAAGATGCCATTGTGGATCCTACATGGAGACAAGCCATTAATGAAGTGCTACAGGCTTTAAAAAAGAATAACACTCAAGAAGTAATTGAATTGCTCACAAGAAAGACACCAATAAGATGTAAATGGGTTTTTACTATTAAATATAACCTTGATGGTTTCATCAACAGGTATAAAGCTAGATTGATAACTAAAGGGTTTACTCAAACTTATAAAGTGACTACCAGCAAACCTTTGTTCCTGTGGTGAAGTTTAATACAATCAAAATCCTTCTATTATTAGCAACAAATAATGATTGGCCTTTGCATCAGTTAGATGCGAAGAATGCATTTCTAAATAGGGACCTAGAGGAAGAAGTCTACATGGAGCTTTCACCAGGTACAAAGAATCAAAACAACCTCAACAAGGTATGTAGACTTCGCAAGTCGTTATATGGACTAAAACAATCACCAAGAGTTTGGTTTGAGAAGTTCACCAATGTCATGAAGAAGGAAGGTTATGAACATTGTCAATCTGATTATACAATGTTCATCAAACATCATAAAGGGAAATTTTCAATTCTGGTTGTATATGTAGATGACATTGTGATGACTGGTGATGACAGTGAGGAAATCAACAGGTTGAAGAGGAGCCTAGCCACAAAGTTTGAAATCAAGGACCTTAGGAATCTCAAATATTTCCTTAGAATCGAGGTTGTAAGGACAAGTGTCTCATAGAGAGAGTACAAACTAGATTTGTTGAAAAAACAAGTATGCTAGATGCAAAGCCAGTTAGAACTCCCATGGAGGCCAATTACAAAATTGAATTCAAACAAGAAGGAACTCTTGTTGATAACATGAGATATCAAAGTATAGTTGGAAAACTTATCTACCTATCTCATACCAGACTTGACATAAGCTTTGCTGTGGGAGTTGTTAGTCAGTTCACAAAGGATCCACGAGAATAACATATGAAAGCAGTTTATAGAATTTTAAAATATCTAAAGATGACTCCTGGCAAGGGACTCCTATTTGATAAAAGAAGTGAAAGAAGTGTGAAACTATATACAGATACTGATTAGGCAAGCTGTGTGATTGACAGAAAATCCACAACAGAATACTATACATTTGTTTGGGGTAACCTAGTAATATGGAAGAGCAATAAAGTGTAGTCGCTATGAGCTCTGCTCAAGCTGAATACAAGGCACTAGCACATAGTATGTGTGAAGTAATGTGGATCAAAAGGATTTTTAGAGAGCTCAAGATCAAATTGGATCAACCTATTGTAGTGTGATGTGATAACAAAGCCATCATTGAACTTCCACAAAATCCAATTCTTCTTAATAGAACCAAACATGTGGAGATTGATCGAAACTTTATCAAGGACAGCCTTGAAGCAGGTCTTATAGAACTAGATTATGTCTACTCCAATGCATAGATAGCTGACATCTTGACTAAGGTTCTCACTAAATCAAGATATGACGAACTGAGTAGCAAGTTGGGAATGATCAACATCTATTCACCAATTTGAGAGAGAGTGTTGGAGATCGTCATTTATTGCTGCTCATTTATTCCCATTATATTTCTTTCCTTTTTTTGTTATTATTTTCTATTATCTTTTCTTTCCTATCATTCTCTATTATCTTTTCTTTCCTACTTGGTTATATCTTTTCTTTCCAATTTATTCGGCCCATATCAGGATTTTATTCTGTTTTATCATTTAGTCATGTAATCCCTTGTTTTTAGGTTTAATATCAAGGAGTAATTGGCTTGTAATCAAACCTGGTACCATTATATGTATAACCTTGATTGAGGAATAAAGATTAACAGTTTTGTGCCTACTAAAACCTCAAAACACAACCCTATTATACCAAAAGTCCCACTCAGGGGAAGAGTTAATATCAAGTGAAATGGAATTTTTTAACACCTGAGCCCAAGGTGAGTCCCTATGTTGTTTCTAACCATATCATTTTCATTCCTACTCTTGAACCCATGACCAATAATCATTCCTCATCACCTAAACCTATGACCAATAATAATTCTTCATCACTTGAACTTGTGACCAATAATCCCTCACCACTTACTAATGAGCTTAAAGCTGACTTGCTTACAAATTTTAGTGAACTTGAAAGCAAACTAGAAGGGATACAACAGAAAGAGCTTTGTGTCTACATTAGAAGAGAGAAGGTGGATGTTATAGAGCCTAGCTAATTGCAATGTGAGACCAAGATACCTAATCATGTCCAAGTATGTCTGCTAATGATAATAATGATCTAGATTTACCTATTGCATTAAGGAAAAGAGCAGGAGTATGCACACAGCATCCTATTTGTCACTTTGTTAGCTATGAGAGTCTCTCACCTCGCTATAAGAACTTTGTGACTATTATACCTTCAAAAAGACTACCCTAGAATGGGTAGGAGGCCTTGGGTATACCAAAATGGAAGAAGGCTATTTCGGAAGAAATGCAAGCTCTTGAGAAGTGTAATACTTGGCAAGTTACTGATCTTCGAAAAAGGAAAAGCCCAGTTGGTTGCACTTGGGTCTTCACTATCAAATATATTCTATAGGGTATATGCAAACCTATAGAATAGACTACCAGGAGACATTTGTTCTGATTGCTAAATTCAATACTATTAAATTACTGTTGTCCTTAGTAGCAAATTTAGATTGGCAATTTCATCAATTAGATGTTAAACATGCTTTGTTGAATGGGGATCTTGAGGAGAAAGTTTTCATGGAGATTCCCCTTAGTGTTTACAATCTTGATGGCAAAAACAAAATGTGCAACAAGTCCTTGTGTGGTTTGAAATAGTCACCAAGGGTTTGATTTGACAAGTTTATAAAAGCTGACAAGTTTAAGAATCTAGATAAAATGAGATATATTTTGAGAATGGAAATAGCAAGATCTCATCGGGGAATTATAATTTCTCAACAAAAGTACACTTTAGACCTTCTTGAAGAGAGTGGGATGCTTGGTTCCAAGCCAATTGATATCCCTATGGAGGTGACCTATAAAGAAGAACTGAAACAAGAAGGTACCTTAGTTGACATAGGAAGGTAAAAAAGGTCAGTTGGAAAATTTATTTATCTCTTACCAGACCTGATATTAATTTTCCAGTAAATGTAGTTAGCTAGCACATAAACAAGCCAACTAAAGTGCATATGGAAGCTATTTATAGAATCTCGAGATACTAGAAAATGACTCTTGGTTAAGGCTTTTTTTTAAAGAAAGGTACATCTAGGGGCATAAAAGTTTACATTGATGCAGATTGGGTAGAGTTTGTCACTGACAGAATATTCACCTCTAGATATTGCACTTTTGTGTGGAGAAATCTTATTACATGGAGAAGTAAGAAACAAATCATTATATCAAGAAGCAATGCTGAAGTAGAGCTCTGACTCACACAGGATATGTGAAGTTCTGTGGTTTAAAAGAATAATGGATGACTTGAGAATCCCTATGATTGAACCTACAAAGATATTCTGTGATAATATGGCAACAATTAGTATTGCAAAAAATCCTTTGCACTATGATAGAACAAAGCATGCTGAGATTGATTGGCATTTCATTAAGAAAAAACTTGAAGCGGGTGTTCTTGAATTGAGCCACATATCAACTCAAAGTCAAGTAGTTGATCTTTTGACCAAGGCCTTGCCTCAAATCAAATTTGTAGGACTAATTAGCAAGTTGGACATGTTTGACATCTACAGCCCAATTTGAAGGAGTGTTAGAGATCACATAATTATCTTTATTCCCTATTAATTAGCTTTTATTCTTTCATATTTGTTTCCTATTTGTTTTCCTGATCTTTTAGTTATTATTATTAGGATTGTTGGGAGTAATTTGTATTAGTTGATTTGTTGGGATTAATTGGGAGATTTGCTCTCTGCTTCCCACTTTAAATGTGTTTCTAACTATTGAAAAGTAAGCAATAAAAAACCCAGAAGCAACAAATTGCTCTGGTTTTTTGGGTCTAAAAAATCTTCAAAATTACCTTCCACTCTTGAAAAATACCAAATTGGCGAGCAATGTTTTCAAAGTCAGACTGATCTTTATACTTAATACGCACATCACCATCTATATTATGTGCCTTTAGAACTAGGTCAGCTCCATAGACAGGTCTAGCTTTTCTAACAATGTCTGTGAAGTGCTTGATATATTTGTCCTGGAAAGAGCAAAACAAGATTCAAAAACCAAAACAAACTTCTGATATACATGCTTGTGTACACGAACACAAATACAACATCTCACCTCCAGCAAATAGCCCAAGTCCATTGACTTCCAATCAACCTTCCAACAACACAAGTTAATAACATATCATTCCAATTTATAATAAACATGTTTAAGGCTGTAAATAAAGAATGCATGCATACCTGGACCTCATTCAGCTTAATTGGCTCAAGATATTGCTTAAAAAATTGTCCCAAACTAGAACCCTGTGAGAAAATTACAAGACTTAAATAGGGCATGAAAATCCCATCAGGCAAGGATGTAAGACACATATTATCAATGTTGCTTTTTAGTGCCTTTATAGGCCACAACCTCACAATTCAGCAAGCTGAAGATAAACTGGGCATTCCAATATTCGGTGATAGTATTTAAATATCAATGCAATATGAGTTTATGCTTGTTTAGGAAGAGATGCAAGCCCAAAGAATGAAAAAGATGACACAATAAGGAGAGCAGAGATGCTTGTAAGGGAGGTGAAATGACAAGATGGAGAATCTAATACAAGGGTACTAACAAGAAGAAAAATCAAAGGAAACATCTTCTACTATGATATATGTTTCAAATTTCCAATGCTCTCTGAAAAGTCATATTATTATTTAAAAAAAAAATTAGAAATGAAGAAGTTACAAATAAGTAGCATTTGATATTATCCAAGAAAATGTTAAAGAGAACAAACAGACAGAGCCACCCCTATAAAGTGGCGATTGGCTGAACATAATATAGAAATCAAAAAGACAGATATCCCAAGAAAAAATGGCGTGTGATTTCTGTTGAAAGGTTCTAGAACTGCACCCAAACAAAATAAACCAAATAGAAGCAAATTCTCTAAGAGTACATCAATTGATGAGTCTGAACAGATAAACAATGTTAAGCAAATCCCACTCAAAAAGATTGTCCATAAATGCATGTCATCTTTAAAGAATTTTCTTATATAAGCCTTCTATTTGCCTTGCATTTGCAAGCATATCACCTAGCACCAAACTACCAAAGGAGCAATGTGTTACACTAGTATCTTGCATTCTCAGTTATCCCAAGTAATATTAATATTGCATGAGATAATGAATGATAATTTATTTTAATATGTAATGATTTAATTATTATTTGGAGAGTAGAGTCTGTAGTTGAATAATTGCATTTATTTAGGATTTAATTAGGGATTCGAAGATAGGCTTTTGGACCTCGGGAAATGTTGAAAATTATGTCTATTTTAATTAAGTTGTTTTTAGTTATTTGTTTTGTTTTAATTTAGGCTTTTTTTTTTTTAGTTATTTTTGGATAACACTTCTATGCATTTTAGGATTAGGTTAAATGTTCTATTTTAATTAGGACAAGATCAGTTCAAATGTTTTGTTTAGATTATAATAGAGTTATCTTATTTTTTAGAATTACATCTTTTAGTTGAAGTAGTAGTCTACTCTCTTTTTATCTTCTATACAAGTATACGATTGCTATTCAATGACATCAGAAGATTAACCTTAAATTTTTACATCGTATCAAAACCACATTAGCTTCAACCAAACTTATGCCTAAATATGGCTACCAAACCCTTTTAAAAAAAGAAACCCTAGGATCATCCACAGAGATGACTACTCAAAATTGTCTAGCCACCTCTGACACTACACTAATCTTGATTACAAGTCATGGACTTAAAGAGAACAACTACTTTCAATGGAGGCAATCTGTCCTCATATTTATTTGTGGGAAGATGGAGGAGGACTAGCTGTATAGCCAAGCTTGCCAACTTGAGATAAGTGATGCCAAGTACAAGATTTGGCATGTTGAGAATCACATGGTGATGACTTAGCTAGTTAATTCAATGATGCTCGAGATAGGAGAAAATTCTCTCCAATATAAGATGAGTCTTGAAATTTGGGAAGCTACTCAAGAGTCATATTCAGCCCAAGAAAAAAATACACAAGTATTTGAGATAAAAGACAAATATTTGAGCTAAAACAAGGAGAGATGCCTATAAACCAATACTTCAACACACCTACACATTGCTTGTAGTAGTGGACATGTTGGAGACCCACATATGGGAATGCATTACTGATGCAACAAAGCTACAGAAAGATCATTGAGAAGAGATGAATTTATAAATTTCTTATGAACCTGAATAACACATTTGATGACACATGTGGAAGGATACTTGCTAAAACACCTCTACCTTCAATTAAAGTTGTGTTTTTAGAAGGAAGGTGCGAGGAGAGTTAAAGGAAGTAGATGAAAAGTTCCACCAGCACTACTCTAAATCAAGATAAAGGCACCACACTAGTAGCAAATGGCACAGCAACATACAACAATGATAGCAGGTCGAAAAGATAGGGAAAATTATAGTGTGACCATTGCCAAAAAAGTGGTAAAATCAAGGAGGTTTACTGGAAATTCATGGCAAGTCTCTAAATTAGAAGCCAAAAACAAAAGATGAGAACCATGAGTCATTGGTGAACAATGAAGAAATGACTTAGACTAAGACCAATCTTTTTACCAAAGAACAATGGAAGTTATTACAAAAATTATTGGTGATCGTGATTAATGGCTTGCTTATTGCTGGTTTTTCTGCTTTGTTTAGCATTCCGTCATTTATTTTGTTTCTTTAGTTTTAGTCACCCGCATTTAAGTTAAGTTAATATTTTAATTTGTTATTTTTCCAATTTGGTTTAGACTATTAATAGGCTAAGCCCTTTTCCCTTTGTACCCTAGTTTAGAGACATGAATAAAAAAAGGAACTTAGAGGGAGTTAACTCTCACTATTTGACTAATCTAAACATGGTATTAGAGCCATGACCATGGCTGATCTCTCCTCCCTCCAATTTGGCCAAATGAGAGGGTTGATTGTTGAGAGCCATGAAGGCCAAGGTGTCTCATTTACAATGTCATCTCTCCTTCCTCTACTTCTATTCCTCCATCTCTTCCATCCTTGCTTCAACCACTCAACCTTCTCATGATTCCATTCTTGTAGTCATCACTAGAAACAAGCTTAATGGTGACAAGTCTAGAGTAATGCTATTTTATTGATGAAAAACTAATGAATGGAATGTACAAACAAGCAGGATATATATACAGCTACAGGACAACTGACAAGAGACAAAAATAATGGAAAAATAAAAAATAACTCCTAAAATCATGTTACAAATCTTCAGTTACTGAAATCTCCTAATAATAATGGATTTAATCCTTAAAAATAAGGGATTTTGACACTCCTCCTCAAGTTGGATCATAAATATTAATCATGTCCAACTTGCCATGAGTCCCTTAAAGGTGTGCTGTGGTAGTCCTTTAGTGAGGATGTCTGTTGTCTGTTCTTGCAGGAATATATATCATACATATAATTCCTTTTTCAACTTTTTCCTTGATGAAGTATCTATCAATCTCAACATGTTTGGTCATGTCATGTTGCAAAGGGTTGAGAGATATGTTGATGGCTGTCTTATTGTCACAATAAATTTTGATAGGAAGTTTCATATTCATCCTTAGCTTTTCTAGTAATTTTTGTAGCCACAATCCTTCACAAATTCCATGTGCTACTGCTCGGAATTTTGCTTTAATACTGCTTCTTGCCACTACATTTTTTTTTTTGCTTCTCCATGTTACTAGATTTCCCCGCACAAATGTGTAGTACCCAGTAGTGGACCTCCTATCTTCAAATGAACCTACCTAATCAGTATTGGTGAATATTTCTATTTGAGCTTGGTTCCCCTTTTTTAACAATAGACTCTTTCTTGGTGAGCCTTTCAAATATCTCAAGATCCTATGAACTGCTTCTAGATGGGCCTCCTTTGGTGAACGCATGTATTGACTGATGATACTGACAGCAAAGGCTATGTCTAGTCTTGTGTGTGAAAAGTAAATCAGTTTCTCGACCAATCTTTATATCTTTCTTTATCAATTGATTCACTTGTAATATCAAACCTTTTTCCTATTTCTATAAGAGTGTCATATGGCTTACATCCCATCATTCCAGTTTCTTCCAATAGGTCTAATGTGTATTTTCTTTGGGATACACTGATTCCCTTTTTCAACCTAGCAATCTCCATCCCCAAGAAGTACCTTATTTGTCCTAGATCTTTTACCTCAAATTCAGTAACCAAGACATCTTTTAGACTTTCTATTTCTACTTCATTGTCACTAGTTAGGATAATGTCGTCTACATATACAATAAGAATAGTTCTCTTTCCATTTTGATGGTTTAAAAACGTGTGATCTGAGTGGCTTTGCTTATATCCTTCAACCTTCAAAACTTTGGCAAATTTGTCAAACCATGTTCTAGGAGATTGTTTTTGGCAATATAGTGATATCTTTAGTCTACAAACACGATTCTCTTCTCCTTTCTTGCCAAAGCTAGGGGAAATAGTCATGTAGACTTCTTTTGTTAGGTCTCCATTTAAAAATGCATTTTTGATATCAAGTTGTAGTAGTGGCCAATTTAGGTTTGCAGCTAGAGATAGGAGTACTTGGATGGTGTTCAACTTTGCCACTAGTGCAAATGTCTCTGTGTAATCTACAACATATGTTTGAGTGAATCTCTTTGCAATGAGATGAGCCTTGTACCTTTTAATTTCTCCATCAACCCTGTACTTTATAGTGAATACCCATTTGCATCCAATTGGGTGTTTTCCTTGTGGTAGGCCAACGATTTCCCATGTCCCATTTTTTTAGGGGCATTCATTTCCTCCAATACTACTACTTTCCACTCAAGTACTTCAAGTACTTCCTAAATGCTATTGGGAATTTTCACCCTGTCAAGGTTAGATACAAAGTCACGGTATCTAAAGGAAAGACCTTTATATGACAAAAATTTTTTAATGGGATGTAGAGTACAAGAACGGGTTGGTTTTCTTAATGCAATAGGGAGATTCAAATCAGATAAGTTAGAAGAGTTATCAAGAGTAGAGTTGCTTACCTGCTCTGGTATGGGGACTGATCCAGAATATATCACTGGGTCAGATTCTTGTAGTGCCTCATCAGGTGGTTTACCATTCTCGAATTTCTTTCTTTGTGAGTGCACAATAAGTTCCTTGTTTTGTTGACTCTCTACTTCTCCTGGATTCGAATTCCCTTTTGTTTCTGGCACCTCAATTGTGGTATGGGTATCAGGTAGTGGAGTTGGGAAGGCCGAATCAAGGAGATGAAGGATGGTGGAATGCTCATTTTGATGCCAAGTCTGAGATTCCCTTAAGTTCTCCCCCTGAATAGAAGACTTGGAAAAAGAAAGGTGTTTGTTCAAAGAAAGTAACATCCATACTAATAAATAAATGTCTAGACGAAGGATCATAACATTTGTATCCTTTTTGGCTTGGAGAGTAACCCAAAAATACACACTTGATGGCTTGGGGATCTAATTTACTACATTGGTTGGGATGAACATGGATAAAGGCTATACACCCAAAAACCTTTAAGGGGACATCAGCTCGTAGTCATGACTTGGGAAAGGGGAAAGGGGAAAGGTTTCCTTGAGTTTTTGTAGTGGGGTAGCAAATGAGAGAACATGACTAGGCATTCGGTTTATAAGGTATGTAACAGTAAGGATAGCATCACCCCAAAAAACCTGTGGCACATTAGAAGAGAACATCAATGCCCTTGCAACTTCTAAAATGCATCTATTCTTATGTTCAGCAATGCCATTTTGTTGGGGTATGTTACCACATGAGCTTTGATGTATAATTTCACGTTTTTGCAAAAAAGATCCCAACATTTTATTGAAAAATTCAGTGCCATTATCAGTGTGCAATATTTGGATGGTTGTATCAAATTGATCTTTGATCATGTTGTGGAAATTGATGAACACAAATGGAACTTCAGATTTATCCTTTAAAAGGTATACCGAACAAAGGTGAGTATGATCATCAATAAATGAAACAAACCACTTTGTATGGGTTCTATTGATGGTCCTAGAAGGTTCCCATAAGTCATTGTGAATGATGGAGAATGGTCTGGTTGGTTTATAATTTGATTTTGGAAAAGGGTTTCTATGATGTTTGGCAAGCTCACAACTTTCACATTGAATAGCATTTTTATTTGAACATAAGTTTGGAAACAAGTGACACAAATATTTGAAACTAGGGTGGCCAAAACATAAATGCCATAACATAAGATCATCATCCCTTAAAGTAGAGGCAGAATTAGAATGGAGATTCGACTTATGACCACTCACTCCAACATCCTCGAAGTAGTAAAGACTCTCATGTTCCTTAGCACTGCCAATCGTCATCCCCAATGACAAGTCTTGAAAAATACACTGGGAAGAATGAAAATTAACAGAGCAGTGTGAGCCTTTGGTTAATTGGCTAAGAGAAAGTAAGTTGCAGGCAAGTTTAGGAACATATAGGACTGATTTAAGATTATAGATTCAGATATTCCATTTACCAGCTATCGAAGCTAACGATCCATAAGCAATTTTAACTTTCAAATTTCCCGCACTAGGAGTATATGAGTTAAACAACTGATAAGAGTTGGTCATGTGATCAGAAGCCTTTGAATCCACAATCCATGGGGTCTGTACATAGGAGGTTTTAAAGGCTTGGGAAAAATTACCTTTATGTGCTAAGTTTGTAGTAGAAATGTTTTTTTTTTGAAATTGACTAGAGGTTTGAAAGGCAGATAGCATCTCTAAAATTTTTCCAAGTTGATCACTAGAAGTAATAGTGTCTTCATGATGTTTTACTGAATTTTGTTCAATAGTAGCTTGATACCCATGACTCTTTGCACTTTTCTATGACTTCCAATCAGCAGGTTTTCCATATAATTCCCAGCATGTATCCCTCGAGTGTCTTGACTTTTTACAATGATCACACCATGGACACTTCTGGGACTTCTGATTTGATTCTTGACTATTATTTTGAAATATCAAGGCTGATCCTTCAAATACATTGGCTGTCTCCTCCTTTAGCATCACCTTGCATCTTGCTTCTTCTCTTCTAACTTCTGCAAATGCCTCCCGAGGTGAGGGGAAGGGAACTCGAGCCAAGATGCGCCCTCTGCCATCGTCTAGGCTTCAATTCAGACCGACTGCAAATTCAAAAACTCATTCCCTTTCTACTCCTTACTGATACAGAAGGCTGTCCTCAGTGCATTTCCATCCTTTATCGCATGTTGCATCCAATTCTTGCCATAGTAACATCATCTCAACATAGTAGTTGTTGACGTCTCGGTTTCCTTGTTTGAGTTGCCATAGCTCCAATTTGATTTTGATCACTTAAGCTGCGTTTTCTCTGTCGGAATACACTTCATGAATAGCTTCCCACACTTTTCTTGTTGAACCAAGGAACATGAAGGTCCTTCAAATCGAAGGAACCATGGAATTCACAAGCTAGAAAGTGACGAGAGAATTTTCGACTTTCCATCATTGGTGGCAGACGGCATCATTGATGGGTGGTTCACGAGTATCACCAACAAGATAACCCAATTTACCTCTGCCCTCTACAGCTAGCCGAATTCCACGAGCCCACTCACGGTAGTTTTTACCGTTCAATTTCTCTGCTGCAATTTGGAAAGAGGAGCTGTCTAGACCATTATTCATCACTGACATTGTGTCGGCTGGAGATGGACTCAACTCCTTCTGTCTCGAGGTGACTTCTAATGCGTCACCTATTCAATTATTCAAGTGTAATCAAGGGAAGGAATCTCGCTTTGATACCATGTGAAGTAACACTGTTTTATTGATTAAAAACTAATGAATGGAATGTACAGACAAGCGGGATATATATACAGCTACAGGACAACTGACTAGAGACAAAATAATGGAAAAATAAAAAACTAACTCCTAAAATCATGTTACAAATCTTTAGTTACTGAAATCTTCGAATAATAATGGATTTAATCCTTAAAAATAAGGGATTTCAGCAACAACTACTTGTAATGGTCCTCAAGTGTCATGCTTTTCATACAAGGTAGAGGCAAGGATGGCAATCTCACAAGGGAGACGCCATGTCTAGTAGTTGATCCTGCCTACAAGAGTTGTGTGGTCAGTTGACAACAATATGGTGATAGCCTAGCTAATTAATTCTATGACTTTGGAGATTGGAAAGACCTACCTTCTTTACAAATCTGCAAAAGACATGTGGGACTCAGTGAAAGAGTTTTACTCCCCCATCAAAAACAAAGCTATAATCCTTAAGATTGAAAGCTTTCTCCTAGACTTTAAACAAAGGGAGAATGATGCCACTAACTACTACCACATCCTCATCAAAAATTGGCAAAAACTTAATCTGTATGAAACACATCCTTAGTGGACTTGCATAGTTGATGCTAATTATTGAAAAAATCGGAGGTATTGTGCTATGATTTTCTTATTTTATTCGAATATGGTGATTACACATATATAGAGAGTGAGCTGAACAAGGAGACGTTGCTGCACTCTCTGAGAGAGGAAACAATCTAGGGAAATAAAATAAATTAATTATAATTAAAAGCCTAGATAAAGTCGCATAATAAAGGAGAAATAGAAAAAGGAAAATAATTGTTGACTTTGGAAATAATACCAGCACATGAATCACGCTCACTCAGAAAAGTATCTCTGATTTCATACACCAAATTCCAACACTCCCCTTCAAGCAGGGCAGTGTATGTCAAGCATGCCTCGTTTGCAACTTAGGTCTTCAAATTTAACTCCTAGTATAGCTTTAGTGAGTATATTTGCCACCTGTGAATTAGTTGAAGTATAAACCAAGTTTATAACTCCTGGTCCTATCATGATGAATAGGATTCTTAGTAATATTGATCATTGCCATGTTATCGCACATCACCCTCATTTGCCCTTTGATAGAGATCTTACGTTCTTTGAAAAAGCTAGTCAACCAGAGACCTTCACAAATATCTTGTGCTAGTGCTCTAAACTCAACTTCAACAATGCTCTTAGCAAGAACTTGTTGCTTTTTGTTCCTCCAAGTTACAAGATTTCCCCATACAAATGTATAGTAACCTGAATTTGGCCTTCTGTTAGTGATTGAGCCAACCTAATCTACATCAGTATATATCTTAACACTTCTATCTCTGCATTTTTTGAAATAAATACCCTTGCTAGGGGTCATTTTCAACTATTTAAGAATTTTGTAAACCACATATAAATGCTCTTCATTTGGTTTGTTCAAAAATTGGCTCACTACACTAACTGGACAACTGATATCGGGTCTAATGTGGGAAAGGTAGATTAACTTGCCCTCAAGTCGTTGATACATGCTTGTGTCTATTGGGGGACTTTCAAGCTTGAAATTGACTTTATAAGTTGCTTTCATTGAAGTTTCAATTGGCTTACAATCTCGCATACCTATTTCTTCCAATAAATCCAAAGTATATTTTCTTTGGCATACCACTATGCCTCTCTTTGACCTAACTATTTCCATTCCCAAGAAATATCATAGTTCTCCTATGTCTTTTGTGTCAAATTCTTTGCCTAATGCATCTTTTGATCTCCTTGTTTCATCCAAGTAATCATAAGTAATTACAATGTCATTAACATAAACAATCAGAATAGAGATTCTGCCATCATGAGAAAATTTTGTAAACAAGGTATAATCTGCTTGTCCTTGAATGTATCCATATCCTTTCATAGCCTTAGAAAATCTACCAAACCATGCTCTTAGGGACCGTTTCAACTCATAAAGTGATTTTCTCAACTTGCAAACCTCATTGGTGTTGTTGTCCTGGTGAGGTGGGGCTTCCATATATACTTTCTCCTCCAAATCTCCATTTAGAAAAATATTTTTGATGTCCAACTGGTGAAGAATCCAATTACGATTGGCTGCCAATGAAAAGAACACTTTTATAGTATTGAATTTTGTTACGGGTGCAAAGGTTTCTTGGAAATCAACTCCTTAAGTTTGAGTAAACCCCTTGGCCACCAATCTAGCTTTATAGTGGCTCACACTTCCATTGGGATTATACTTGATTGTGCATCCAATAAGTTTTTTTCCTTTTGGCGACAACTAACTCCCATGTATTATTTTTCTTCAGAGCACCCATTTCTTCTTCAATGGCTTTCCTTTATTCAACACTCTTCATAGCTTCATCAACACTTGTAAGCAGCTGTTCATCAGAGATGCTAACCACAAAACTTTTATAACTTAGTGAAAAGTTATTGTAAGAAATGTAATTGCATAAAGGATGTTGAGTACAAGATCTTACCCCTTTTCTCAAAGCAATAGGTAAATCTAAATTATCTTCACAACTTTTATGTGGACTTAGATGGGAGATTGGCTTAGGAGGTGCACTAGGCTCAGCATCAATTCCTTTCTTTCTTCTGCTGTACATAATGAGCTCTGTTTGTTGTTCACCATTGGTGCTGCCAATATTAGAATTATTCATCTCATTTTGAGGGAAGATGGGCTCTGTTTCAAAAACTAGTTCAGGTCCAATTTCAGGGGCATTAGGCTCAGATTCAGATTTGGGTTCACTTTTAGGTGGTGGTTCAGATTTAGGTCTAACTTCCAATGGAATTTTAGGGCTAAACTTAGGTCATAAACCACATTTTAAAGTTGACTCACTCTCTCCCTGAATGGGTGTTTTGGTATAATAAGGTTGTTGCTAAAAAAATGTTACATCCATGGAGATGTATGTTTTCTTAGTTATAGGAGAGTAACACTTATAGTCCTTTTTGGAAGATGAATAACTTAGGAAAATGCACTTATATGCTTTTGGGTCAAGCTTTCCATGATAGTGGATGTGAGCAAAGACAGTGCAACTAAAGATCTTTTGGGGTAAGGTGGAGAGGATTTGAATGCGAGGGAAGGCTTGAAGAAGTTGTTCACAAGGGGTTTTGAAGTTAAGGGTCTTTGAGGGTAGTTAATTGATTAGGTTGGTAGTCGTAAGAATTCTTCACCCCAATAAAACTTAAGAACATTGGTAGTTATCACCAAGGACCTAGCTACCTCTAAAGGGTGTCTATTCTTCCTCTTAGCTATCCCATTTTGTTGGGCAGTGTCAATACAAGAACTTTGATATACCATCCCATGGTGAGTGGGATATTTTGAAAGATGGGCATTGAAATAGTCACGAGCATTATTTGTTCAAAGGACTTTGATTTTGGTGTGAAAGTGGGTTTGGATAAAATTGTGAAATTGCCAAACATCATTGTGTTCCCTCAATGTCTAAAGTCAATAAACAGGTTGCATTCCAATTTGAGTTAGTTCATTTTGATATTTAGAGTCTATTAAAAAAGTCTAAGTCTGGTTTTATTTTTTTATTTTTAATTACTTTTGTCCTCAAAAGGGACACAGGTGTTTTTCCCTTACTCTAACCATCATCTTGTGTCTACAGATGTCACTTTCCATGAAAACATTCTTTTCTTTTCTTTTTCTCATCTTCTATTTATAACAATCAAGGGGAGAAAGATAATCTGTTGGTCTATATTGTGATTTGTTTTGACAATTCACCAAGTATTTCTACACCTACTTTGGAGTCCACTCGACCACCCATTATTCATATCTATTCCAAATGATAATAAGAGACTACAGTCTCGAGTCCAGACTAATGCCCTTCACCATTCTCTTCACTATTGGATTCAGTCCTAAGTGATTTTAACCATAGCCTTGATCTTCCTATTGCTCTCTAGAAAAATAAATGCCATTGTACTTATTCCATTTCCTCATTTATTTCCTATGATCATCTGTCTCCTCCTTCTAACTCTTTTATTACATCCCTAGATATTGCTTTGCTTCTTAAAACAATTCATAAAGCTTTGTTCCACCTTGGTTGGTGTGTTACTATGATGGAACAGATGACTGCTTTTAATGATAATAGCGTTTGGAAGTTAATGGATTTGCCTGTCGACAAGAAGGCTATTAGATACAAATAGGTGTTTGTAGTTAAAGTAAATCCTGATAGCTCAATAACTTGTCTTAAAGCCTGTCTTGTTGTCAAAAGATATGCTCAAACTTAGTGTTGATTTTTTAAATACTTTCTCTCTAGTTATCAAGCTTGCCTATGTTAAGTTGTACATCTCTATCGCAGCCACCTATAACTGGTCTTTACACAAATTAGATATCAAAAATGTTTTTCTGCATAGTAACTTCAGGAAGAAGTATATATGGAGCAACCACTTATGTTTGTTACTTAAGGAGAGTGAGGGAAAGTATGTCATCTTCAAAAATTTTTATACAGCTTGAAACAGAGTCCTCATGCCTAGTTTGGCAGATTTAGTGAAGTAGTTCTAAAATATAAAATGAACAAGAGTAAATGTGATTATTCAATGTTTTATAAACAGTTTGAGGCTGGCATAATCATACTTGTGTACATTCATGATATTGTGACTATTGAGAGTGACACTTCTTGTATTTTGTCCCTCAAAACCTTTTTTCACTCTCAATTTCAAACAAAGGATTAAGGGTCATTAAAATATTTCTTAGGAGTTGAGGTCATGAGAAGTAAGAAAGGTATCTTCTTATCTCAAAGAAAATATGTCATTAACTTGTTGACAGAAATAAGAAAATTGAAAGGTAAGCCATATGGTGTACCAATGACTCTTAACTTACAAGTTGCAAAAGATAATTGTGAGTTATTTGAAAATCCTGAAAAGTATAGAATATTGGTTGGAAAATTGAATTGTCTTACAATGACTCATCCTGATATTGATATTGCATACTCTATTAGTGTTGTCAATCAGTTTGTCTTCCTTGACAATCAATCATTAGGCAACTTTTGAACAAATCCTTTTGCTACTTGAAAGGAGCTTTAGAACATGGTTTATTGTATGGGAATCATGACACACTAATATTGAATTTTTCTTTTTAATGCTGATTGGGTAGGATCTAGGTTGATAGAAGATCTACTTTCAGATACTGTGTTTTTATGGGAGGAAACGTAGTCTCATGGAGACGTATGAAATAGAATGTAATATCCTGATCTAGTGCAAAGTCAAAGTATAAAGCTATGGCACAATCAATGTGTGAGATTGCATGGATATATCAACTATTAAGTGAAGTTGGTCTAATTCCTCATTCCAACAACACTGTGGTGTGACAACCAAGTTGCTCCTCATATTGCCTCTAATCTTGTGTTTCATGAACGAACCAAGTATATTGAGATCAATTGTTGTTTCCTTCTTAAAAAGATCCAAAAAAAAAATTCATCTCTACAGGATATATCAAAATAGGAGATCAATTAGAAGATATATTCACAAAAGCTTTAAATGAAGCTCAAATTCATAGTGGTAGAAATCGTGTAATTCGTGATTCAAAAAGCACAATTCGATGCAATACCCGAGGGAAACGATACAAATTGTGTAATGAACCGTCAAAGAGCTAGAATCACACTCTGAATCATCGGAATTGTGTGCGTCGCATTGGAAATGGCGATTCATGGGGGTCCAACGATTCAAGAAACAGCAGCTGCATCAGGTCACGAAGTCAGGTCCTTCGTAGCCTGACATAACCCATTTAGCTTGAGAAGATGATACTATTTCTTTTATCCTATTTATCTTAGTGAAACAGTGTCGTTGCTTCTTACAATCCATATCATCTTTTTGGAAAACGCAGAAGCTTAGGAATCCTGCTAAAAAATAAGAAAAGATTTATGATGACGTGATTTTCATGCAATCAACTTAGCAGCAATCCTATTCCCATATGGCAGCTACCTTCCAAACAAAAGAGGCTATGTCATTTTGAATTAAAAAACCCTAAATTAATTATTCCTACTCCTATACATATGCAAACCTAAACATTTAAACCCTATTTAAATTCTAATTTATTTCTGCAGCAACCAGCACTAGATGCTGTGGGTGGGTGGCTGCTAGCAAGGGAGAAATCATAAAATTTCTTAATTTTTTCCTTAAGCAACTTCTTAACCTTCTTCCCTTAATAAGTTATGGCTCTAAAAAAGAAGGTAAAAAAAGATATTGCTTGGGGTCACTGTAAGTCTTTTGAGATTCGGTTACATGTTAAATGTAACTATTGTCCTAAAACAATGTGGAGAGAAGCATTTAGGATGAGACATCATCTAACTGGAACACAAACAATTTGCGCCATGAGAACAACTACCAGAGGAGGTAAGAAATTTATTTTAAAAAAAATTAAATGATATGAACAAAGTGGGTGATGATGATGTTGATTGCTTTGATGAAAAAGGAAACCAAAAATATGATTCACAAAATAAGGGGTCCATAAAAGCCTTATAGTAAAAGGAAAAAGGAAGAGTGGCTCTAGCTCTAAGCTTATGAAACAACAAACTATGAATGCAATGGTAAAGGATAGAGGTCAAGTGGTTAAAGATATCTGTAGATGCATATATGGTAATGCATTGCCATTTACTTTGGTAAAAAATCCATTATTGATTAATATGGTGAAATCAATTGATGAATACGGTAGAAGTTTGAAACCACCAACTTATCATGAAGTAAGAGTCTCATTTTTAAAGAAAGAGGTTGAACTTGTCAATGCCAATTTGGATAAATATAAAGTTGAATGGAAGAAAACTAGTTGTACATTAATATTAGATGGATGATCTGATGGAAAATGTGGGTCTCTTACTAATTTTTTGTTAATAGCCCTAAAGGAACTGTGTTTTTAAAATCTATTGACATAAGTAGTTTCATTAAAAATGCTAAAAAAATATTTGAATGATTGGATGAGATGGCCGTGAAAATTGAAGAGGAAAATGTGGTCCAAGTGGTGACAGACAGTGCCTCAGCCCTTGTATCTGCAGGAAATAAGTTGATAAACAAAAGAAAATAGCTCTTTTGGTTTCCTTGTACTGCTCACTATCTTAATTTGATTCTTGAGGACATTGGTGACATTACGATATTCCATAATACCATTGAAAAAGCAAAAAAATTACGACTTTCATTTATGGGTACACTTGGGTGCTTAATTTCTTTAAAAGTTATTCTAAAGGAAAAGAGTTAGCTAGGCCAACAATAACAAGATTTGCTACATCTTATTTGATAATGAAGTTCATTTTGGACCAAAAGATTATGCTGCGATCTATGTTTACATTAGAAAAATGGGTTAAAAATGCATATGCCTCTAGGAATGAAGCAAAAATTGTGGAAGGCATAGTTCTAGCAGATTCAACGTTTTGGAAGTTCATCAAGTATTGCTTGAACTATGTGTCTCCTCTTGTGAAAGTCCTTGGACTTGTGGATGGTGATTTAAAATCGGCAATGGGATATATTTGAGGCTATGGATAAAGCAAAGGAACAAATAGCAAATAATTTTAATAATGTGTAAAGTAGATATAAAAAAATATTTATAGATAAGCATTGGGATTATCAACTCCATAGACCTCTTCATGCTGCAGCATATTTTCTAAATCATAAGTTTTTCTTAGAAACAATTTTAATTTTTATGTAACATAATTATTTTATGTTTTATTTATTATTATATCTTGTTTTATCCTAATAACTTTATAAGTTTCATTATGATCCAAAGTTTAATCTGGATATTGAGGTGAAGGTTAGATTATACAAAACATTGGACAAAATATGCCTTGATATTGAGACTCAAGTCAAAATTGACACTCAAATTGAGAAATTTGACAAAGTAGAGAGAATCTTTGGCTATGGTTTAGCAATTGCAACTAGAGAAAAGAAGCAACTTGATAATTATTCATTTAGTAATATAATTTATTAGTTTATTTATTTTAAACATTATATATAGTAATTAATCAAGTTTATATATATATATATATATTGCTAACTTTATAGTGGAATAGTTTTGGAGAAGAGTGTAAAGAGCTACAAACACTTGCCATTTGTATCTTAAGCCTAACTTGTTATGCTGCGGGGTGTGAGAGGAATTGGAGTGTATTTGATCATATCTACTTAAAGAGAAGAAACCGCTTAGAGCAACAAAGATTGAATACTCTTGTATTTGTTAAATATAATCTTTAACTTGAGATTAGACAAAAGCAAAGGTTGGTGAAAGAAGATACATATGATTCTATTTGCTTATCAAATTTTGAATATGATGAGTGGATTACTGAACAAGAGGAGCTTTGCTTGGAAGGAAACTCTTAGATGGATATCCATGAGTGCTTCGAGATTGATGAAGGAGATCCTAGTAAAAAGAGAAAGCGGGGTATTGCACTTGCAATCTTAAATTTCTTTTTGTAAAATTTTAAAACCATTTCAAGGGCCAAATGGTTTAACAAGTTCACAAAGGCTGTTAGAAGATATAGTTATAATCAAGGTCAGTCTGACTCCTGAAGGTAACATAGCTATTTTGATTGTCTATGTGGATGATATAACAGTGACTGCTGATTTTGAAGAAGAAATGAGGTGCTGAAATATGTCCTTAATTTGCTAAGTAACCTAAAGTATTTCCTAGGTATGGAAGTTGCCTGTTCAAAAAGAAGAATTGTAATCACACAGATAAAGTATATCCTTGATCTTTTGGAAGAGACAAGCATGCTAGGTTGTAAGCTAGTAGAGACTCCTATAGAAACCATATACAAGATGGGCTTCAAAGAGGATAGTCCTCCTGTGGATACTAGGAGATACTAGACTCATAAGAAGACTAATCTATTTGTCTTATACCAGGTCTAACATCAGTTTCCTAACTAGTGCAGTCAACCAATTTATGAATAGGCCTACCACAAAGCACATGTTTGCGATTGTCAAAATCTTAAAGTACTTGAGGATGACAACAGGAAAGGGAATTTATTCTCAGAAAGGCACTGAGATAAGTGTGGTAGCGTATATTGATATTGATTGGGCAAGCTCCATTACTGACAAGAGGTCTACTCTTAATTTAGTTACCTAGAGGAGCAAAAAGCAGTTAGTACTTGCAAAGAGTAGCATAGAAGTTGAGTACAAGGCATTATCACAAAGACTTTGTGAAGGATTGTTGCTGAAGCGTCTTCTAAGTGAATTGAGAAATTTTGTTAAAGCACTTATGAAAGTGTTATGTGATAAAATGCTACAATTAGTATAGTGAAGAACCCTTTATATCACGGCAGAACAATGCATGTGGAGCTTGACCAGAATTTGATTAAGGAGAAGCTAGACAATGTGATTTTTGAACTTTGTCACACACCTACTCAGTTTCAAGTGGTTGACCTCTTTACCAAAACTGTGCCACGCGTTCAATTTGAGAATTTGACTAGTAAGCTAGGAATGCTGAATCTCTACTCTCTAATTTGAAAGGGAGTGTTGGTGATTGTGATCAATGGCTCGCAGCTCGCTTATCGCTGGTTTTTCTGCTTTGTTCAGCATTGTTCTATGTTTCTATTTAGCATTCTTTCATTTATTTTGTTTCTTTAGTTTTAGTCATTTATTTTGAGGTTTAGTTAAATTTTAATTTGGTATTTTCCTATTTGGTTTAGACTACTAATGTGCTAAGCCCTTTTCCCTTTGTACCCTAGTTTAGATGCATGAATAAAAAGAAGTTAGAGAGAAGTAACTCTGACTATTCAACCAAACTGAACAAAAACTACATGGACACAAGGACCAAAATATTATAGAAAAAGTTGTGGGTCCTAGTACTCTTGTTCAAGCAAGAATTGGTCTTGGAGAAGATGACTAATAATGCTAGAAGAATAGCTCCAAGTTAGGACTATCTAGCTTGAAGGGAGTGTTGGAAATTATGTCTACTTTAATTAAGTTGTTTTTAGTTATTTTATTTGTTTTCTTTTAGTTAAGGCTTTGCATAATGCTTGTTTGTATTTTAGGATTAGCTTACATGTTTTGTTTTGATTAGAATAAAACTGGTTTAAATGTTATGTTTAGATTAAGATAGAGTTAACCCATTTTGAGAGTTATGTTTTTTTCAGTTGCAGTAAGAGTCTACTTTCTTTTTATCTTCTATATATGTACATGTTTACTATTCAATAACATAAGTTCAAAGGATTATTAATCCTGAATTTCTATAGGATATGTTATCCCATATTGTCATATCCTAATAGGAATAGAAAACCTAGTATCATTAGAATGCCTAATGCCATTAGGACTTCTTATTAAGGTTGCCTATTAATAGGACTCTATTCAGCCATTATAATTACCCCTGATTATTATTAATAAATTGATATATTAAAATTGTTTTATGTTGTTTTCTTGTTCCCTTCATATCCAAAATCACACATGATAATACAAGATTTCTGTTAGGTATGATAATTAAATGATATAAAAGAAATGATACAATTGGAATTTTTATAAAAGTTGCCAAAGTTAAAAATTCAGGGACACAAAATCCCCATTGTTTTCTAAGTGGTATGAGATGCCTATGAAATGAACCCATATTATACCTCTAAGCATCTTGAATAGCTATGTACCAATGTACCACACACAAGCATATAACTCATATAGCTAAGAAATTTGGATATCTTTGGATGCCTTGTCAAAGATTGAAGTTTACCATCACCTCAATTATTTCTTAGACCAATAAATTGTTTTAAAATGGGGCCCTCTATATAATGCATGCCTACAAAAATTCCTAAGACAACCATCCAATACAAAGGCAATACTCTAAGTACAATAAGCACACTTACATGCTCGCCAAAATTATATGTTCTGCATACTTCTGGACGGATAAATTGTCTCCCTTTGTGATTCTCTTTTAATCTCAACCAATCATCCCAATAAGTGAAATTTTGTCAAAGAAAAAAATTATATGCATGCATAATATTATTAGAATAAACAAATATGGCATAAAAAGACAAGAATAATTACTAAAATATCAAGGATATGCCTTCGGCCATTTTGGTGATAGCTCATCCCATGTATATCTAGCTAGCATCCATCCTAGTCCAGGAAAGAAGTCCGAGCGATAAAGTTCATCTGCAGATTACATCAAACTAATAATTTACTTGAATAGCACTAGCAACCTTCACCATAACATACAAACTTTAGGAACATGAGCTTCTTAATAAGAAGGTATTTAGAAACTTGGATGCTCTGTACTTTTAAGATAATGGTTGTAAAAGAAGCTTATAAAAGCCTAATAGATTATCCCTCAAGTAAAAATATTCATTTGTATGCCTATAAGACCTCATGGATCTGTGGATTTCTTAGATTGTGTTTGATAAAATTGAAAATAGAGAAATAGGAGAACAAAACAAAAAAAAAAGCAAAGACATTAATCCAAAATACTCCAACCCTTTGCATGTCAACAAAGGACTCTTTCTCATAATAACCATGCATTGAACATCAAAGAGAGGCCATAAAAGCAATTCTATTCCACTGTAAGGTCCTGTTTAAGTCAGCTTAATGAGAGAGTAATAGAGCTTATATACTCTAAAAAACACTTATCAACCATTTTATATGTGTATGAATTAACTTATTATAGGTGCATATAATACCTCCATAAGCTGATTTCAGCTTATTTTCACAAGCTTCAAATCCGAGCTTATCAAAATAAGCTCCTGCAAAAGCTCAAAAATAGCTTAGGTGAAAGTTGTCTATACAATAATTGTGGACAAAATTATCCGCATAAGCACTTCTCGAAAAGACAATCCAAATAAAAATTAGCTTCTTTCGACCACTCTTACAACAATAGAGCTTACTTGATAAGATCTTCTTAGATAAGCACTTATATAAGCTATTTATCCAAATAGTCCAAGTCTGTAGACAAACATTTCTCTATGCATTTGAAGGGGAATTGCAAAGTTATATTTAGAGAGAACTTGACTATCTAGTAGAGGATCTTAGTTATAAATGTTTGAGTTAAGAAGAAAGTAAAGAGCAAAGGTCAAGATAGGGTATCAAGAATCAAGTGATGACAATTGAAAGGAGATGAAAAGAGTTTGTAGAGAAAGATTTTAGAGAAAGGGTCCTAAGAAGTACAAGGAAATGCTAACGAGATGTGAAATGAGATGGTTAAAGAGATTAAGAAAATGTCAAAAGAGATATTCGGTGAATCAAGAGACTTTGAACCTAAGGATAAAAAATCTTGGTGGTGAAATGTAAGCTTGCAAAATAAAGTTAAAGTAAAAAATGAGTGTTATAAAGCGTGCTTTTTATATAGAAGTAATGAAAATTGAAAAAAAAAAATATAAGGTAGCTAAAAAAGATACTAACAAGGCAGTGAACAAATCAAGAGTTAAGGCACTTGATGGGTTATACTAATTTTTAAACACTAAAGTTGGGAAAAGAAATATTTACAAGCTACTTAAAAGTAAGGAAAGAAAAACAAAAGATGTGGACCAAGTGAAATGTATTAAGAATAAAGAAGGGGAAGTCAAGATATCAAGGAAAGGTGAAAGATTAATTTTATAAGTTATTTAATGAAAGACACATGATTTTATTGCACTTGAATAGGCTAAACACTAAAGAGAAAAACCAAAATTATACCTTTTATTATAGAATTCGAAAGTCAAAGGTAAAAGAAGCATAAAAGGCATTGGAGAATGGCAAAACAATTGAACTAGATAATATACTTATTGAAGTAGGGTTAAGAAATGAAAAGTATAAGTTGGCTCACAAAGTTGTTTAACAAGATTATGAGGTCTAAGAAAATATTGGACAAGTGGAGGATAAAGTATTTCAATTCTTATTTATAAGAATAAGGTAGACATACGAAACTATGCAAATTTTAGGGAGGAATTAAGTTCATGAGTCACACCGTGAAGTTATAGGAGAGAATAATTGAACTGAGATTAAGGCAAAAAACTCATGTTATAGAGAATTAATTTAGTTTTATGTCAAAAAATTCGACCATGGAAGCGATATACTTGCTGCAAAAATTAATGAAGAAATATCGAAAGAATAAAAAAGATTTATATATAGTACTCATCAATTTAGAAAAAGCATACAATAGGATATCAAGAGAGATTTTGTGGAAGACTCTGGAGAAAAAAAGAATTCATATTGCTTATGTTCGAGCAATTCAGAATATGTATGATGGGGTTACAATTAGTGTAAGAATAAAAGGTAGACCTAAAAAATATTTTCCAATAGCCGTTGGCCTGCATCAGGGGGTTAACTTTGAGCTTCTATTTTTTCACTTTAGTATTGGATGTGCTCACTAAACATATTCAAGAACCGGTGTCATAATGCATGCTTTTTGCAGATGATATAGTCCTAGTTAAAGAGTCGAGAGAGGAAATAAATGAGAAATTAGAGATATGAAGACTAACTTTAGAAATACATGAATTCCGTTTAAGTAGAAATAAAATGAAATATATGAAATATAAATTTAGTAAAAAGCGTACTAATTCTAGCATAAAAGTGAAAATTGGATAACATACTATACCACAAGTCACACGATTTAAGTATTTTGAGCCAATTACACAACATAACAGGAAAATAAAGAAAGATGTAAACCATAGAATTCAAGCAGAATGGATAAAATAGATGAGTGTTTTGAGTGTTATTTGTGATAAAAGAATATCACTCAAGTTTAAAGGTAAATTTTACCATATAGTTATAAGGCTTGCAATATTGTATAGGATTGAGTATTGGACAATAAAAAGCCACTTATTACGGAAAAAATTATAAAATCGCGCCTTAGATGACTTGAACATGTGTGAAGAAAACCTATAAAAACCCTAGTAAGTAAAGAAGATCAGATAGAGAGTAGCCCAATAGCTAGATATAGAGAGACTAAGAAAAATTATAAGCAAAACTATTAAGAAGAATTTAGACTTAAATTGTTTATCTAAAAACCGATAGAACTTTATGGCGTTATTTGATCTATGTAGCCGACCTTGCCTAATGGAAAAAAGTTTCTTGCTGTTGTTGTTGCTACAACCAAAAACACCAAAGGAAAGCATACATGGCATACTACCAAAAGAACTTTGTCCTCCTCAAACCTGCCAAGCCTTCTAAAATTAATCAAAGGAAATTGCCTCAAGCTTTGAGACTGAGAGCACAACAACAATTCACCAAACACCAAAATGACTACTACAAAGTAGCTAGTTGCAGAAAAATGCAAAAATAAGTGTTCACTGTTTCCAAATGTGAACAAGCTAGCATAACTTGGCTAGTAGACTTTTCTGAACAAAAGCTGTCCATGAGAAGCAAGAACTGGTGCGTACAAATGCTACTAGAAACAGAAAAAGTAAACAGGGGATTAAGGATGTGGGAGAGAGAAACAAAAAGCCATGCTACTAAATAATCCAATTGCCAATTGCATATTATATATATTTTGAAATAAATCTGAGTTGTCTCAACTTGAGTGCTTTACAAATCAGCTGTTCATATGCCCTAAAGTGACAACAACATGGGCATAATTTTAAATTCCAGGCTTTCAATTTAGTATTGTAAATGAAGTATGCACTATAGTACAGACATGAACTAAACAAACTTACAAGGGTCATGTACAAACTGTTTTTGTCCATTGTCATTCCATGAGGAAACGGCCAAAATGGACCTACAACAGATAATACTAACTTATAAACATAGATCACAGAGACTTGATAAATATATAGAGAATCAGGGGGGAAAAAAACTAAGCATTCCTTGCTTCTTGAATGCATACTTATCCTTGTCAAGAATAGTAGCTGTAGCTTCAAAGTAATCAAAGAAATCAGGTGCTATTTCCATGTCATCTGAGATTGAGTGAAGACATCCGATTAGGTTCAATATATACCAATAATAAAGAAGAAGAAAAATACAAATAATTCTCACAGAAAGAAACCCATTTCACCTTCAAGAATGATTACTCGGCTGAAATTATGCTTGTAGAACAGTTGATCCAGAGCCCACTTGTAGTGACCTGATAAAGTAAAGCATATGAATAATGAGTTGTGTGAATAATGAGTTGTGTGCAATCTTCTCTTTATTTAGAGACAGACAAATAGCAGAAGCTAGAGGAGAACTCTTACGTGCAATCTTGTAGTAAGCAATTAACTCCCCTGGCCTTTCAGTTCGCACTGGCTCAAAATCCAAGTGCTGCATCAAACTATTGTTAGCGTAGAGGCTTGTTTCCAACTGTTAAGCTATTATCTTCCATGGTATGCACAAACAGAATTATTTTGGTCAAAATAATCTCATCCATGTTCAAGTCTTTGCAGCAAAATCTGTATGCAATTTCTTATGATAATCCTTCAGGATATATTACAATCAACTCAAATTCTACAACATATCAACACGATGACAAATTGGTCAAAGAGTGTCATTTTGGTATCTTAAGTGAATTGAGTATAGAAATATGAAAGCACAGGTTGCATAGACCCAACAACTATTACCACGGTTAGCCTGCAAAAACACAGTTGTCTGCTTTCATTTACTCAGCACTCCAGTATAACAAGCTGGTTACAAGAACAGTGTTGCACACAATGCACATGAAAAATCAAAATTGAACTACTGTCTAGCAGTATACAACTTGGAGATGCAAAGAGAGGTCACTGTGGTTGCCAGTTGCCACCAAGTCACCCTATGCAACAAGAATATCATGTTGGAAGTGGTGTCGCTTATGTTATTATCCTCCAATTCAAGCTTAATATAATGCACAGTCGACCATGTAAAATAAGACAACCAATAAACTGAGCTAATCTTCAATGTATAGAAACTCACTTCTGTATCAGTATATACCTGCATATAAGTTAGCTGATCATGGCTCAAAGCCTTGCTTTTGACATCTGGATCTGCTCCATCCTTGGAGAGGGAAAAAAAAAAAAGGACCACCCTCAGCTATCTGTCTTACATGCGTTTGCAAAATAATGACTGTGACTCAGTCAATCCAACAAGACAACAGAAACTTCTTTCGCAAGCAAGAAGCCATCCTATACCTGGGATACAAATAGTGGATATTTTGAAGAAATGGATCTTTGGTATCTGGAGAATTAGGAAATTCATACCTCATCACGTCAGATAAATGGTCAAATAATCAAGCATAAGGCATTAGAGCAAAGAAAAAATGTCTTATATAATGCATACTTCAATACAGAGTTTATAGTCCTCTCTAGGTAATCAGCACGATTACATGCCATGATCACAACAGCTGCCACTGGGACCTAAAAAGTTCAGTGGGAAGAATCACCCATATAATTAGTAGCCTTAAATTCTAGGAAGAGAAAGTGTATACAGGAAGTCTCATCAAAGTGCCAAGTTTCAGTTAAACCTGTACTTTGTCGATCAGCCTCTCTAGGCCTTTTCCTGAAATATTTATTTATAGAATGGTAAGTTCCTGGATATCTAGTAGACAGCTAAATATCATATTATGTTGACATAAAAGCAAACATTCCCTCCTAGATTTTTCAGAACAACGTTATATTGAATCCTTGATTACAATTTTATGAAAATAAGGCCCTCATTTGCTTACCAAAACACAATCCATAATGCATCTAATATAACATACATGATTTGCAAGTCATCACAATTTCTTAAGATTACAAAAGGTCATTTATTTATGAATTTACCAATTACATATTCACACCTCAAACACAATATTTTATTATGGCAAAATGCATCCAAAGTCCACCAACATTGAATTGGTTTCCAATTAAATTGAACTAAAAATTCTGAATTGCTTTTTCCACCCATCTTAAGTCTGGACCAGACAAATTAATAGGATGTTTTCCGTTTGTATGGCAAAGGATAATGTTATTATTTACATATAACAGTTTAAGATATATTATTAAAAGAAGAAGTAATATAATATAATAAAGCATTAAAACAATAACAAATAAAATAAAACAATTGTTCCCCACCCACCCACCCCCCCCAAAAAAAAAAGAAAAGAGAAAAGAATAAAGAAAGCCAATAAATTATAAAGCTTTTAGAGAGTTACACTTCGCAGACCCCTTTTTTTTAATTCCATTTCTATCTAGAAACACAAAACAGGATGCTAATACCAGCAGGAGGCTAGAATTGATAACATTGGACAAACTTTTTGCTTCTAGAAAAGTTCTGTAACTGGGCTTCACCAGCGATTTTTGGTCCTTTAGGAGATTTTCTTTTAATATAGAAAAAAGAGAATCCATTGATGAGAAGAGAGAACAATACAAAATAGTACAAATACAGAGGACAAGAGATCCTTCTTTACCAAAAGAAGAAAAAAAAAAATTTGGGGGGGGGGGGCTCTAACTCAAAAGAGCTTTCAAATCCCTTTGAAGATCCACAAGCAAACCCCCCCCCCCAAAAAAAAAAAAAAGCCATTAGCTGAAACCCACAAAAAGAACTTAAAAATAATCCTCTCCCAAGAAAGATGTGCCACATGAAACTATTATGAATCCTTAATTATTGTTAGAATCCTTGTAAGTATTAGTTGACCCTAGAAATTAGCTAATTTAGCTTTTTTTGTCAATCCCTAATAGTTAGATATTTGTCTCCCATTTATTTTGTTCTTAGAATAGTTTCTTCTTTACTGTATAAATACCCATGTATTCTAATTCTTTTCAATAACAAGAATTTCAAACTTCTTGTCATGGTGTCAAAGTCTGAAGTTTTTAGGCATTTTTTATTTCATCATCTTGGCTTTTGTAGCCAATTTTTTTGATTGTAGCCTTCATTACTACTGTGATTTCTAGTTTTGCTATTTTGAATCTTCACTTAACCAAACACCACCTACAACCACCCCAGACCTTGCCGATTGATGTCTTGGTGTTGATCAGATGACCAACCACCGCTACACACACTGGCACAGTATCCTAGTAGTGAGTCCCACGTGCTGACACGAGAGCGCATCACATCTCTCCGGCTGCCATCAACGTAGATCACATAGCTAGACATTTTGGAAGCTTGCCCAAGAGTTCTCCAACTCTGTTTTGACTCTGAAAGTGGTGTTCTTTTATTCATGGTCAAATTCATTGATTCTGTTCACTGTTTTTATTCTGTTTGTACTAATTGTTTGTGTTATGTTGTTGTCCTAAACATGTTTGAGTGTACAGTAACTAGCAAGGTCTCTAACGTATCCCTGAATAGTCACTCTACTCCTATGAGTGATTTGCCATACATTCAGCCTGCATATAGATTGAATAGGAAAAATTATTTGAAATGGTATCAAATGGTTCGCATATTCCTCAAAGGATGAGACAAGTTTAGTCATTTGCTAGGTACCAATCCTAAATCAGGGGGATCCCAAATTTTATGTTTGGGATGAAGAGGATTCCTTGATAATGTCTTAGTTATGGAACTAAATGTTACTAAAGATTGGTAACACATTCATGTTCTTTCACTCTGCTAAGGAGATATAAGATGTTGTTCAACAAACCTATTCCAAAATTCGCAATGCAATACAAATTGATGAGATGAAGACCAAAATTTTCACCACTAAACAAGACAACTAGTCAATCACTGAATACTCTAATTTGTTAAAAAAGCTTTGGTAAGAGATAGATCATTACCAACACATTCAGAAGAAGTATAGTGAGGATGCAACTATTCTTCAACGGTTTGTTAAACAAGAGAGGATTTATGAGTGTCTTGCAAGGTTGACTATTGAATTTGATGCTGTGTAAGTTCAAACACTTGGTAGAGAGGAGTTACTATCCTTAAATGAGATAATTGTCATTATGCTGGTGGAAAAAGGAAGAAGTGTGATGATTAACACCTCACTAGTGGAAAGTTCCGCTTTAGTGTCAAAGCATTCTGTGCAACATTCTGATGATGTGAGAGGGCAAATTGAACAATCAAAACAATCTAACAAAGGCACCTTGTGGTGTACCTATTGCAAGAAGTCTAAACACACTAAGGAGAAGTGCTAAAAGGTCCACAATAAGCCTCAACCCTAAAAAAGGGACTTGGTCAGGCACATATGGCAATTACAAATTCTAACATAGAGAAAAACTCCGTTTTTGCTGATTTTAATAGAGAAGAGATTGAGAAGTTACATTGCTTATTGAGGACATCAGAGAAAACTCCTATAGGTACTTGTTCTTTGGTATTCTTAGGTAGCTCTTCTCACTCTTCATCTATCTTCAATTCTATCTTTAATGCATCAAATAAAGCTTCCTCCAACTCATGGGTCATTGACTCAGGGGCCACTAATCATATGACTCCTTTTTCACAAAAATTCAATTCATATACCCCTTTTCTTAACAATCAAAAAATCACCATAGCTAATAGATTACTCACTACTGTGGTTGGTTAAGGAAATGTTTGTTTAAGTAACTGTCTTACACTTACGAATGTGCTTAATGTTCCTAAAATTTGCACCAATTTTATCTCAATTCCAAAACTTAAACTGATTCTCAATGCAGTGTAACTTTTTTCCCAAATCGTTATGTATTTCAAGAACAGGACATGAAGAAAATGATTGGACATGCTAAGGAAAAAAATCACGTATATTATCTTAAAAAGAACAATAGACAAAATAGAGTTCAGAGTCTATCATCTTTTTCCTTTCATTCTAAGTCATTCAAATCTAATAAAGGTCAAATTTGGCTTCACCATCTTCGTTTGGGTCATCCATCATTTCATGTTATCAAAATAATATTTCCTTCTTTGTTTAAGGGAGTAGCCATTGAAACTTTCCATTGTGAAATTTGTGAACTTGTTAAGCACAAATGTACTTCTTTTTCGATAAAGAATAAAAGAACTTCTGTTCTCGTTACTTTAATTCATAGTGATATTGGGAGCCCTTCGACTATGTCCAATATTTCTAGAGCATAATAATTTGTTTCATTTATTGATGATTACACTCAAGTGACATGAATTTATTCGTTGAAATAAAAATCTAATGTCAGCCTTATGTTTCCCATTTTTCACAATATGATTAAAACTTAATTTAAGGTTGGGATATAGAGATTTCAATCTAATAGTGTAAAAAATTTTTTCAATCAATCTCTTTCTATTTTTTTCCCAATACAAAGGAATAATACATGAGTCTTTTTGCATTCATACACATCAACAAAATAGGGTAATTGAGCATAAACATAGTCATCTTCTTGCCAGTACAAAAGCCCTTTTGTTTCAGAACGATTGGGGAAAGGCCGTTTTAATTGATACTCATCTCATTAATAGACTCCTTACTTAGGTTCTTGGCTTCTACAGTCAAATGCAAATTTTCACACAACTTTTTCCAAATTTCTATGCGTTTAATAATTTTGTTCTCAAAATATTTAGATGTGTTGCCTTTGTTCATGTGCATTCCTAGAATAGGACCAAACTAGTTCCTCAAACTCTCAAATGTGTTTTCATTGGCTATTCTTCTACTAAAAAAAAAATACAAGTGTTATCATCCTCTAACGAGGAAATTTTATATCTCTGCTTATGTTACATTTATTGAAAATACTCCGTATTTTAACAATTCTCCTCATCAAAATAGAGTCAAGTTGACCATACTTTATTTGTGAAACGTCCATCTTAAGGGAGAGTGACCATACTATTAGTCTATGTGGGTGACATCATAATCATAGGAGATGATTTAGAGGGGATAGAATTGTTAAAAAGACAGCTAATAAAGGAGTTTGAGATCAAGGAGTTGAGCAAACTAAAATACTCTCTTGGCATTGAAATTGCTCACTTATAGCAAGGCATTTTCAAATCATAGCAAAAATATCTATTAGATGTAATGATAGAAACAAGCAAATTGGGATGCAAGTCAATAGAGACACTCATAGAGTCAAACCATAGATTTTGTGAGGCTCCAAACGATTCACTAATTGATAAGAGGTCTTGTCAAAAACTTGTGGGAAAACTGTTCATTTGTAATATATGAGGCCTGATCTAGCTTATGCTATGATCATAGTAAGCTAGTTTATGCACAATCTTAAAGAATCACATCTTAAGGCGGTCCATAAAATTTTACAATACTTGAAGAGTATACCAAGAAAGGAATCCTACTCAAAAAGGGTGAGCAACTGACTCCTAAAGCCTATACTGATGCAGATTATGCAAGATCTCTAATTGGTAGGAAATCAACCTTAGGGTATTGTAATTTCCTAGGAGGAAATCTTGTCACTTAGAGAAACAAGAAGCGAAATAACATTGCAAGGTCTAGTGCAGAAACCAAGTTCAAAGTGATAGCGCTTGGAATAAGCGAATTATTATGGCTAAAAATTACTTCAGATGATTTAAAGATCAAGTGGGAAAGTTCAATGAAGCTTTTTTTGTGACAACAAATATGCTATCAATATTGCTAATAACTCGATGCAACATGACCGCACTAAGGTCAACTAACACTTTATTAAAGGAAAATTAGATAGCAATCTGATATATACTCCTTTTATTCCCACTGGTGGCCAATTCGCATGCTTGATTGCTACAGGATTATTTAACGTCATCTTTCAAAACATAATCATCAAACTCAACATGGATGATATCTACTCACCAGTTTGAAGGGAGTGTGACAAATCCTTAATTATTGTAGTTATTGTAATTATTGTTAGGGTGCTTATAATTATTTATTAGTTAACCCTAGAAATTGGTTGATTTTTTTTCTTGGGTCAATCTTAATGGCTAAGGATTTGCCTCCCATTTATTTTCTTTCCCAGAATAGCTTCTTCTTTACTGTATAAATACCCATGTATTTCGATTCTTCCAACAACAAGATTTTCAAACTTGTTAGAAACTTCTGATTAAAATCTCTAACATTCCGTTCCACCCAAAGACGCGACAATCCTACAAAAACTACACATTGCCAAAGAACTCTATGTTCCTTTCTTCACTCGAAACTAGCAAACTTAATAGATAAAAAAACCTGCAAATCATTTGAACAAACAAAGCTCCCAATAAAGAAATCATAGAGTCTATTCCAAATCACCCAAGCCACTTCACAATGTAAAAAAAGATGGTTATTTGTCTTTGAACTTCTAGAACACATGACACAAACATCAAGTAATAAAGTCTCATTGAACCTTTTGACAAAATAAGACAACGTGTATTTGGACTTTGAATCCAAAAAATTAAAGAAGAACAAGAATAAGAACCTAAAAAAATCCAAACTCCAAATCATTCCATCAAACAAGGAAGAAACACAAGATGGGTCCAGGATTTCCAACAATAAAGTAAGATGGAAGAAAAAGAGCATCAAAGCCAAGATAGAAGAAATGTGAACAAAAGTCAACAAAATGATACAACAAGCTTCATTTTAATTGCTTATTATCAAGAACACAAGCATTGCAGTTTCTAGTAAGATTATAATGGGTTTTGAATCTCCTGGACATGATTGTACACATCCAAAATTAATTTGCTACCTTTTTTTTCCCCCAAGGTGAGATAAAGGGCACATGACCTAGGAGTGGAGATGGGATAAGGATCAAACCCAAGTACATCAAATACACCTCAATCTTAAAGACTATGCGCTTATTTGGTAACCCATATGTAATAGGATTACCTTTACATTTTTTTTTATATAATATCTATTATATTTTTGTAATTATTACTTTAACAATATCTCTTCACTTTTTTATTACTTTCTTAAAGTACGAGCACAAAGGTCATTTATATCCTCAAAATCACTTTTTTCATTCTTTCTACAATCACATTCTTTTTACATTTTGTGTACCAAACGGCCCTTAAGGCTGGTGCCATGTAAGTTATTAGTTCATTGGCTACTTGCTACCCAAATTTTAAGAATAAGAGTGGCATAAAAGAGATCTACCTTAGTAATCAAGTTATTACAATGGTGGCTAGAAAATTCCTCGAAGCAAATATCAAGACAATACTTATAACAACCTAAATTAATATATTCATCAACTAGCAATTTCTTAAATGTTAAAAACAATAGACCTAACCACCTTAAAAATCAAAATTGTCAAATTTTAATAGATATCACGAATCGAAAAGTACATTTTTGAATTATGAATCGTGAAACATATCAAATCATAAGATTCAGTAAGATGTGAAAAATAATATGAAATATAAAATATGACATATGTATAATTTTGTAATATACATATAATATTGACAACAGCATATGTAACCCAAAAATTAAGAAAAGTACTTAAATATAAGTCATAGATAAGCTTCTTAGTCATACAATTTGTAAGTAATTAATTCTTGAAATAATTTCAAATAATATTCTTCTTTGCATTCTTTATAAGAGGCACAGATTTCATGCCAATTCAATGTTTTCACACATTTCTAAATCACAAATTCATGCTATTTTGCCATGTTAGTTTGAATCGCACGATTCAAGATTGATTTAGCTATCAATTCATATCATTGGCTTTATAACTTGTTATAAATTCTAAGATTCGAATTGTGAACCATACAATTCAGGACTATTTCCGATTCAACTACTAATTCATATCGTTGGCTTTGTGATCCCTTACGAATTGTAAGATTCAAATCGTGAATCATACAATTTTGATTACTATGCTTAAAATGTACAATGTGGCATCAGATTTAGGTGAGAAGTTTGTTATGAATTTCAACTAATAAATATGGCTCATCAACTCTAATCTTGCTGATGAGTCAAAACTTCATGGTAGTCTACCCTTCTTGTCAGCATCTTAGACTTCCAAATGCTTGCCTCTACTTTTAATGGCCTCAAGGAAAATCAGATATTACCAATTTATCCTATATTTCTTCTACCTAAGGCTAGAATTGACAAAGACACTAAAGAACAAATATTTATGGATTGACCTTGAGTCATGTAGAAAAAAATTAAAAAACCAATAGTCAAAGAAGAGAGAACTTATTACAAATAATAACGTACTTTCGAATTCTTGAACGAGAGACTTCATTTGTCCACACTCTTGATCTTGACGCTTCCTCTCTTCTGAAATTGAATTAGTGTCTTAGTGAAAAAACTGAAGACAACACACATATAATGTGACAAAAAATATTTGATGCAGAGTAAGAAAATAAATAAATGAGGAAAACTAAATGCCAACAATTGTACTAATCATATGAGCTTAGGAATATCTATCCAAGCCTTACATCATTAGTGAAAGAGAAAAGAAGACAGTGCAGTCCAATTAAATTTAAGATGATACTTCACAGTGATCACCAATCACATGTAGATACTCTAGAATCAAATCAGTTGTCGTGTGCAAGCACAATGGCAATAAGGCTCAATTAATAACTGGATTTGGATAAACTAGACAATATATTGGTTGAAATTTCTATAACAGGACATCTACCATACTTGAGAATCATGAATTTCAATGCTCAAAGAGACATGTCCAATAGGTTATGATATTTTCAAAGGTTTACAGGCTAAAATAAATTTGGAAGGGGGAATAAGCAAAGTTGAAAAGGTGAAAAGAAAAATGAAAGTGGATTTTAAAAGGTGAAAAGGTATGGGAAAAACAAGATGGACTTAGATTTCTTGGTCCTGCAAAAGGGGTAAGGGTTATGCATTAAAAAGATTTGAAAAAACTAAGAACACACAAACACACAATACCTTCTAACACAATAATATGTAGTCTAGGCAATAACTATAAAATATATGAACCAAGTACAGGCCTTTAGATCATTTCTTCATTTCACATAAATTAGATACATAACTGAATTCTTCAACAAAAATATCTAACCTTCTAGGGCCACAATGCGTCCTTGTTGCAAGCTAATTTGATCAATCAGTGATCTCATTTGACTTGTACAATGATTTTCAGCTTCAATCTGTCAAACAACAATAAATTTGGAATAGCATTCGGTATACCTTGCCAATAATTCCTGAGGCATCCATAAGTTAATCAAAGCTCTTTCTTTTCTTTATAACTTATTGAGCAACAAAACAGATTGGGGTTGGCCACCACTGTCATAAACTCTACCACAGAAAGGTAAATGAAATAACCACAACATAATTATTGTTTATCAGAACTCAAAGAATGTTTAATTTATAAAAGAAAACCATGATGAATTCTACCAAAGAAAGGTAGATGAAATAACCACAACATAATTATTGTTTATGAGAACTCAAAGAATACTTAATTTTAAAAGAAAACCATGACTTCTAATTCTTCTGAAGAGTCATTTGAAGCATCTCCAACTTTGCTTTAAGTACTTTATAATGAAAAGCTTTATCAGAAACAGGTTTAGGAGGAGATGTTAGTTGGGTTTAGTTTCCCGAAGCTTCTTCAGCCTTCTCACTAGGCATTCTAATAAAAAGACACCTCATATCCCACTTTGCTTGAGATTTAAAATCTAGTTCCCGATATGTAATTCTGTTTCCGTTATGGACATACAAGACAAAATTTACATAGTTCAAATTTGATAAGTATCCAAAACTAAAATGAGAGCCTGATTATCGAATATAGTGCAAATTAGCATAAACATAAGAATAGCAAGGGCAGAGTATCATGTTAGGAGTATTATATAGAGAAAGAAGTTAGAAAGCTATTAACTAATTGGTAGTTCATAGTTCTGTTATTAATTACCAATCCTATAAATAGAAGTGTAAAGGATATGATAGTTGAATAAGAATTCTGTTGAGAACTTTCTCCTATTTTTCTCTCTTCTTCTTCTTCCTACTCCCTTCTATCATGGGTATTAGCGCCATGGTCCTCTGACCATGATAGACATCACACATTCCCAAGCTTCAATAAGTGAAGTAGAGGATAGACTTTGCTTTGGACCAAAGGATGTTGAGTATGGTAGACCAAATGATGTCGAGTATAGAGCAACAAGTATTAGGCATTCAAGAATTGCTTGAAGGCCTTTCCCTACAAGTGACAGAGATGACAAGATCGATGAATTCAAGGGAAAGAAGCAACATAAAACAAAGCAAGGAGATTCGATGATAGAAAATGAACAAAGATTACCAACTACCCATATGTTTTACAAAGATGGAATTTCCAAGATTCCATTGTGAGGATGTTCTAAGATAGCTTTCTAGGTATGAAACACATTTCTAGCTAAATAACACTCCAAAGAAGTTGAAAGTCACCATTGAAAGTTTGACTCTGGAGTAAAGAGCTTCAAACAGCATCAGGCATATAAGAAGAATCAAGAAGGCCAGCGAATTTATTGGGAGACATATGTGATAGCCATTAAAGAGAGATATAAGTCCTTATATGAATACCCAATAGAAGAATTAATACAGTTGAGACAAAGTGGAAGTGTTGATGATTACTAAGATGCCTCCGATGATCTTATGTGCAAGGTGACGTTGCCTGAAAGTTATTTGATTAGCTACTATATTGCAGGTTTAAAGGAACAAATAGTTGGAGGAGAGAGGTTGTTTAAACCCAAGACCCTGTCAGATACCATAAGAATTACAAGGCTACAAGAAAGGAGTTGTCAACTAATAAACAAGAATGGGGGAACCAACAATGTATCAAGAACGGGCTCATAGGGAAGCAATGCTTATGGCAGTTAAGAAAAATCAACTATCAATAAGCTTCCCACCATTGGCCCTATAACAATCCATTGTCAAGAGAACAAGGAGGCAATAAAGGTGGGTTTAAGTTGCAAAAGGCACTTTCACCTAAGAAATTGAAGATGTTACTTTTGCCATGAGAGTGTTCTCAAGGCCATGAGTGTCCTCAACAAAAGAAGACGTACTTATGCTTCATAGAGGTTGAAGAAAATGTCAATCAAGAGGAAGGAGGAATTATGGAAGACAAGGGAAATGATGAGGAACCAGAGATAACTCCAAAGACCTCACTAAACACTAGAGAAGGTGTGGACTACATCACAACAATGAGAATACAAGGCCATGGGGAGAAAGTGTAGCAAATTCTAATAGATAATGGTAGCACACATGACCTTTTGGATCTTCAAGTAGTTAGAAGGTAGGTTAGGGTGGCCAATGGAGAAGATGGGAGAGGCACAAGTCATAGTAGCTAGAGGTGGGAGGTTGCCAATTCAAGGAATATGTAGATGTTTTAATTTGAGAATGCAAGGGAAAGAATTTCAAAAAGATGCATTAGTCATTTCTCTAACGAGATGTGATATGGCTTTAGGCATGCAATGGCTAAAATCCATTAGGTGGGTGCAATGGAACTTCATTGAGCTTACAATGGCATTTTGATATAAAAGGAAGCTAATTAGGTTAATGGCAAGTAGTCCCAACAAACAAGAGGTAGTATCAGAGATGCAGCTACAAGAAATCAATGAAGAAGAGGCCCAATTCTTTTTTATACAACCCTTACATCTAATCCAGATCTATTTTTCCTCCATTCTCCTCAATATCATCCCTACCCTTTGCCTCTTGTCTTCTTTCTATTTTTTTCAACCATCAAGATGTCTTTAGAGATTAGCCATGGTGCAAGCAAATCCTCTGGATCAAACATGTCCACTCAGTGGAAGGCACCCTCCAAACCATCAATAGCCACAAATTGAATGGCCAAAATTACCTTCAATGGACCAAGTCTATGATAATTTTCGTTTTAGGCGAGGGAAAGGGGAGTTATTTGACTAGAGTAGATATTCCTCTAGAGAAAATAGATTCCAAATATCAAACTTGAAGTAGAGAACAATCTAGTTCAATCCTAGTTAATCAACACAGACATTGGCTGAACTTTCTTTTATAACACTACTCTTGAAATTTGGGAGGCCATGAAGGAAATCTACTCAAATCAAGATAATATATCTGAGTTACTTGAGATCAAAGGCAAGTTGGATGATCTCAAACAAGGAGATCTCTTTGTAACTCAATATTACAATGCTCTTACTTATCTCTGGTAGCAACAAGATGTGTTTAAAACCTAGATCAAAGCCAAGTTGGATGATCTCAAACAAAGAGATCTTTTTGTAACTCAATATTACAATGCTCTTACATATCTTAGGTATCAACAAGACGTGTTTAAAACCTAGATTAGTCACGTCCTAAAGATGCTAAGAGATATAGAGAGTTAGTAGAAAAAGAGAAGATTTTTAAATTCCTCCTTGATCTTAACAAATCTCTGGAGGCTGTAAGGGGGAGAATAATTGCCTAAAACCTCTACCATCAATTAGATTGATCTTCTTTAAGGTTTGCAAAAAAGAAAGCTGAACGAAGCTAATGCTAGGTGCTGCCATTATTGTTGGTGGAACCATTCCTGAAGGTTCTACCTTACTATCCAGAAATATAGACCAACAAGAAAACAATAAACATAAGAAGGGGAGACTTGGTGTGACCAGTGTAAGCACACTAGTCGTACTAGGGAAAGACGTTGGAAACTCCATGGTAAGCCTAGTGATTAGAAGCCAAATAAAGAAGAGAAAACAAGGCTTATGTTGCAACTTTTGAAGGATCTAAAAAAGACCCCTCTGAATCTATCCTGTTCAGCAAAGAGCAGATAGAATGGCTCCAAAAACACCTCAATCCAAGTTCTTCAACAGTACTCGTTGCTGCTTTTGGTTCAATGGCTCAAAAAGGTATATTCCTGAGTGCATGTCATACTAAGGCTGAAGGTACTGGTTACTAGATAATAAACTCCAAGGCATTAAATCATATGACAAGGGATGTGTCCTTATTTCATGAACATAATGCTTGGCATGATCAATATAAAGTCAGAATTGCATATGGGACCCTATCCAAAGTAACAACATTAGCAAAGTTGTTATTTATGGTAATTTGATACTGAATTCAGTTCTCTTAGTGCCAAATTTATCATGCAATTTGCTGTCTATCAACAAACTCACTCAAGATTTGAATTACATTGCTAAATTCTCCTTCTAGGTGTTTCTTGTAGGATTTGGATTTGGGGAGGACAATTGGCAAGGCTAAAGCAAATGAATGCTTGTATCCATTTCAATGCAGCAATTAAATTCAGAATTCCTGTGCCAATAATGCTGAAGTGTTAGAAGAGGATATGGTCACATTATGGCACAAATGCCTTAGTCACTTAAATTTTATCTACTTGGAGGAGTTGTTCCATTCCTTATTTATCAATAAAAACCCAAAGTTGTTTCAATGTGAAGTGTGTCATCTTTCTAAACATTGCTGTAGTACCTATCCTACCCATAAATATAAACCTTCTCACGCATTTTCAATTATTCATAGTGATATTTGGGAGACCATCTAGCATGCCTAGTATCACCAGTGCTAGGTGGTTTCTATCTTTCATTAATGATCACACCTGTATCGCGTGGGTCTTCCTTATGAAGAATAAGTCTAAAACTCCTTCTATAGTTCAAAATTTTTATACCACGATTCAAAATCAGTTTCAGACTCTCATACAAATTTTTTGAACCGACAATGCCCAATTTTGCCGTAGGAGTTTCTTTTTTGGAAAAGGGATTGTTCATAAAAGCTCATGTCCCTATACCCCTCCAACAAAAAGAGATAGCTGAATAAAAGAATCAACAACTCCTTGAATTAGCTGAGGCCCTTATGATAGATACAAATGTTCCTTAAAATTATTAAGGGGAAGCTATCTTAACCGCTACTTATATCACCAATAGGTTGCCTTCACAGACCCTTAAGTTTGAAACTCCTTGCCAAGTGCTTCTTAAAACCTTTCCACAAACTAGATTAATCAATGACCTCCCTCCAAAGGTTTTTGAGTGTTGTGCCTATATTCATGTTCCCTCACAATAGAAAAGCAAGCTAGATCTTAAATATGTCAAATGCTTATTTTTGGGGTATTTTCCACATCAAAAGGGTTACAAATGTTACTCTCCTACTAGTAAAAAATTTTATACCTCAATGGATGTGACCTTCCTTGAACAAGTGCCATATCACCCCAATACTAATATTCAAGGGAAGCATTTAGCAAACCCAGATGAGGAATATCAGTTTTGGGCTACTTTTTCCCTCGAACCAAAGCCATCTCTTCCACCCATAGATGAATCTAAAAATGAGCCTTTTTCCCCCAAATCTGTTGGTACTAACCAGAAAGTAAATTAGCAAGGAAATAAGGACTTTAATGTCTACTCAAGGTGGCCCAAGCAGGGGGAATAGATGAAACATTGCCAAATAGACCCAAATCCATCTCCTACTAAAAGTTTACAAGAAACACACAGTATTTTTATTTTGAATCCTCAAATGAATTCAATTTACCTACCGATTTACATTTGCCTGTTGCCATTCCAAAAGGAGTTAGATCATGCACCCAATATCCTATTGCTCAATTTGTGTCCTATGAAAAGCTATCTCAAGTTATAGAGCCTTCATTGCCAATATGGACAGCATTAAAATTTGAAGTTGCATAGAAGCACTTTAGCATCCTAAATGAAGAGAATCTGTGAATGAGGAATCGCTTGCCCTTTAGAAAAACGATACATGGGAATTAACTCATAAACCACAAGGAAAGTAACCTATGAGGTCTAAGTGGGTGTTTATTGTAAAATACAAGGCGTATGGAAACATTGATAGATACAAAGCAAGACTAATTACAAAGGGCTTTAGTCAAATTTATGGGATAGACTTTCAAGAAACTTTTGCCCCAAAGGAAAAACTTAATACCATTCGGGCACTTCTATCTATAGCATCAAATCTTGATTGAAAGCTATATCACTTAAATGTTAAAAATGCATTTCTAAATAGTGATCTCAAAGAGGAATTCTATATGGAAATACCTCCTAACCTAAGGAAACCTGATGATGCTAATCTTGTGTGCAAACTTCGAAAATCTCTCTACAGGCTCAAACAATTTCCACAAGCCTAGTTTGAAAGGTTCACTATAAGAATGAAATTATTGGGGTATACACAAGGCCATGTTTATCATACTCTATTTATCAAGAAGTCATCAACTGATAAAATGACTACCCTTATAGTCTATGTGTATGGCATAATTGTAATCGACAATGATGATGGCAAGATATTCCACCTTAAGGAGGTCCTAAACAACGAATTTGAAGTCAAAGACCTTGATGATCTGAAGTTTTTCTTGGGAATGGAACTGGCTTGGTCCAACAAAGGAATTATAATATCTTAGAGAAAATATACTTTAGATTTACTAAAGGATATCGAGATGCTAGGGTGCAAGCTTGATGATATTTCTACAGACCCCACTAACAGGGTTGGCTCTAAGGAGGGTTCAACCCTTGTTGATAAAAGCATGTATCAAAGATTAATGGAAAGATTGATATATCCTTCCCACACAAGACTAGGCATTAGTTTTGCAATGACTATGGCCAGCCAGTTCATAAATAACTATACTAAAAAACACCTTGAAGTAGTAAATCGGACATTGAGATGTTTAAAAATGACACTAAGAAATGGGGCTCTTTTTCAAAAAGGGAGTGAGCAAGGACTTAAAAGAATTTTTTAATGCTAATTAAGCTGGATCTCTTATTGATAGGAGATCTACATCAAGATACTATACCTACATTTTAGGTAATTTGAAAAAGCAAGAAACAATCTATTGTAACCCAAAGTAGTGCTAAAGCATAATTTCAAGCTATGGCACATGGAATTTATAAAGGAATTTGGTTGAAAAGAGTACTTGAAGAGCTAGAACTTCCTTTCTCAACATGCATGAAGTCATTTTGTGATTTTCAAGCTACGATAAGTATTGCAAAGAATCCGATTCATCATGATAGAACCAAACATATTGAGATTGGTTGTCACATTATCAAGAAGAAGATTGAATGTGTTGTGGAGTTGGTTTACATATCTACTCACCATCAAACTACAGATGTTTTGAGTAAGTCTATTCCAAGAATTTAGTTTGGTACTCATCTATCCAAGTTGGGTATGGCTGACATTTACTCCACAACTTATGGGTGAGTGTGGGACTTCAAATTAATTCCTATTGAATCTTAAATTCATTAGGATGTAATTCACATTTATTTTCTTGTCTAGGACAGTCAACCATGACGCTTTATTGCTGTTAATTAGGACTTAATGTACATATTTATTTCTTTCAAATTCTTTCCTTTTTTGATGATTGAATATCAAGGAGTCTTAACTCCTCCAATTTGGCTTTCATGTATACATGTAAGCCCACTAGCTATATTTGTAATTTAGATCAATAAAAGAAATATTTTCAGACACTTCTTCATATTTTTTGCCCTTTCTCTTCAAAAACATGCTCTAAAAATTGCTAAGTCTCATTTCAAATGAAGCATTACATATATAAAAGCCATGGCAACATATTTGCCACCAGAATCCCACAAAGAAATAAGTGAATAAAGGAGGAGAAAAATTATAAATAAATGAGCAACTAGAAAAGAAAAAACAAGGGTTTAAGAATGAGAGATAAAAGGTTGACTTAACCACATAAATCAGGGATTAAATCCTAACTGATATGATGTGATTACCAACACTTCCTCTCAAGGTAAAGAGTATATGCTAGTCATTCCCAGCTTGCACCTAGGCTCTTCAAACCTTACTCTAGACAACACCTTAGTCAAAACATCAACTACTTGAGTCTTAGTTGGCAAATAAGCAAGTTCAAATACTCCCTAATACACTTTATCCTTGATGAAGTGGTGATCAATTTCAACATATTTGGTTCTATAATGTTGAATTAGGTTCTTTGCAATGGTAATGGCAACCATACTATTACATAGCATTCTCATTAGATCTTGACAAGTGATCCTGAGTTTAGCAAGTAATCATTTTAACAATAGCCATTCACAAATACCTTGTGCTGAAGTCATGTACTCAGCTTCAGTACTGCTTCTAACCATAATAGATTGCTTCTTATCCATCCAAGTCACCAAGTTTCCTTAAACATAAGTACAATGCCCTGTGATAAACCTTCTATTAGTGACAAATCTAACCCAATCAGCATCATAACATGCTTCCACTTTACAACATGTGCCCTTCTAGACAAAATATTCCCTTTCCTGAGGTCATTTTCAAATATCTTAGGATTCTATAAGATAAACAAGATGAACTTCACAAGGTTTATTCATAGATTGACTGATGACACTCACTGAAAAACAAATGTTTGACCTTTGTGAGACAGGTAAATAAGTTTACCTTTAAGTCCTTGATAACTTCCAATGTCAACTAGACAACTTTCCTAAGAAAATCTAATTTGTAATCTACCTCCATAGGAGTGTCTGAATATTTATATTCTAACATCCTAATTGAACAAATCAAGAGTGTACTTCCCTTAAGATATAAAAATTCTTTTACTTGATCTTGCCACTTCCATCCCCAAAAAGTATTTCAACAATCCAAGAAATTGATTTCAAATTCTTTAGCCAAAGATCTCTCCAAGTTCTTTATCTCATCCACATAATCTCTTATAATGATTATGTCATCTACAAACATTATTAGAACTACAATCTCCCCTTTAGAAGAAAACTTGTTAAAGATAGTATAATCAACTTGTCTCTGTAAGTATCCTTATTTTCTAATAGCCTTGGTGAACCTCTTAAACCATACTCTAAGAGACTATTTGAGACCAAAAAGAGACTTATAGAGTTTGCAAACCTTGCCACCACTATTATTTTTAAAGCCTAGAAGAACCGATACACACCTCTTCTTTTAGGTCTCCATTTAGAAAAGTGTGCTTGACATAAAGCTAATGAAGAGCTAATCCAAGTTGGCTACTGAAGATAACAAGATTTTAATAGAGTTTAATTTCACCACTGGAGCAAATGTCTCATGGTAACATCTAAGTTGTACCTGACACTAAAGATCCACTAACATCTAACTAGCTTCTTTCCTTTAGGCAAATCAACCAACTCTCAGGGGCCATCTTGAGCGCATCCATCTCCTCCTAAACAGTCATTCTCCATTCATCCTACCTTAGAGCTTCATGAATATTCTAGGGAATTTTTTCATTGGAAATGTTGGCCACAAAGGTTATCACATGACACCAAATTTCCAATAAAATGTTGTGTGAAGAATACAATTGGTTCTTCCAAGCATAAAGTCTCATTCATACCTAGACTTTGATTAGAGGTATTATGGTGTTGCTTAGGAGTTTGGGTGAACCTCTACCTTATGGGCCTTCTTCCTTCTTGAATATACAATATAAAATACGGAAAGAAAGAGGAAGAGAATGCTCTTGAGTGAAATGTAGTACGTGTGTTTGACCTACAAAAGATTTTGAATTTATCGGAGAATGTACAAGACAAGTCATTTATAACTCATAATTATAGAGTAACGTCCTACATATAGAATATCCACCTACTACCAAATCATAACCCGCCTAATAATTATAAAATATTTAATATTTACATTCTAACACTCTTCCTTGAGTTGGAGCATATAAATCATATGTACTAAACCTGTTATAAATATAAGAAATGCATAATTCCCTTAAAGCTTTAGTGAAAATGTCAACTAATTGATCATTGTAGTTGACATGGCTGGTGATGAGAATGCCATATAATATTTTCTCTCTAATAAAATGACAATAAATTTCAATATTTTTGTTCTTTCATAGACGACTATATTAGATGCAATATTTTTGCTTGAATCTCCAAATTGGAATTCTTAAAGCAATTATTTCATCCACACAAGTTCACACGTTGCCAATACTATGACAAGGTATTCAGCTTCAGCACTAGAACTAGTCCCAACATCTTATTTCTTGGTTTTCCAAGATATAAAATTTCTTCCAATGAAAATACAATAACGTGTAGTGAATTGTCAATTTATAGGAGATCATACCCAATCTGTATAAGCATACCCAACCACTTGAGTGTATTTATAATCCTCATATAGCAAGCTTTTCCCAAGAGCCCCTTTGATATAGTTGAGAATACGTCATTGCATCCCAATGACTAGTGTATGGTAATCGCAAGAATTGGCTAACTACACTCATGGCAAAGGAGATATATAGTTAAATAATGGTAAGATAATTCAATTTTCTAACAAGTCAATGATATCTACCAGTATCCATCAAAGGCTCCGTTATGCTGGTGGTAGTTCAATATTAGGATTCATAGGATTATCAACTAGGTAGCAATCTGACATACCAATTTTTTTAAGGATTACCAATGCATATTTTCAATGAAAAATTACTATCCTAGTACTGGATTGAGCTACCTTAATGCCCAAAAAGTATTTTAACATGCCTAAATCCTTGTTCTGAAAGTGATCGAGTAGGTCCTGTTTAACTTGAGAAATTCCATCTTGATCATTCTCGGTAATAACAATATCATCGACATAGACAACCAAGTATATACAAAGATTAAAAGCTCGATGCATATAGAATAAAGAGTGATTGGCCTCACTTCTAATCAATCCAAACTGTTGGACAACATTGGTAAAGCACCCAAACCAGGCCTAGAGTGATTGTTTAAGCCGATCGATAGACCAATTTAACTTGCATACTAATCCAAACTCTTCCTTAGTAACAAACCCAAGTGGTTGCTCCACATAAACTTCCTCCTCAAGATAGCCATAAAGAAAGGTATTTTTTATATCAAGTTAATAACAGGGCTAGTGCTAAATAACAACAATAGATAATACCATATAGATGGAAGCAATCTTAGCCATAGTTAAGAAAATTTCACCATAATCCAAGCCAAAAATTTGAATGTAGCTTTCAACTTTAAGGCATGCCTTAAAACGATCAACGGTACCATTAGGGCCAACTTTAACAATGTAAACCCACCAACAACCAACAATATATTTATTAAAGAACAAATGGACAAGTTCTCAAGTGTCATTCAACTGCATAGCCTCCATTTCATCAATCATAACTTGTCTCCACCCAAGATGAGAGAAAGCCTCCTAAGTAGTCTAAGGAATGGAAATAAAGGACAAAGAAGACACAAAAATATAGTAAGGTGATGACAAACAGTGATAACTTAAAAAATTATAAATAGGATGAGGATTATAATAAGAATGAATACCTTTTCATATAACAATGCAAAATCCATCATCAAGAGACAAGTTCAAATTAGGTTTAGGCACTAGAACCGTGAATGAGTTAACAAGAACGTCCACAGAATCTGCATGAGTGATAAATGGAGCTAAGTGAAGGAGACAATGGAATCAACTACAAGCGTATCCAATGGAAAAGAACAAAGATTGAAGGATGGAATTGGAAATACTTTAATAATAGTGGGAGGAACATGGAAGATGGTTGAAGAAAAGATGGTTGAAGTAGTTATTAATGTCGAGAGAATAACACTGATATCCTTTCCAAAGATTGAAGCAACTCAAAAAAAATAAATTTGAAGGATTTAACGGATAATTTATCTTGACCCAAAATCAAATGGTGGACAAAGCAAATACAATCGAAAACACAAGGAGAAAGATGATACAAAGGTTCACCAGGGAATAAGATAGAGTGAGGAACCTAATTTTGTGGAAAAGAGAAAGGCATCCAATTGATCAAGTAGCATGCAGTGAGATCAGCATCGCCCCAAAAACAAAGAGGAACATTATGATGAAGTAATAAAGTACGAGCTATTCAGTGAGAACAACATCACCTCAAAAACAAAGAGCAACACTATGATGAAGTAATAAAGAACAAGCTATTTCAACGAGATGACGATTTTTACATTCTGCTACCTCACTCTATTGAGGTGTTGCACAAGCGAATTGATGAAGTATATCCTATGCAATCATGAAATGTTTAAAAGAAGCAACAAAATATTCACAAGCATTGTAACTACATAAAATTTTAATATAAGTGCCAAATTGATTGCAAATCGCATTGCAAAATTGTTGAAAGATAAAGAACAATTCAAAACAATTTTTCATTAAACATAACCACGTACAATGAAAATAATCATTAATAAAAGTGAAAAAATAGTAAAAGTCCAAAGTTGAACATGTACAACTCAATTCCCAATCATCAAAGTAAATAAAAGAAAAAGGAGAGATGGCTCCAGTGTTATTACTTTTAAGAAAAGAGACACAAAAATGTTTATCCAACTAACATGACTCACAATTTAAAGTGGACAAAGACAAGAGACTAAGCACCATGTGCTAAAGTTTAATAAGATTAAGATGACTCAAGAAAATGTAGCAGCTCCAAAGAGTTATAAGTGCAAATAACTGGAGATATTGGCACAAAGTGATGATAAAGGCTATGAGATTTATACTCAGTGCCAATTGTCTACCCCATACGCAGATCCTATATAACCACAAATGAATCAAGAAGGGTAAGAGTATAATTAGCTAAGTTTACTAATTGAAACAAGATTAAAAGGGTAGCCAAGAATGTAAAGAAGAAAGATTAAAGGTAAGGAGGGAAAGGGTCGTGCTTGACCAACACCGTTGGTAGCCATTTTAAAGCCATTAGCAAGAGAAATAATAGGTAGTAAAGAAGGAGAAGTATCAAGATGTAGGAAGAGATGTGGGTTACAAAGATAAGATCAAAAGCACCAAAGTCATGGATCTAAGTCCCAAAGGATGAAGACTAAAACAAACAAACTATAGAATTACCAATCTATATGCTGGAGGCAGAAGTAGCAATTGTGCATGGTGGCTTGATATTATAGAAAGTTATTATAGTCAACCCCAAATAGAGTCATCAAAGGAGGATCATCAATCTAAGGAATGTCAGCATTCTTTAATAAGGCAGCATTGACTATCTTGGGACAGTTATGTAGTAAATAACAATGGTTACGAGTACGACACAATTTGTTGCAATATGTGCAATGAGGTTGTTGCCCTCAGTTGCGACCTCCGCCATTATATCCACCACATCCCTAATTCCAATTGCGATTACTTTACTGTGAGGTAAAGATAAAGGCCTCAGGTGGGATTGTCTCATTCTACAAGATGATCAATCATTACAATCAAACAAGAACATTATCAAGGAATGAAATGTCATGATTAGAAAGGATCTAATCACAAACAAGAGCAAGGTCCAATTTCAACCCGGCAAGTGTAAGAACCATGAACAATTTGTCTTGTTGTTGCTCCTATTCCTAGGCATCAATGGAGGTTGGCATCAACTAATTAAATTCCTATTTCATAGACTTGACCTTTCCCACACAAGTGTTCAAGTGCTGCTCCAAATTCATCATTTTAGTAACAAGAGCATCAACACGTTGAATATCATTAGCATACACGGATTTGGCCTTTCACCAGAAGGTATAACAGGTTTTATAATGATGCAGACTATGCCATAACGTACACTCAAATGAATGCCATAATCAACCACATAGTTGATGGTCCCTTTTTTTTTTTTGGGCAAGTAGGTCGATCAATGCTCAAATATCATTGGCCAATTTCACAAGTGATCCTCATAATCTTGGCCAAGAAACCAAAATTGAACAAAAGCTGCCTAAGCAATATAATTAGAGCCATCTAACTTTTCAAGAGTAAGAATAGAGTTTCCTAAAAAAGTAGTAGAAAAAAAAAAAAAGGAACCCAACTTTTAGATTGAAGAAGTTAGAACAACATCAAATATGACAAAATTTGGTTGAAGGGAGCTCTAAAAGGCAACAAATGTGAAAGAACAGCAAAGCACCCTAAAAGGGAAATACAGTAATGTAAACAGAGAAGAGCAGCCTTAAACCACTACAAACAGGACCCAATCATGGAAGAGAAGGGCTGGCTTGGACATAAAAGACACTGGCACCCACTTCTGGACAAACAACGTCTGGAGAAGCAGCATCATGTGCTATCATATGCCAGTATGTGGGCAAACATTAGTTCTCAAATCTGCCACGTGGTGGCACATGTGACAGCGTTAGGAGCTCCAACAACAGCCATTGACTAGTTGGTGACATCTAAGGTGTTTAGCGAGGGAGTGAGTCAAGATCAAGTTGGGCACAATGACTAAAATGAAGCATAGTCATTGGAAAAGAATGGCTGACCGAAACCTCAAGAGTTTTAGACTCTAATACCATATAAAATATGGAAAGAGAGAGGAAGAGAATGCTCTTGAGTAAAATGTAGTTAATGTGTCTGACTTATAAAAGATTTTGAATTTATAGGACAATGTACAAGACAAGTCATTCATGGCTTAGAATTATAGAATAATGTCCTAATTACAGAATATCCTCCTACTAATTATCAAATCATAATCTACCTAATAATTATAGAACATTTAATATTTACATTCTAACATACAATAAGATCTTTCTGCTGCATATGGGCATCAATCTTGGTTTCCTGACTTGTTTCACCACCATCCTCAAGTGCACGCGTGATATTTGGTTCAGGTCCATGAGCGACAATGGTAGGAACTAGAAAAAACATGAGTATATAGGTTGCAAGGTTAGTTCTGGTGGTCTTGGGTTGGTCACAATCTTGGGTATTATCTTTAATGCAAAAACTCCATTCCTCTTGGTGTACATTCTCCCCCTGAATGAATGTTTTTGGATAGGATGGTTGACTCTCAAAGGATATAACATCCATAGAGACAAAAAAATTTTAAGGTAGGCGAATAATAATTGTATCCCTTTTGAGAAGAGTACCCAACAAATATACATTCGGTAGCCTTTAGGTCAAGTTTGGTTTTATGATAAAGGTGAAGTGAACAAAAGCAATGAACCCAAATACTTTAATGGGTATGGAAAAGACAACTTGGGTAGTCGGATAAGCTTGAAGGAGGGAGGTGCAAGGATTTTGAAAGCTAAGAACCTTGGATAGCATCCTATTAATAAGGTAAGCCAAGGTAAGGATGGCTTCTCTCCAAAAAAAATTTTAGGAACATTCATAGTGAACATAAGAGACCTATCCACTTCAAGAATATGTATATTTTTCCTTCAGGCTACACTGTTTTGTTAGGGGGTGTGAATGTAAGAACTTTGATGATAAATCCATTGTTTTACTAGATAGGTGCTAAGAGATGAATTAACGTACTCCCCCCTTATTGTCACTTCTCAAGACTTTAATGAGGGTTTGAATAAGGTGAATGAAATTTTTAAAGATAGAGAGAACGTTAGATTTTTCTTTCATCAAATACATCAAAGTTACCCTAGTATGATCATCAACAAATTTGACAAACCACCTAGTACCCAAGATACCATTGACTTTTGATGGCCCCATACATCACTATGAATTAAGGAGAAGGGGTGAAAGAGTTTTTAGCCTTGTGATGGGTAAGTGGTTCAAGTGTGCCAAGCAAGTTGGCAAGCTTCACAAGGAATAACAGCAACAATTTTATTAAATAAGTTAGGATATATCCTCTTCATATATTAGAAATTTGGGTTGCTTAATCTATAATGTCACAGCAATAATTCTCTTGGATGCCAAGTCCTAAAATAAAGATCAGTCATGTCCTAAGACCAACCACATCCTTAGCATTGCCAATCATCATCTTGAATGTCAAGTTCTAAATTTCACAACCACCATCAAAAAAGTTAGCCACACAATTTTTATTTTTATTTTTTACCATTTTGCTGATAGATAAAAGATTACAAGCAAGCTTTAGCACCAACACCACATTTCTTAGGACAAGGTTTTCAAAGAGTGACTGTGCCAACACTAGTCACATTGGTCAAAGTTCCACTTGCAATTTTAACTTTTAACGGTGTTGTACACAAGTTAAATTTATCAAATAAAGCAAAATTATTTAAAGCAAAATTATTTATCATATGGTCTGAAGCTCCAGAGTCCATAACCCATGTATGATTTTTCAAATTTTGAGTACTGAGAGAAATTTAGAAATTACCTTGCTAGGCAATATTTCTAGTCCCCACAATACCCTTAGGATTATCATTAAATGTTGAGCTTTGTTGCCCAAACATTTTCTAAAGAAGTTCCAATTGCTCATGGGTAAACAAAGGTGGCTCTAAAGTGGTTGGATTCTAAATCCTAACATTATAGCTTTTTGCATCCCTTTTTTTCCCTGGGCTTAAAACTGGGAAGCTTCCCATGGATTTTTCAGCAATTATTCTTGGTATGACCACTTTTGTGGCAATGGTCATACCACATCTTGCCTTGTTTCTTCTGCTTGTTTTCACTGCCTTGAGATGCAGGACCACATGCTGCAAGTGCAGAGATTTCATTGGAGTTGGGAGTGAGGTTTGTTCCCTACATTACTGTTGGAATGGGCTGATGCCCATTATGCACTGAGATTATTTCCTTTTTCATTCAGATGCTACGTTTTCATTTGCATTTATTTTCTGATCTTTGACTTGTTAAGATTTTATTTTATTTGGCTTAATCTGTTCCTTGATTTTCGGCTTGCACTAGGGAATAACCGAATCATTGTGGTTAACCCTAGACCTATTTGTATTGCTCTATTCAGAAGAAGAAAATTACTTCGTTTGTTCTGCAATTTTCTTCATGATATCAGAGCAATGCAGAACAAACTCATCCCTTTCGGCACCCTAGGTGCCTTCACCGTCGATGAGGAGGACCCTAACTCCCAATCGAGTGGGATGGGCACGCAAACAGAGGGTGGCGGGAACCAAAATGGTAGGATAGGAGGCATCGGCGCAGATCCAAATGGAGTTCCAGGAGGTAATGCGCCAGACAGCCTCTCTCCAGCTATGATCACGCACAAGCTACATGAGAACAACTACTTGCTGTGGTCCCGAAATATCCTAATGTTCATCAGAGGTAAAGGGAAAGAAAGATACCTCACAGGTGATGCAAAGGAGCCAGAAATCGGAGATCCTAAGCATGATATATGGGTTTCTGAAAATAACCTTGTGATGACCTGGTTAGTGAGTTCCATGACAGTGGAAATAAGCAGTAATTACATGCTGGCTTCAACTGTTAAGGAAATTTAGGATTCAATCAGAAGAACATACGCTGTAAGGGAAAATCCAGTAGCTGTGTACCAGATTAAACGTCTTCTCAAGGACCTTAGACAGGGTGAAAACACCGTGACTCAATATTTCAGTTCTCTCATAAGGTTGTGGCAGCAAATTGACCTCTATGAGGTCTACGATTGGACATGCCACACTGACGAGTTGTACCATAAGCAAGTTCTTGAAAGGAACGCACTTATGAATTTCTACTTGGGCTCAATGATAGGTATGAGGAAGTAAGGGGCAGAATAATGGGTTTAAAACCACTTCCTTCACTAAAAGATACAGTAAATATGATTAAATGTGAAGGGAGTAGAAAGGAGTTGATCCAAGTACAACCTTCCATAACAAATTTTGAGGTTTCAGCAATGATAGTAAGAGGGAAGAAACCATCAAAATGGTGTGAACACTGCAATAAGAGTGGACAAACCAGAGATGTGTGTTGGAAGTTGCATGGGAAGCCGCGATCTACCAACAAGCCGAGGCCTAGAACTGAGGGTAAGGGGCTGCATGTAAGCGTTGATTCTGATGCTGGAGGTTTAAGCAAGGATGAACTTGCGATTCTAAAAAGGCTACTTGATAAACATGAAGTCAATATTACTCAGAGTGAGAAAAATATCCCTTCGGTTACATTAGCACAGTCAAGTGTGGCTTTTATTGCCTCTTTACATACTGTTATACAAGCTAGAAAGATTTGGATAGTTGACTCAGGAGCTACTGACCATATAACGGGGTTTAGAGAAGTGTTCAGCAGTTTCCAGTACTATTCTGAACACACATATGTAAAGGTTGCAAATGGAACTTATGCTAAGATGCTTGGTATTGGTACAGTGACTATATCTGAAACAATAGAATTAAGAGAAGTGTTATATGTGCCTGAAATCAAGTGTAGTTTAATTTCTATCAAGAAAGTGACGAGACACTTGAAATGCAATGTTAACTTCTCTGAGTTTGAATGTATGTTTCAGGATTTGGTTTCGGGGAGGATGATTGGCAATGCTAAAAAAAGGGATAGTCTTTACTACTTAGAGGCAATTTTCGAGATAAATAAAGAAGAGAGAAATGCTGTATTTTCTATTTCATCTAATAATGATGTTGAGTTGTGGCATAATAGGCTAGGCCACCCGAGTCTTCGTTATATGAAGTACTTGCTACCTGAACTAATTAATAAAATTGATGTTTCCTCTTTTAATTGTGACTTTTGTCAGTTAGCAAAACATGTCAGAAGCAATTATCCTTCTCATCCCTATAAATCCTCATCACCTTTCTCCCTAGTTCATAGTGATATTTGGGGTCCATCTAAAATTTTAACTTTATCAAAAGCCAGGTGGTTTATCACATTTATTGATGATCACACTAGACTTACATGGGTCTTTTTAATGAGAGAGAAATCGGAAACACTGCACATTTTCTAGAAATTTCACATTTTTGTCAAAAATCAGTTTCAAACTAGCATTAAAATTCTTAGAAGTGATAATGGGAGGGAATACTTAAGCACAAATTTTCAAAAATACTTGTATGAGAATGGAATACATCACCAAACTTCATGTATTAACACCCCTCAACAAAATGGGGTAGCTGAACGTAAAAATAGACATCTCTTAGAAGTTTCCAGAGTTCTCATGTTAACAAACAATGTTCCAAATTATTTCTGGGGAGATGCTATTCTTACTTCAGCTTTTTTAGTCAATCGTATGCCATCAAAAGTGCTTAAGTATCAAACTCCTATTCAAAAACTTCAAGAAGTTTACCCTAACACTCACCTTTTTTTATCTATTCCACAGAAAGTGTTTGGGTGTACTGTTTTTATTCATGATAATACAAGGGGAAAACTTGATCCTAGAGCTATAAAGTGTATCTTTCTAGACTACTCACCTACCCAAAAGGGGTATAAATGCTATTCTCCTATAACTCGCAAATATTATGTGTCCCTGGATGTTAAATTCTGTGAAAGCCAACCCTATTACCCAAAATTATCCATTCAGGGGGAGAATGTGGGTAGTGAATGGCTAATTTGTAGTGATTCTACACCTGGCTCAAATATTTATTTGGATGAACCACAAATATTGCCTGAAAACAGACCTGAATTGCCTGAAACCAGACCTGAATTACACGATGACCCATCCTCAGAACCTGCAGAACCTGAAACCAAACCGGATACCTCACCTAAACAGTCAGCAGAATCTGAAATCAGGCCAGAAACACCTGACCAGTGTGTTAACCCAGAACACCAAAAAACTGACCCAAACTCACTCATAGAAAGTCCCGACAGCAATGACATTAATCAGAACAGGTTAGAAAGTACAAATGTAACTGAGATAAGGGAGGAACAATATACTATGCAAGAGGGTAAAACTTATACCAGGAGAAACAAGGGCACAAAAGAGGGAGAAAGTGAGGGAGATACCAGAAGAAATAAGGGCACAAAAGAACTAGTGAGTGAGAGTGATGACAATCCCAATCTAAGGCAAAGCCGAGACTCCAATCCGGAGACAGATCCTGGAGATCTAAGCTAGCCTATTGCGTTAAGAAAGGGAAAGAGGACTTGCACTCAACACCCTATTAGCACATATGTGTCCTATGAAAAGTTATCTTCTAACTTAAGGACCTTTATTGCAAATGTATCTGAAGAAAAACTTCCAGCAACATTCCAAGAAGCTATAGTTGACCCTCGGTGGAAAGAAGCAATAAACAAAGAGTTGAGAGCCTTAGAAAAGAATAAAACTTGGAAATTGACAGATTTACTTAAGGGAAAGTCTACAGTAGGTTGTAAATGAGTTTTTACTGTTAAATATAATCTTGATGGTTCTGTAAACAGGTATAAGGCTAGATTGGTTGCCAGAGGGTTTACTCAAACTCAAGGCATAGACTATCAAGAGACCTTTGCACCTGTAGCAAAATTCAATTCTGTTAAAATCTTACTTTCCCTAGCAACAAACATGGATTGGCCACTACACCAATTAGATGTCAAGAATGCTTTCCTAAATGGTGAGTTAGAAGAGGAGGTTTACATGGAACTACCACCGGGACTAAAAAATCAAAATAATGCTACAAAAGTTTTTAGATTATATAAGTCTTTGTATGGTCTGAAACAATCACCTAGAGCATGGTTTGAGAGATTCACGCAGGTGGTTAAACATCTAGGTTATACACAGTGCCAATTCGATCATACCTTGTTTGTGAGGCGCTCTGACAAAGGGGTCTCAATTTTGATTGTATATGTGGATGATATTGTTTTGACAAGTGATGATGTTGAGGAAATTGAGAGATTGAAGAGGAACCTAGCATCTGAATTTGAAGTTAAAGACCTTGGTAAGTTGAGGTACTTTCTTGCGATGGAGATTGCCCAATCTAGCAGTGGCATTAGTGTGTCTTAGAGGAAATATACACTTGACTTACTGAGGGAAACAGGTATGCTTGGAGCTAAGCCAACTGATACACCCATGGAAGCCAACTATAAGAATGGATTGACCCTTGAAGGAACACCTGTTGACAAGGAGAGTTACCAAAAGCTAGTTGGGAAACTTATATACTTGTCTCACACCCGGCCAAATATCTGTTTTACAATAAGTGTGGTGAGTCAATTCATGAGTAATCCTCGTGAGAAACATCTAGAAGCTGTGTACAGGATTCTAAAATATTTGAAAATGACACTGGGAAAAGGCTTATTGTTTTCTAAAGGGTGGAACCGAGAAGTAGAAATTTACACTGATGCTGATTGGGCTGGCTCAATCACTGACCGAAGATCCATTACACATTATTGCACCTATGTTTGGGGAAACCTAGTGACTTGGAGAAGCAAGAAGCAACCAATAGTTGCAAGGAGTTCAGCTGAGGCTGAATATAGGGCTCTTGCGCTAGGAATTTGTGAAGGAATGTGGATATTGAGAGTGATGCATGAACTTCTAGCTAAAGTTTTAGGTCCAATCAAGGTATGGTGCGACAATATAGCCACAATTGGGATAGCACGAAATCCCATTCACCATGACAGGACCAAACATGTGGAACTTGATCGTCATTTCATCAAGGAGAAGATTGATTCAAAGATTATAGATCTATCATATGTGTCCTCAAATTCTCAGGTGGCAGATATAATGACAAAGGCACTACCAAGGATTAAGTTTGAAGAATTGAGTAGCAAGTTGGGAATGATCAATATCTATTCACTAGCTTGAGGGGGAGTGTTGGAATGGGCCTATGCACTGAGATTATTTCCTTTTTCATTCAGATGCTGCGTTTTAATCTGCATTTATTTTCTGATCTTTGACTTGTTAAGATTTTATTTTATTTGGCTTAATCTGTTCCTTGATTTTCGACTTGCACTAGGGAATAACCGAATCATTGTGGTTAACCCTAGACCTATTTGTATGGCTCTATTCAGAAGAAGAAAATTACTTCGTTTGTTCTGCAATTTTCTTCAATTACTTTCTTCTTGCTTTCCTCACGCCAAACTTCAGAAAAGACCTCTTTAAGTGAGGGAAAAGTTTTCATAGCAAGAATTCCCTTGACCTTATCAAAGCTGCTGTTAAGGCCCATTAAAAATTTATAGATTCGTTTTTTCTCCATTATCTTCCCGTAATTTGTTACATCTGTTGTGCACCACCAGGTATATGTCTCTAGAGCATCCAATTGCTGCTAGTACCTTGAAAGTGTATTGTAGTATTAATTTACAGGCATGTCTCCCTACTTCAATTCATGTATTATGCTCTCAATTTCAAACACTTTTGCTGCACTTTCACAGGCTGAATAAGCTTCTCATGTTGCCTCCCAAATTTCATGGGTTGTCTTGTAGAATATGAAATTCTCTCCAATCTCTGTTATTCATTGAGTTAATCACCCAAGACATAATTCGATTGTTCTCAGCTTTCTAGACTTTGTATTTCAAGTCATTCCCCTCCAGTTGGACAGCCTCACCACTTAGGCAATCTTCCTTCCCTTTTCTGCAAATGAACATCATAACAGACTGACTCCATTGAAGGTAGTTGTGTCCATTTAATTTGTGACTAGTAATCACTATGTTGTTGGCAACCCCCTGACATGTCTACGGTGCCATCTTAGTGGGTGATTCAACCTTCTCTTTGTTCAAGGTTGATTGATAGCCATATTTTGACGTAAGTGTGGATCAAGCCACTGGGGATACCATGTAAAAATTTAGAGGAAACATGCTTTAAAAATTGCTATGTCTCATTTCAAATAAAGCATTACATAAATAGGAGCCACAGCAACACATTTGCCACTGGAATCCCATGAAGAATGCAGTGAATAAAAAAGGAGAATAATTATAAATAAATGAGCAACCAAAAAAGGAAAAGCAAAGGTTTAAAACCAAGGCATAAAAGGTTGACTTGATCCCATGAAATTAGAGATTAAATTCAAGCTCATATGGCATGACAACAAAATAAGAAAAGGAAAATAGTCATTGAAGATAATGACCAGCTGGATGGGAAATAAAAAAATTACTTTCATGGATGCATAATTCACCACAAAGAGGGCATCCGGGTGTTAGAGCTACTTATCAGAGAATAAAAGGCCTTTTCTAGTGGAAGAAAATGGAAGATGACATCAAAAACATTTGTTATGCAATGTGATCTGTGTGCTAGATGTACGTGACAGACCGTTGCCAACCCTAGCCCCCTCCAGCCTCCACCAATTCCTTCTAAAAATTGGGTGAGCATATCCATGGATTTTATTGAAGGACTGCCAAAATCACAGGGGGAAAGACATGATACTTGTGGTGATTGATAAAATGAGCAAGTAAGCTCACTTCATTGCATTAGGCCATCCCTTTATAGCAGTTCAAATGGCTCAACAGTTCCTTGACAATGTATACAAGCTTCATGGAGCTCCAACAAACATTGTCACTGATAGGGACCCTATCTTCTTAATTAATCTTTGGAAGGAATATGTCAAGGTCAGGTAATCAGCAAAATCTCACATTAGCCTATCATCCTTAGTCTGATGGCCAATTATGAGGTTTAAATCGTTGCCTATGAAACTTATTTAAGATGTATGTCATGGGAGAAACCAAAGGAGTGATACAAATGGTTACCTCTTGCTAAATGGTGGTACAATAACACTTTCCACACATCCATTCAAACAACACCTTATGAAGTTTTTGATGGTCAAAAGCCCCCTATACACATTCCTTCTGTAGCACAAGATTCAGTGGTAGAAGCTATTAATGGCTCATTCACAGAAAGAGAAGAGATGTTAGCCTTAATAAAATACCGTCTACATAGAGCTGCCAAAAAAAATGAAGCAACAAGCAGATAAAAGGAGGACAAAAAGGGAGTTTCAGGAGGGAGAGTGGGTGTTCCTCAAACTCCAGCCCTATAGACAAGTATCTATAGCTTCTAGAAGTTCCCAAAAGCTGGCTCCTCACTATTTTGGGCCTTATAAGATCATCAAGAGGTTTTAACTGGTTGCCTACAAGCTGGACTTACCATCCTCATCCAGAATTTATAATTTGTTTTGTGTATCACTACTTAAGCCTTGTCATGGACCATCCACAGCTCAAAGATACCCCCACCTGACTGACCAGCACAATCTGTTGACTTCGTGCCTGAGAGAATACTGCACAGAAGATTGATTCAGAAAAAGGACCGACTTATCACAGAAGTCTTGGTCAAATAAAAGATCTTCCTGATGAAGATGCTATTTGGGTTCATTTGTATGACCTTCGAAGGGCTCACCCAGGGCTCATTGATAGACAAAACCCTTGAGGACAAGGGTTTTTCAGGGAGGGGAGTTCTGTTAGGAGTATTATATAGAGAAAGAACTTAGGAGGCCATTAACTAATTGGTAGTTCGTTAGTTCTGTCATTAACTATCAATCCTATAAATTTATAAAAGCGCAAAGGAAGCGACAGTTGAATAGGAATTCTGTCGAGAAGTTTCTCCTATTTTTCTCGCTTCTTCTTCCTATTCCATTCTTCCTATCATACTAACGTATAAATGAATGAGAAGTGGTGGAATGGACTTACAGCAGCAGCGAGACGATCTGCGTATTTTGATTGTGTGGCGAAAAGCCTCATCTAAAGCAGTGGAAACGATTTCAACATCTTACAAAGGTGTAGATCCCCCCAGGAGAATGAGAAACACAGCGTTAGGGTTTGGGAGTCACACACCTGGATGTAGATGAAGACACCAGCAGCAACCAGCAGAAGAAACCGAAAATCGCATAAAATTTTCGCCATTTACTTTTGGCTTAAATCTTCAAATGGAATCGATCACAAGACTAGTTTTGGTCAGTCATATCGCAACGGCAGCTGCTACAAGACGCTCGAACCGGCTGAGAAGTCGAGTCAAGTCAACTGCAAGCTCCTTACCTCCTTTCTCTTCTTGGTCACGCCACTTACCTTCCCTATGGATCTTCCTTGTACACTATTATCAATTTAAACGTCAGTATTGCAGATAAACGCTCCTTGGCTCCTGAAATCTCCTGCAAATTATTTCCGGCGGCCGATAGCAGGCGGACGAGACGAGACGAGATGAGACGCCTTCGCCTAGTACAGGGATCATTAGCGTATCAATTTTTTCCCCTTCCGTAGCAGTGAATTACACGCTATGGGACACCTGCCGTTATTTTTTTTTTTTCCAAAACTCTATTTTGGTGAAAAAATATATTTACTGTTTTATATTAGTTATAAAAGTATCTTTCAAATAAATTCATAAACTCTAACAGAAGCCTTGTTGACTTTTGTTAAGATAATATGATGTCTTATGTGACATCTGACGTGCTATTTTCATATCTGCATGGCCGTTATTTGGCCTCCTCAATATTTCGATTAACATTTCATCCTTTTTCCCTCTTCCTCTTTTCAATGGGTTTTTTATGCAAAGGATATATATTCATAAAACTTCAATTTTGGTCATTGATATATTTTGCTTTCAAAATGTATATTTCAACACACTGAGGTTTATAGCTCCTTTTGTTGCACAATAGTGCCAGAAATTTTACTCTGGGAACCAAAATTATTCATAAAAGATTAGATATATCATTTTATGCGTCGAACAATCCAAATTGGAGTCTGTTATGCTCACAACATCTTGCTTGGTGAAAATCCAAGGCTTCTAATTCATTCTTATTTTTAGTTGTTCTGGAATTGGTTCATGTATGGTAGAGATTTTTTGTTGTTCAAATGGATATTTGGTTCAATTTGAACGATCAAGGGGAAAATGTTAGGATTTTATTCCAATTTTGCTAATTAAAGAAATATAGATTTTGAAGTTTTCTGGAATTTTATTATTCTTAATTTTGGGTGTCTCTAAATTACTACTAAGATTTGACTTTTTTTGGATTTAACATTCATAATTCCTATATCAAATTAGCATTTTTTTCCCCTTGGGTTCTTTGGTTCAAGCCAAAAGGGAATAGTCTTCTCCCTCATTTCAACTACCTTTGAATAATATAAAACTTGCATGACCAAGTACATTGTTTACCAATTATGACCACGCAAATTACCTAAAGAAAAAAATCTATAAAAACAAAAACAACACAAAACAAAACAAAAGCAATGCACTTTGCCACTGTTGCCTAATAATTGAAGGAACAATTTCTTGTTGATGAATTCAAAGGTTGGCAAAAAAATCAATACTTATCCTCTTTGTTTGTCCAACACTCACCAAAGCCATGTTTGGTATGCAAGACATTTAGATCTTGGAATGACAGAGAGTCGAAATGCTGAAAATACATATTTAGTACATAGGAATGCTACAAATCAGGGCAAGCTATTTCTTGTAAATATGGGAGTCTCCCATCCATCATCTTAGAAAGAGAGAGAGAGAGAGAGAGAGAGAGAGAGAGAGCTTAAGTGTCATGGGAGAGGAGCTTTTTAGACCATCTTACCCTCTATGAGAAAAATCCAAATCTACTTGTCAAAAAAGGAGTTCTACTTCCACCACTTCAAGAGGTTGATTCACTAGCTAGTTACCGTCCACCAAATCCCATATAAGAGAGGTGACAAAGTTCTCAGCCACTGAAGGACACCAGTTGCATCATGCATTGTACAGATCTATGATTAGGTAGTCATTTTTAGGTTTATATGTGAAAAGAGCTTGCTATGATATTTTGGTGCAATGGGATTAGATATTGAAGGAAAATATAGATCTACTTGCCTAGTGTGGTATTTTAATGCGATAGTATTGGGTTGCCATTTTTTGGGTTGATATGTGAGCTAGGTTAATTTGAGAAGGTATAAATAAAAAATGATTATAAAAGACAATTGAAAATGTATATGGTGGTATTTAGCTATGATTTCACCTTTGTGATTTTTCTAATTGGTATTTTCAGACATGACATGATCACTAGTTTCGAAAATGATTATTTCATTATTTTCATATGTAAAGCTATCTTTAGTTTTTTAATCTCTCTTTCTTTTCATTTGTACCTCATTTCTATCCAATTAAACATAAAAAAAAAGTCATAGCATTTCTATTACTTCATATATCATACCAAATATGTTTATATGACACACTTCTTTTCATTCCCAATCCACCTTCCATTCTCATTTTACAAAAAAAAAAAAAACTTTACTACATACTAAACGAGGCCTAAAGTCCAACCTAGGGGTTAGGTGAAGTAATATTCATCTAAGACTCAAATGGCCTTATACAATCTAATCATATTCTATGTAACACTATTTAATATTATCGGCATACTAAACATGGCTTTAGCCTTTTGTATTCAAGCTACATATACACTAATAAAGAAATTTTGCTTCCTAAACAATATCTAATCAGAAAGTCAATAATACGATCTCTTTAAGTGGAAATGCCTTCAACAAAACTCCAAGAAAAAAATTTCAAAACAAGAAGCTTAAAATACAAACAAAATGTCATTTTTCAATTTGAATAATACGTAGGGATGATCTTAACCACCCACCCTTCAAAAGGAGTCTAGATCCTCATATATTTTTATACAAGAGGAAATAAATTTAAAAAGAAAAAAATGAGCCTTATATATATTTTTGTTGATTTGTGTTACTTTCTCTCTCTAATTGCATGTCTGTATAATTGCAAAGAATATAATTTTCTCCCATAGGTTAAAAGAAGATTAAGGAAGAATACACAAGATTGAATACAAAGAATACATAACAAATACACAAATAACCCACTATAACAAAAGCTGCAGTCAACGCAGAATCATCACAATTGAAGTTATCGCTCTTTTGGTAGAAACCACCTATCTGGGTTGAACTTATTCTAATAATGCTGAGGTCCAATACTCAGAATCAAAGAAATAGTTGTCTCCAACCCTATCAATATCTATCCTATATAGGTGTCCAAGAGTGATCAATAGAGATGACTCACTGGTATAAAAACGAGTTGAAAATGCTAAAAGATAGATTATCAAGCACATAAATATATAATGAGGATTTGGCAAAATAAATGCCATTATGATGTTAACATCACACGGTTCACGCTTAGAATATGTCTGTTTTACATGCTTCAGGCCTTCAGATATAATCTTTCATTCAGATTACAATATGCTTTCTCCTCTGGCTCCATCATTTACTAGGATAAAGCACCTAGCAAGAGTGCTTAAACAACAAATTATTGCACACCTATCACCTCAATTATTAAAGTGAAAGTAGTAAATATTCTAGAAGTTCTTTTCCTTTTTTTATAAAAAGAATTTGTTCATGAGAAGTAAAAGTGATACATCAATGGCTCCTCCAAAAGCATTAATAGAAAGAATTGAAAACTAAACATTCATTACTTCAAAAGAGCTTTTATAATCTCTTTGTAAATCCCCAAGGAGATATTCAACATATAGATATCCTAAGTTCTTAGAAACCTATATATAAAAAATTAGAATATGATATATAAAAGTTTTCAATATCTATATATTTAGGATATATAAAACACATAAATTTCAAACTTGTCATATTTATTATGCTCAAACATCTTATAAATAGATTTCCAAATGTATGGAAAACTAAAATTTTCACATACCAAATAGCATCTAGAGGACACCCCCCTAAAAAGCCATTTGTAGAACCCAAAGGGAAGACAAGAAAATAATTCCTTGCCAAAGAAGACTAATTAAGAGAAACCTCTACTTAAAAGTCCTAATATAACTATGGGCACAACAAGCAATTCAGATCCTCTGCTTTTACTAGTAAAGGTACAGTTGGAGAGAAATAAATTGATGGTGTAGGGTCAAAATAACTTTTAACGATAGAAACTCTTAATCGTTCTCTCTCTAATATTGCAAAGGATCCATTCTACATAAGCCATTAAACACAACCCTTTGCTAAAGGATTACTTCATGATCCATATTACTCCCAAAACCCTTAAACTTACTTGTTGAAACATGATTTAAGACTACTGGACAAACCTATTGTTTATTAAAAATATCAAATAATTTGATCCAAATTTTTCGTGCCACATCACAACGTGCAAGAAAAGATGACTATGTGATGAAATATTAGGCCCGAGAGTCTGAAGTAGATTAGTCAATTAATTATGTTAATTATAGCAATCTAGACAAAAGCCTTCACCTTAGAAGGAACCTTATTCTTCCAAAAAGATATAGACAAAATTCTAGGAACTTAACTGTAGATCAAAAAATTGAAGAGGGAATTACAAGAATATAATCCTAAAAATCTAAACTCCAAATTTCTAGAGGTTCTAAATCTGTTATGCCCAAATCACTATGATTTTATCCTATGCTGAGAATCATTTAAACAACTCCACTAATTCAGATGGATACCTCTTCTTTAAGGAGTAACATTCAATTACCACTAGGATCCACCAACCACTTTCAAATATAACAAAATTTTTTTTGTTTATTATTTACTTCGCCAATTAAATAATACATACACATACATCAGCTCCATAAGAGTATACAACTTTTAGGGGCACAAAATACTACCTAAAGCATTACCACACACCAAAAACACATTCAATGTAGGACAATCCTGCTTGCTCAACTGCCAATCTCCCTAGGGGAATAGTGAAACAAACATTATATGACCACTAGTATTGGTAACAAGGTAGAACAAATTATGAAACATTTAAGCAACATAAATACATAACACAAGTTTGGAAAGAAATTTTAATAAGAAAATACTTTAAGGTCAAAAATTTCCTACCTTGGCAGTGCCACTGGGATTGAATCCCCAGACTGAGTTAGTATCATCATTAGTGTCAAAGTTTCCCCAATTTGGTTCATCAAAAATTTTGTCACCAGAAAACAAAAACTTGACACCACCATGATCATTGCATATGCAAGATGGTATAAAAATAATTCTTTCGGCAAGATCATAAGATCAGCATTAAGGTTGATAGCATTGATATTCTTTAGCTATAACTGGAATAAAAAAATTTGATGGTTTAAAACTTCTAGCAGTATATGACATATAACGTAAATCATGTCTTTCACTTAAATGCATCATAAATTTCAAATGATGATAAACAAAATGACCTTCCAGAGGCACAAAGAATGCTTGCTAGGAAAAGCTCTGAGCAAAATCAAAGTGCACATTTACAAATTTTGGAAGTCCAATGATCAAGTATACATAAAACTGAAGTGCAAATCATTTAGACCACACCTTTGGGTTTCTTGATCATAGGGTGAGCTATCTTCATTGGTGGTCTTTTCGAAGTTGGAATCAACAAAGTCCTTGTGGGGGCTTCCAATAGCACTCTTTGCAAAGGCACTATCGAGAGCACCGTTTACTGACTCATCTTCAGTTTTATCATAAAAAGATCCATTTTCAACTGCCTGTTCAGCTGTAGTCTGAGGCTTTGTTGAATTATCATGACTCTTAGTGAAGTTATAGCTATTGGACTGTCAAATTCAGAAGCTTTCCCATCTGCAGTTAGTGGCAATTTTTGTTTTGGAGGTACTATGATGTTTTGCACATCTAAAGGAAGCTCTTTAACAGAAGTGTATCTTAAAAGAATGAGAATGAACATGAAGTTTATACAACCCTGTTCAACTTTCTCCAAAGGAGACAGATGCAGAGCAGAAAATATAGAATAGCAGTTAAGCCTCATTTAAATCCTACCATTACCATATAATTTCTACATAAGATGCCTGGTAAAAATTCATAATCTAATTTTTCACTGAACTTATATTATTATATGGAAGCAATGTCACTATTGTTAGTAATCACATGGGTCCTCACTTGATCTGCTGCAACTTTCTAAAAGACTAGCTTCGTTATGTTCTTATATTCCTGTTACCTTTCTATTTTTTTTCTCAATATCTCAATTTATTTGTACTTATCATATTAGCATCAGGTTGTTAGGCGAGCATTTCATCAATTATTCTATTCTAATGTTTAGGGATTATACCATTATCCCTAGAGCCTCTGCGTATCCCTATATAAGCTAGCAATAAATAAAAACCAAGTCTAGAGAATTTCGATAACCTCTAGCTTTACTGTATCATAAATCCACATAGTATTAAAGTCAAAATCTAATTCCAAGATGATTTGCTTTGGATATTGCCTGAATGCCAAGGTCCCTAAAACTCAAACCTCATTGTCAAGCATGATGCAGCGCAAACCTAGCCTGGTATTGCCTCTAGTAAACAAGTCCATTACCATCGTGATCACAACACATTACTTGAATGGCCACAATTATCTTCAATGGTCTTCAGGCATAATGATGTTTATTCACAACAAAGGAAAAGCGAGTTACCTCACAAGTGTAGCAACTACACTTGACCTTGATGACCTAAAGTATGCCACCTAGGAGGTCAAAAAGAGCATGGTGTAGTTTTGGCTGATCAACTCGATGGCAACAGACATGGGAGAGAACTTCATGCTATACAAAACAACATATGATGTGTGGAAAGCAACTAAGGCTTCCTATTCTTCAATTAAAAATAATGTGGTATTATTTTACATTGAGTACTTTTTTTATGATTGCAGGCAAAGTAATTTAGATGTAACTCAATACTATATCTTGCTTGTTAGACATTGGTAATGGTTGGACCTTTATGAGACCCTTCCAATGGTCGTGTGTAACTAATGCGAAGTTTTATAACACATAAGGAAGAAAAAAGGGCTTACAAGTTCCTAATTGACCTAAACCCAACCTTTGAGGAAGTCAAAAGCAAAATCATGAATCTGGATCCATTACCCAACCTAGAAGAAGCCTTCTCTGAACTTAAAAGGGAGGAGAGCAAAAAGAAAATCACTACTAATATTGTTGTTGTACATAAGCCATTAGCCTTAGTGACATGGGGACAAGCTAAAAAAATCTAGGAAATCATTGGTGGGACATACGAAAGAAGTGTGCTAGAAACTTCATGGTAGACCAACTCACATGACAATTAAGAATAAGCATAAGAGCAGTAGGTATATGGCAAATACAAAGGAAAAGAACAACTCGCCTTGAACTATATCTCCACATAACAACTAAAACTACTTCAGCATATTATTGGTAACCAACTTCTGGTTACTCCTAAGAAGGATGCAAATGTTGGCCTAGTTGCCCATACATGTGATCTCCCCTTTGCTTTAAACCCTAGAGTTTAAGAGAATAACACATGTGTAGTGGACTCTAGAGCCATAGATCACATGACAGGTAATTATGCTTGTCTTGAGAATTTTAGTGAATGCAAAAACAACATTGTTGTGACATTGGCTGATGGATAACTTTCTAAGGCAATTGGCACTAGTATAATAAGAATAGATAAGAAGTTAATTTTAAAGAATGAGTTCTTAGTGCCTAAGTTGACTTGCAATTTATTATCAAGAAATAAATTTAAAAAAATCTTAATTGTGAAACTAAATTTACTATGGATGGTTGTACATTTCAAGATTTGAAGTTGGACGCAATGATTGGCAATGCAAAAGAATGTACTGGCCTTTACCTCATCAAGAGAGCTATAATTTTAATAAAGTGGCCCTGTCTGTAGTTAATGACTTGAAATGGTGGCATTGCAAGATGGGACATCCAAACCCAAAATATATGAAAAATTTGTATCCTTAGTTATTTAATAAAGATTCTATCCATTTTAGTTGTGAAGTATTTCAATTATCCAAATATGCCAAATCTTTCTATCCTACATTAAATCATATCTCTACACAACCTTTTTACTTGATACATAGCGATGTATAGGGATACTTAAGTGTCACAAGTACAAAGTGGTTAATCATCTTTATAAATGATCACTCTAGGATCACTTGAACCTACCTAATGAAAGAAAAATTTGAGGTCTCTCAAATATTTAAAGCCTCTTATGCTTTAGTCCAAAATCAGCTCCATACAACAATTAAAATCCTTAAATCTAATAATGGAACTGAATATTTTAATATTATCTTAGAAGATTTCTTAAAAGAAAAGGGAGTTATACATCAAAAAATTGCATAAAATACTCCATAACAAAATAGAGTCTTAGAAAGAAAATAGACTTGCTTGAAGTTGCAAGATCCTTATTAATTGCTTCAAATGTCTCAAAAGCATTCTTGGGGGAGCGTATGCTTATAGTCACATATCTAATCAACCAAATCCATTTGAGAATTTTGAAACATTAAACCTCTAGTGAAAAGCTTTAGCAAGCCTTTCCCATGACCATGCTCAATGTTTCGACCTTGCTTAAGAAGATATTTAGGCCTACCTCATTTGTTCATTTCAAACTTGACCACCAATCCATTAAGTGCATTTTTGTGGGATACTCACCTATTAAGAAAGCATACAAGTGCTATTCACCAATTACAAAGAAATTTTATGTCACCATTGATGTTACCTTTTTTGAAACTCAACCATATTTTCCTAAAACACCCATTCAAGGGAAGAGTAAGGATGAATAAGGTTCAAACAACTCTGGACAACAACCTTATTCCATTGAAACTAACATTATTTCACTAGAACCTAAATCCAATCCTCCTAATCCCAAGTTCCTAACAATACTCATATATCCATGCCTATAATTAAGGATAATTTTGCCACTAATGTTGAAAATAATGTAGGGTAATAGTAGAAAAATGATTTACAAGTATATATAAGAAGGAAGTCACTTTAGACCTAGCACAACTCCTATGACGTAAGATCTAGAACCCACTTCTAGTCCAAACATTCAGAATAGTGATTTGGATATACCAATAGCACTTAAAAAATGGTAAGATCTTGTAGCAAGCATGCCATTAGCAATTTTCTTTCCTATAATAAACTCTCACACAATTATAAGGCATTTATTACCAATGTGTCTCATGAGAAAATTCCTCAGAATATTTATAACTACTTAAATCAATCTAAGTAGAGATTAGCCATACAAGATAAAGTCATAACCTTGGAAAAAAGTGGAACATGGGAAATAGTTGAATTACCATATGGGAAAAGGCCTGTGGGATGTAAATAGATATTCACTATAAAATACGACCCTAATGGAAGTATAAACCGACAAAAAGCTAAATTAGTAGATAAAAGTTTTATTCAAACCTATAGTATTGACTATTAAGAAACTTTTACACCAATTGCTAAATTTCTTACTATAAAAGTTCTCTTATCTATTACCACTAACCTTAATTAGCTATTTCATCAGTTTGATGTGATAAATATTTTCCTAAATGGTAACTTAGAATAAAAGGTTTATATGGAAGTTCCTAAGGGAATTGAAATTGAAAATGGGAAGAATAAGACATGTAAACTTTGTAGATCACTATATGGTTTAAAAGAATCACTAAGATCATGGTTGAATAGATTTATGAAGGTGATTAAGGGATATAGGTATAATCAAAGCCAAGCTAATCACAATCTCCTTATAAGGTTTTCACATTATGGAAAAGTAGCAATTTTAATAGTGTATGGTGATAATATAGTTGTTACTTTGAGAGAGAAATTAAGCAATTGACATTTGCTCTGGCCAAGGAATTTGATATTAAAACCCTTGGCAACTTTAAGTATTTTTTGGGCATGGAGGTTGCAAGGGCAAAAAGAGATATAATGGTTTCTAAGAGGAAGTACTCCTTTGACTTATTAACAAAGATAGGTATGCTTAGGTGTAAACCTACTAAAACACCTATAGAGACTACTTATAAAATGGGGTTCAAGGAAGAGAGTGCTCTTGATGACATGGGGAGATACTAGAGATTGGTTGGAAAGCTTATATATCTCTCATATACATGCCTTAACATTTGCTTTCCTATTAGTGTAGTTAGCCAATCCATGAACAAGCCCACTAAAGAACATATGAAAGTTGTCCATAGGATTTTAAGATACCCAAAGATGACACCTAGCAAAGATATCTACTTCAAAAAGGGAAGTGATACAAGTGTTAAAATTTATACAGATACATAAACTCTATTTCAAATAGAAGGCTTACCACAGGGCATTACACCTATGTGTGGGACAATTTAGTCATTTAGATAAATCAATAGTAGTATGTAATAGCTAGAAGTAGTGCATAGGTAGAGTGTAAGGCATTATCCCTTCACACATGTAAAGGACTATAACTGAAACACCTACTTGAAGAACTAAGAGTTCCCATACTAAACTCTATGAAGGTTTTATGTAATATGGCAACAATTAACATTGTCAAAAATCTTACTTATTGTTATAGGACAAAACACTTGTAGTCAGATCATGATAGGCCTATAAGTAATAAGCCTAAAAATGGAAAGACTTATGTCTAAAAAAATAGGAAGCACAGGACCACTACTAGTGAGGTGGTGGGTATTATGGAATAAGCTAACTAACTCATGCACTGGAAGAGAGAGAATGTGAGAGGATGGTGGGTTATTATGAGTGGTAAGCTATTTGTGCATTTTTTAAGGCAAGAAGAATTTGAGAAGGAGAGGTTTTTAGCTTTCAAATGCCAAGGGGGTGTTTAGTTCATTTTGTCCATCATTTTTTCCTTATTTTCAATTCTATAATCTATGAACTGACTCATCTTTCCAATTTACTCTATAGGAAGAGGCATTTCAATTCATTCTACATAAATAATACCATAATTGATTTAGGCTCTATCAATTTGGTACCAGAGCTCTACATTCTAGGGTATGGTCATTACAAGGATGGAAAGACGTGTAGATGTATTAGAAAGGAGTGTGGTGGAGTTGTAGAAGGTCCAAGGTGAGACGAAGGATGAAGTTAACTTTCTGACACTCACGTTCATACAGCAGCAAGTAGTCAAGGAACTTTCAAGTTGCTTTTGACAGTCATGCATGAGCTCAATCCTTGGTGGAGCAAATCTAGAATGCATCGATTGGTTTAACAAGTGAACAATGGGTGAACAAAGGACAAAATGTACTAATAGGCAAGATGGGTACCAACCCAAACATAAATGTCACCCAAAACATGACGATAGGTACCATGAACACCAATCCAAGAGAGAATTATATGAATAAGTTGTAAGGTGTGTCTAACCCCTTACACTATGTCTTATTTATGGGTACAAAATAAGTATAGTACAAGTGTAGTACAACTCTAGATACAATGAACCTATATATTATATAGTACAACTATAAATATGATGAATCTAGAAAATATTCCAATATTCTCCCTCAAGGTGGAGCATATAAATTATATACATCTAGCTTGTAACATATATAGTTGATTTGAAAACTCATAAGAGATTAATGAATATGTCTACCAATTGATCATTCGAATTAATGAATTTGCTAATAGGACACCCAAATTGAATTTTTTCTCTTATGAATATGAAGTGACAATCGATCTCTATATGTTTGGTCCTGTCATAAAATATTATATTGGAAGCGATATGCATTACAACTTAATTATCATAAATTAACTCTGTTTGTTTGGTACTTCCAAGTCTTAGTTCCTAAAGCATGTACTCGAGCCATATAAGTTCATATGTTCGTAAAGCAATAGCACTATACTTAGCCTCCACACTAAACCTTGCAATAATAGCTTGTTTCTTACTATTCCAAAAGACTAGATTGCCCCTAACAAGGACATAATATCCTAAAGCAGAGCATCTGTGAACATGAGACCCAGCCTAGTCTACATCACTATAACTAATGACTTAACCCTTATCTTCATATAATAGACCTTGACCTGGAGTTCCTGTAATATAGCGAAGAATACAAATTATAACATTCCAATGATTGTTGTACAAAGATGGTAAGAATTAACTAACTACACTTACGGTAAAGGAGATATTTAGACAAGTAATGGTAACGTAATTAAACTTTCCAACTAATATTTGGTATCTACTTGGGTCTGCAAAAGGCTCCCCCTTATCCTAAAAAGAGTTTGACATTTGGATCATTTGAAGTGTTAACTGATTTGTAATCTGACATAACTGTTTCATTCAATATGTCCAAAGCATATTTTCTTCCTATTATAGTAATTTCAGTGTATGAGATTGGGCTACCTCAATACTTAGAAAGGGCTTCAATTTTCCTATATCCTTAGTTTGAAAAGATTTGAACAAATATTGTTTAAGTTTATCAATACCCTTTCATCATCACCTGTAATAATGATGTCATCCACATAGACAACTAAATAGATACACTGGTTAGATGGGATATACCGATAGAACACAAAATGATTTGCCTCACTTCTAACCATCCCAAATTCTTGAATAATGGAACTAAACCTGCCAAATCAAGCTTGAGGAGATTGTTTCAACTCATAAAGCCATTCTCCCCTTGAGTGATAAAGCCAAACGGTTGCTTTACATAAACCTTTTCCTTTAGCACACCATAAAGGAAGGTGTTTTTAATATCAATATGATGAAATTGCTAGGGGCGTATACAACCATAGAAAAAAGTCATCAGATAAAGGCAATTTTAACAACAGGGAAAAAAGTGCTACCATAATCAAGACTAAAAATTTGAGTGCAACTTTTGGCGACCAACTAAGCTTTGAGACGATCAATTTCTCCATTAGGACCAACCATAACAATATACACCTATTGACAGCCAATAAAGGATTTGCCAAGAGATAAAAGAACTAAATCCCAAGCTCTATTAGAATGTAAGGTAGCCATTTCAACAAATATTGTTTGCCACCACCCAAAATGAGAGAATGCCTCATTGACAATCTTGAGAATAAAAACAAAATCCAAATAAGACACAAAAGCATAATAGAGGGTAACAAGCGATGATAACTTAAAAAATTGTAAAGGAAATGAAAATTACAAGTTGAATAAGTACTTTTACAAAGTGCAATTGGAAGATCCTTAGAGGAAAGTTTGACTGAATCAAGGGCCAGTGCTAGAGAAGAGGGTAAGTCATCAGCTACATCAACAAAGACTAAAGGAGGTTGTGGTTGAAGGCAATAATGATAAGTTTAAAATGGACGATGAGGGGTAGTTGTTGGAGGATTAAAGTAGGAGATAAGAAAAACATCTGATGCAGATTGAGACTCAACTGTTCTAGTGGAAAAGAAGAGAATGGATTCAAAGAAAGTCACATCAGTAGAGATGAAACTTTTGTTATTGTCAAGATAATAACACTGATGTCCCTTCTAAAGTCAAGAATATCCAAGGAAGATACATTTGATGTTTTAACTACAAGTTTATCTTTCCCTGGGGCCAAATCATAACAAAGTAAGTACAACTAAAAATATGAGAAAGGTGAAAAAAATCAAAAGGAAACAAAATAGAGTAAGTGACTTGATTTTGTAACACACAAAAAAACATATAGTTAATTAAATAACAAAGAGTAAAAATAACATCACCCACAAAAAAGGGCTACATTGGAATAGAGAAGCAACGTATGAGCCATTTCAATGAGATGGCAATTTTTACATTCAACTATACCATTTTATTGTGACATATGTACACATGAAGACTGATGAAAAATGCCATCCATAAACATAAATGTTTGGAAATGAATAGAGAAATATTCACATGCATTATCAATCCGTAAAATAGATATAGAACAACCTAATTGAGTTTGTATTTTAACATAAAAAGATTGAAAATGGAAAACATTTCATAACGATTCTTCATAAGTATAACCAAGTGTAATGCAAGTAATCATCAATAAAAGTAACAAAATATTGAAATCTAAAAATAGATGAAATATGACACAAACCCCAAATATTAGAATGAATAAGCTTAGAAAAGGACATAGCCCGATTATTGACACTTTTGGGAGACAAAGCATAAGCTTGTTTACCCAATTGACACAACTCACATTCAAATGACTTTAAAATAGAAAATTAGGAAAACATCTTTTGAAGTTTGGAGAGACTAGAATGGCTGAGGCGATTGTGGATGAGATGTGTAGAAAGGGTTTTGGTGATGTAGTAAGATGATAAAAGCCCTGTGACTTACGTTGTATGCCAATTCTCCAAGTCGTATTCCAGCCTTATAAAGAAACACTTCTGTCAAGAAAGGTAATGGAATAATTAAGAGTATGAGTTAACTTATTAATAGAAATAAAGTTAAAAGGACATTCAGGAATATAAAGAACTAAATCTAAAGTAAAGGAAGGAAGAATTATAGCCTAACCAATGTCTTTGGCAATGTTTGAGTATTATTGGCAAAAGTAATAGAAAGAAGTAAAGTAGAAGTAGAAATGCAAGAGAAAATATCAATGTTATTAGAAATATGATCGGAGGCACCGAAGTTAAGGACCCATAGGCCAAAAGAAGAATGATCAAGGCAGGGCATAGCATTACCAGTTTGGGCAATGGAGGCAATGGCAAAAAATTGTTTGAATAGCTAGTAACGTAGGTATTCAGCATAGTCATCACCCATTAGAATAATGATTTGTAGAGCTTAGTCAGTAAAAGTCTCAACTAATGTCCTCGCAATGTTTGCAGTGCCCAAGAGGAAAGCCATGCAGGGACCAACAACAATCTTTTTTATGACCTAATCTATTACAGTTAGTGCACCGAGGACGTTTGCAATGAGCATTGCAATTGCTTTTGCCTCGAGACCCTTTATCACAAGTGTGAGAGACCAAGGTGAATGTATCTCAGACAAGAGCATTTAATGTCCCAAATATGGGTACACTGGCGAAAAAGATGCGCACCAAGTGAGTGAGGATATCATCTACAGTAAGAATGACCGAAATATCGAGAACCTAATCTCGAATAGGATCACGATCAGAATGAAGATTGATGAGAGTCATGGCCATGAAAATTTTATCCCATTAAGCCTCTTGATTCATGATGGAATACATAACGAGCATTAAAGAGTAAAAAAAGAGCGAAACTCATGTCGAAGAGCCTTGTGCTTCATATTCACAAGAGTAAACAAAACATTATAATAACAACAAATATCATTACAATAAATAGATGTGGCCTTATCCCAAACCTCATAACATGTTTCATATGGCTGATATGAACGTAGAAGGTGAGAGTTAAGGAAGTACCATAACAGGGCACAAAGTTAAGTGTCAATTTCGACCTACTCAGGTCGATTTGCAAAAAGAATGTAAATTTCTCGCTTTTGCAAATGATCTAAGTATCTTTGCCCTTTAAACCATAAGTGAACAAAAGCAACCTAAGACTTAAAATTAGATGTACCATATAATTTCTCAGAAGTAATGACTAGGAAACCACTTATTACAGAGGAAAAAAACTTGCTTTATGTTTTTTAAGAAGTGGACTTGGTTAGATCAAAGGCAGCTCTAGAAATTACCAAGGCGAGTAAACAACACCAAAACAGTTGAAAAACAAGCTATAGTGGAACAATACCACTAAAAAGGCACAAAGTGACATAATCAAGACCAAAAAGAATGAGAGGATAGCACATCAACCAAATTTGGATGAAGCACGACAGGAGACGTCGTCAAATGCACTCACACATGTTGGCATGTGGAGCAAGGATGTCATTGCTGGAGGCCGGGCGTGAGGGCACATGGTTTAATGTCCAATGAATGAACTTTTGGGTTCTAATGATTAAGACCCTCTGACGATGATGAAGGGGCTCGTGACTCAAGATAAGGCCAAAGTAGTGGAGATCTAAGGTAGACAGATCCAAAAAAGAGAGTTTTAACAAGTTTGGCTAAAAGGAAACACAGCTGGATGAAAAGGCCATCGGAAAGAATCACAAAGGCTTTGATACTATGATAAATTGGAGAGAAAAATATATGAATGAATTGTAAGGTGTGTGTAACCCCTTACATTACGTCTTCTTTATAGATAAGAAAAATAAATATAGTAGAAGTGTCAAATAACTCTAGATACAATGAATTTAGATATTATGTAATACAACTTTAGATGTAATGAATCTAAACAATATTCTAATAGTTTTCAACGAAGGATCCCATTGGGTAACTTTTCAAGGTAAAATATTATTTCACAATGAATGGAATACCTAGGGCTAAGAAATGTATGTTGTGGCAATTGGCATAGAAAGGTGAGATCTAAATTGGTTTCAATAGCTTGAGTCAAGAGCACTTGTTCATAATTTGAGAGAGTTTAAAGTAAAAGTGATGGAAATGTTCCATAGCCACCAAACAAGAGATAGCTACAAAAGACTAATGGGGTTGAAATAAGATGGCATGGTGGAAGAGTTTGAAGTGAAGTTTGAGCTTCTCTTAACCTCATTAGGAGATGTCCTTGATGAAGTTCTTATAAGGGCATTTAAAAATGGTTTATTGAAGGAAATCAAAGCAGAGGCTAGGTTAATGCAACTAAAATTTTTTTAGCAACTCATGGATCATGCCCACCAAGTTGAAGGAAGGAATATGGTGATACAAGAAGCTAAAGATGAGGGAAAATCGAGGGGATCAAAATCTAAGGTGGGAGTCAAATGAAACAGTTATAAAATCCAATTATTTAAAATTTACTAGCCTAATGGAGTTACCAAGAAGTTCGAGTAGTGGATGAGTGAGTAAAAGAGGTGAAGAGCTAAAAATAGCTAGTGGCAAGATCACTATTCCTATAACTACCACTTCTAGTAGCAATGGCAATACTAATAGTAGAAAGAAGCTGTCAGATATAGAAATTAATCACAGGAGAGAGTTGGGACTTTGTTTCAAGTGTGAGAAAAAATATAGACCTAATCATACATGCAAAAATAAGTAACTACAAATGCTGATTTTAACTAAGAAGGAGGATACAGAGGAGATTGAGTTAGGGGAGGCAAAGCCTCAAATTAAAGATGCACCAAATTTGGAAGAACCTTAAAAAATTCTAACCTTAATAGAGTTGTCTATAAACTCAATTACGAGAATTGTAGGGCAAAAAACTTTGAAGTTAGTGGGTAGTGCCTACAGAGAGGAAGTGCTAGTATTAATTGATAGACGGGCAACAAATAACTTTGTTTCGTTCAAATTGTTTAAGAGGCTCAAGATACCTATACAAGACACAAAATGTTACCCAATAACATTGGGTGATAACCAAAAAATTATAATTAGGGGAGAATGTAAAGAAGTGAACCTAGAACTACAAAGGATGCAAATATTGTAAACATTTCATCCCTTTGAATTAGGTTGTGCTGATTTGGTTTTGGGAATTGAGTGGCTGGAAATTCTAGGTGAGATAAGGGTTAACTGGGGGTAATCTCATGAAAATCAAGGTGGATAAAGAATGGGTTTGTCTAAAGGGAGATCCTACTCTAACCTATCCCATGGCCTCTTTCAAGTCCATCATTAAAGCTTTAAAAGGTATAGAAGAGGGATTTATATTAAAATTTAAGGTTGATGTACTTGAAAAGGTGACTAGACAACAAGAGATTACAAGAGAAGTTCAAAAGTTGCTTGAAGAATATGCATCAATGTGTGAACTAGTGGCTGATCTTCCTCATCATCATTCAAAAGACCATCTTATTAGGAACAACCACCCAACATTTGACTTTATAGGAATGCACATCCACAAAAAACCAAAATAAAGAAATTAGTGAAAGAAATACTTGAAGTTAGAATTATTGGGCTAAGTGTTAGCCCCTATTCCAATCTTGTATTACTAGTAAAGAAAAAAGACAATAGCTAAAGGTTTTATATTGATTATCAGGCCTTAAACAAGATTACAATTCTAGATAATTCCCTATACCAACCATAGATGAGTTGTTGGATAAGCTTGGGGGTGCTACTATCTTTTCTAAGCTGGACCTAAGACATGATTACCACTAGATTTAAATTTATTTTGAGGATGAGTCCAAGACAACATTTACAACTCATGAAAATCACTATGAATTTTTAGTCATGCCTTTTGGGTTAATTAGTGCCCCTTCCACTTTTATGTCATTAATGAATAACATTTTTATAGTCTATTTGAGGAAATTTATTTGTGTTTTTTTAATGATATTCTCATTTATAGTTCTGATGTAGATTCACATATACATCATTTGAGAGTGGCTTTGGAAGTACTGTAGAAAAACCAATTAATAATTAATAAGAAAATGTGTGTTTTTGGGCAACCTAAACTAAAATATTTAGGTCACATCATATCCTCGAAAGGAGTGCAAGCAAATCCCTAAAAAATTGAGACAATGGTTTAGGGGCTTATAAGCTATTACCAAAAGTTTGTGAAGAATCATGGAAGATTGGTAGCCCCTCTAACTAATTTGCTAAAAAAAGATGCTTTTCAATAGGGAGAAGAAGCCTAAAAAGTGTGAGACATCAATAAAAGCTATGACAACAACTCTTATACTTGCCATGCCTAATTTCAACCAACCTTATGAGGTAAAAGGCTGATGCATCATGTTATGGTGTAAAGGCAATACTTATGTGAGGTAAAAGACCCATTGCTTTTTTCAAAATAAAATTATCCAATAAAACTAGTCAATGTTTCATGTATAAAAGGGAACTAATGACTATTGTTTTTGTAGTTAAAAAGTGGCAACATTATTTGGATGGGCATCCTTTCATAATCTAAATAAACCAAAAGGCTCTAAGGTACCTACTAGAGCAACGTATCACAAACCCTGATCAACAAAGGTGAGTATAAACTCAGGGGGGTAAATTTGAGATACAATATTATCCAAAAGTGAAAAACAAAGTAGCTAATTCTTTGTCTCATTTGGATGGTGATATGAAGTTAAAGGCTTTTTCTTTGTAGCAATTTGAAGGAGTTAAAGAGATGGACCATGAAGTGAAGTAGGATGACAAATTATATTTTATTATACAATATATAATAGTTAGAAAAGAAGCTCCTCAGGGGTACAACCTTAAGAAAGACTGCCTAATGTATTAGGATAGAACTATTATACCCTAGAAATATCCTAAAATCATTGTACTACTCAAAAAGCTTCATGACTTTCTAATGAGTGGGCACCCAAGTGAGTTGAGGACATATAAAAGGTTGGCTAAATTGGTGTATTTAAAGGGGATGAAGAAAGATGTTCAAGCCTATGTAGGCCAATATACAGTGTCAAAGGAATAAATACCAAACAATAAGTTTGACCAAACTTTTGCAACCCCTACCTATACATAATCAGGTTTGGATTTCATTACCAGTTTGCCCAAATCCAATGGATATAACATTATCTTGGTGGCAGTTGATTGGCTTATAAAGTATGGTTATTTTTTGGCTCTCTTTCACCCATACATAGCCAAAGATGTGGCTACACCATTTCCTAGAAAGGTAGTAAGGCTGCATGGGTTCCCAAAGTCTATAATGTTAAATAAGGAGAAATTTTTCATTAGCTAATTTAAGAAAGAGTTGTTTAAATTGGCAAGGACAACACTCAAATATAGCTACGGATACTACGTAGAAATAGAAGTGGTAAACAATAATTTGGAAATGTATCTCTGCTATTTTGCATAAGGGAAACTAGCACAATGGAGTAAGTATCTAACATGAGCATAATTCTAGTCTAATACAACCTACAATAGCTCTATTGGGATGTCACCCTTCAAAACTTTATATGGAAGGGAACCATTTATAATTTTAGGTAGATAGTCCTTCGACTGTTGAAGAGGTTGGTGATGCAATTAGAGAAAGGAATCCGCTATTAGCTAAGTTAAAGGAGCATCTAGAAAAGCCCAACCATACATGAAAGAAAAGGCTCATAAAAAGAATAGGAATGTGCAATTTAAGGTAGGTGACTTTGTATATTTAAAGTTGAAACCTTATAAATTAAAACTCTGGCCAAAAAACAGAATGAGAAGCTTGCACCAAGGTTCTATAGGCCTTATACGGTGCTAGAGAAAAGTATGGAACATCAGCTTATAAATTGGAATTACCATAGACCGCAAGAATCCATCCAATGTTCCATGCATCACAACTTAAAAGGGCCTTACACCCACAAACTCAAATGAATGAAATCCCTCATTCCCTTACAAAAGAACTTGAATTGGAAGTGGTGCTAGAGTTAGTCTTTTTTGAAAGTTTACAAGTGGCAAACAAGAAGTGCTCATCCAATGAAAAGGTTATCCAACTTCTAAAAATAATTGGGAGGATTATGAGTTTATTAATAAGCAATTTCCACAATTTCAAAAGCTACGGGGAATAGTTTTGAATATTTAACTTAAAATTTAAAAGTTGTATTTGAATTGAAAAGTGAGATGAAATTGCCATGCCGAAAAGTTGAAAGGACTCAACAAAAATTCAAAAATTGAAACAAGGGAAGGGGGAGAGAGAGAGAGAGAGAGAGAGAGAAAGAAAGAGAGAGGGTGAGAGTGTGTGTTTTTAAGGGGGGACAACAGGTTCCATCACATAAAATTAGAAACTAAAATCCTTTTTCTTGGGCACTTTGCAATCCACATGGGCGCAAAAATCTTGACGAAACCAACTGAAAATCACTATTTTTAATTTTGGTTCCAATGTCTCTCATTGGGCCTTTTGGGCTATGCTCACCCCTAACCATAATATCAAAGGATTTAGAGACCATATTCTTTAGTGAAACAATAATATATATAAATTCTGCATCCTTCAGAACTAGCATATTTAAGGTTTTTGACTTAATGCAAGAGATTGTGATGATAAACAGTTTTCCTACCAAACTCCTATTCATAATTGTGATAAATGGATCAATGTGCAAATTAGGATACAAATTACATGTTAATCTATCATCTGATTAAATCTAAGAAAGAGACCCCAACACAAAGCGAATCAAAATAGATTGAACAGCATATAAATTTACAAGTACATGAAAGAATAAAGCATGGAAATTACTTACAAGTTCCTACATATTTTTCTTGATAGAATTCTATTTTCTCTCTTGACTCCAATATTTCTTTCTCAAGTTCTTCCACCTTCAAGTAACCCATAAAAAAGTGATAACAATTGCTTGTGTTCTATTTAAGACAAAATAGCATCGAATCAAGCAAACACAAGAAGGCAACATAAAGGCTTGCATAAATGACAATCTAGGATATGGACTTGCCATGCTATCTTTAGATATGCCTGTAACTGCAAATAATTTTAATATCTGGAAATTTCAAATATCATGGGAAGGGTGGATAAAGAGAACAAAAATACTCATAAATAAAAACCAAATATAAATTACACTATACATGCAAAAATGGGAAAACAAATATAGGTAACATATTCCACAGAAAGGTTATACCCTTAAGCAACTGAAGAACAAATCAATCAAAAGCAATAGGCCAATAGCTAAAACACAGCCAGGAAGTAAAACAACAGTTATATAAGCAAACTTTTCATCATATAGAAACAAAAGTTTGCAGCAATGTTAGTTTAAAAAAAGTTAAAAGAAAAACCCATCAAAAGATGAACATGTCAAATTTAAGGTGCAATAATACAAGTGATGAAGGAAACAAAGATAGAATAGATGCCTCCTTATCAGCTTCTGTTGCTTCTTGAAACTTTAAATTAATTAACTTCTACTCATCAGAACTCAGCTGATTTATAAGGTGCTTCTCCAAGAATGGCACCCTATGTAACACCATATGTTTCTAGCTCATTCTATAACATTCTCATGCTTTACGTTCATAATTTTCATGAAGGAACAAGAAAAGAGAATTAAAATAATGCATTTTCTTGCTTTGCATCGGGTATAAAAATTTCATTCGGTATCACGTGGGCTAAGCTCATACAACATATAACACCTACTCTAATAATCATTGGGCTAGGGACTCCGTTCCCTAAATATATGCCAAGTATTTATATAGTTATAAATTCTTGAGACTTCGCCTCATGCTAGTTAATACTTACTTAAAATGGTTTAACCCTATTAAGCAATAATACCTGCTCAAGTTATTATATAACAATAAGGGCTCCACCCATTTTATTCAATTCAAAATATGGGGACTCACAGTCCACATTTCGAGCATATATTAGAATATTTTAGGAAATTAAATTCAAAGGTCTATAAGTAGTAAACTGCTAACTAAATAATGTTTTAAGATTCAAAAATAGTAAAATCAAATAAAAATATCCTATGGTTATAGCAAAAAAGTAAATATTAACCCAATATGAGCTTGAGAAGTATAAGAGCCAATAGCTCACTCCTCCGGTAACTTCCCTTGTCTCTTATTCAGCCCTTCACCTGAAAATATTAAGAGAATGGGGTGAGCACTAACGTCTTAGTAACCCAGAGTCTTACCATGTGCATACAAACTAACAACCATGTCCAATAGGTCTCAATACAAATCTAACATAACTATTATTAATTATTAACACAAAAGATCATAAGATATAATTCGAAATAGTTATATGCACAACATGATAAAATGCAATATGTGTAACCTCCCTTATTACTCTGTCCAGCTTTATACCACTGACTGAAGCCACAGGTTTATCCACGATCTGGCCCACACATTGGACTGACCAAAACTACTCCGATGCTCGAGATGTACTCAGCCAAAGGTACAGAGCCCAAGCCTAGACTATGGCTTCCTTCCTTAAAAGACTAAACCAATAGGTGTCACTGTCCCGCATTCCCCCTTTACAAACCCAGCCAGGTAAGTATCGAGGAATGGGGCCATATAAAAAGCCAACCACTTTGGGCGAGGTGGAGGCAAACCACGTGGTCATCATATCATATATATCTCACCAACATCTTCTTAACTTATCATTTATGCATGTCATATTTATCCAAAATTCATACAAGCATGTTTGAAAAATAAAGAACCCCATATAGTATATCAAATAGGACTGACAAACATGCTTGAAAGAAATATAATACTCTAAAATTTCATATCAATAATTTAAGCTCACAAGCATGCTTAAAAATAAAAATACTACGTCAAAATTTTATTATATCTGCAAGCATGTTTAACAGGATTCTAGCAATTTCATTAATTTCATAATTATTTACTTTTATCGTTTCATAATCCCATACAGCTTATTTACTTGTATCACGCTCAACAAGATAAATTTATTTATTTAACTAAAATTACAATAATAAACCAGCTTGCACACACATGGAAAAACCCCGAATTACCTGTTCTCTTTTAGCTCACAAGTAGTCACACGGCAAGAAAATCTAAGCAATAAGAGCTTTTAATGAAAATCTACAAAAGTCACACATATACAAAAACATCAATATATAATTTAAAACTACTTATATATTATCCTAAATTACTTTAAAATTACTCTAAAACTGCTTTAAAAACTTAAAAGCTATCATAGAGAATCTAAAATTTTCTTTCAAATCTATATTTCTTTATATTTTAATTAATTTATTAGAATAGTCAATTTTATATTAACTTAAATTTACAAAAGTTTCTAAATTCCTATATCTTAATTTTCTCATCTAAAATTTATAATTTACGTATATAAATATAAATTAAATTTATATTCCCAAATTCACACATACACATATATCTATGTATAAAAATTTATATTAAATTTATATTCATAAATTCATATTATATACATACCTACAAATATATATATGTATGTATATTTATTTTAGAAAAATAAAGGGATGAAAGGATACGTTTCTGCATAAGAATATATATATATATATATATATATTATAATTACATATATATATATAAGGGATGAAGGTTGTATATATACCTATATATATATTTATTTAATTCACAAAAGGATGAAAAAATGCATATTGCATATCACTTTTATTGAATAGTGCGTAGGGTGTATTTATATATATATATATATATATATATATATAATCATATGAGACAAAGAACAAAAGCTACTCTCATACTTGGTGTGGAGATGTATGTTTGAAGAGGGATTGAAAGAACAAGTTAGAATTACTTGAAGAAAGGCTTCTAGCAACGTGAGAGAGAGCAGACGGATGGAGGAGTAAAAAATAAGGAATAAGTTAGATTTTAGATATATATATATATATATATATCTTATTAGTTTTTATTATTATTATATTTTAAAATTATTTGGCTATTAAAACTAACTTTAAGTTATCTATCGGATAATTTGAAATATTTTAAAATTAACTAAAGATATATATCTTATTAGTTTTTTTTACTTTTAAATCTTTGGCTTTTTAAATTATATATATATAAATAAATTTTTAAATAGATAAAAATTTGACTTTTCCATTATCCTATCTTGTACCCTACTCTTTAAGCCTAATATTTAATCTTATATCCTTTCTTAAAGTCATTAACACTTTTTGAGGATGTTACACAACACATTCTCATATTTAATTATATGAATACAACTCATTTGAATCATCAAAAGTAGCCCACACCTTAAGAAAACTGAAATGAAACATAAAACATGGACATTCATTTTCGATCAGATTTGGTTCCTTTTCTGACCAAATTTTAAAAATTTATAACTAATTTTAGAAAAATCAAAATCATTCATTCGTGGCTATTCTAGGAAGTTATGGATGTCTACTTCATATTAAAAATATGTCCAGATCATAACATCTATCACAGAGGATATTTGACATCTGAAAAGGTCTAGAGGTCAAACTACCTCCTGATGCTGTTACAGATTTCTGCAGCAAAATTTGAAAATATCCAATTAATTTTACAAAAATCTAATCTATACAAATGATACTAATTTAGAAATCTGTGGATGTTAGCTAAAGGAAAAAAATATTTTCAGACCAGTTCAGCAAGCCCAGATCTCAGAATTCAATAAAATAGTAACCGAGGTCGGGTAAAACTCCTGATACTAGACAGAATTTTTAAAAAAATTATATCTCCCTCTCTAGACCTCTAAATGAGGTGCTTCTAGTTGGCACAAGTCGCTATGAATATCTAGTTTCTTTGTATAAAATTTCATAGCAATTGGACATCATTTGAGCCTTGTGTGATAGATTTCATTTTTGAACCAAATAAATAGTATATCAGACTAAAACTAGAAAATTTGTCAATTTTGAAAATTCATCAAATATTCTGTAAACCTCCAAAAATTATGTTCTTTAGCTTTCCAAAAACCTTTAAACAAGCTCTAATTATATGTCAAATCTCAGATCAAGAAGAGCTCAATTGGCTAAAAAGTGATATAGGGTTCCATTATGGTCAATTTTGGCTTCATATGAGGTACCAAAGTAACCAAATGACTTTTTCTAGGATTTGGCACCTTTTGGGCAAGTCTAAAAGCATGAATAAGACTTGTGTAAGCTGCCTAAATGGTTACAAACTCTATGCATCTCATTTTGGCTATTTCATCCACACATATGCATAATTCCATCAAACTCTCAAGAAACATAATTTGACATTCCGTGCCCAAATTACATTCTAGGGTTTACACATCATATCCATTCATTTATACATCATATATTATCATAATTACACATGTCTAAGAGGTTATAGAGCATATTTATTGGATTGCATCATTTGACATAATTATGGCCTTAAAGAACTAAAACTATGTATTTGGTTGTCAAACTCTTTTCTTTAAAGTGGTTGGCTTCCATTATTTTGTCTATTTGGTCCACCTAGCATGTGAGATCATTGGAGAGGAGGGAATGAGATTCAAAAAATCCCAATACCTCATCTCTCATTCAATCATACATAATATATGCAAAGTAAGTCTTGCAAATGCATGTATGGATATCATAGAAGTTATAAACATTCAAGAAGTAAGCTTGGCATATGAACAAGTCATACAAGACATTTAAGAGCTCATTAAGTGGATGGATTGACCTCACACTTTTTCTTATGGATTTTGGACTTGCCTCACCCGTTCTTTAAAAGATTCTTGGACTCAACCATACTCTTAGGAGCCCACTTTGCTTTTAGGAGACTTTTTGCTTTGTTTCAACCAATTTCAAGGGTTCTTGGCTCATCCTCACTATAATTAAGAGTTCTGGCCTCTCCACATTCAAGCAAACTCAAACAAATATCATACATTCATTTGAAAACATAATATGTCATTATGTAATCATGGTATATAAAATCATGCTAGCATACTTTTTATGGCTTGAAAATACACATACACACATTCTAAGACAAGTTAAACACACATCCATGCATGAGAGAAGGTGGAGAGAGCTACCTTGCATACAATCACACATTTTTTTCCTTTAAATCCAAGCTCCCCTTTTCGGCCACGCACACACAACAGTGTGGGGAAGGTTGCTCTTGGCCTAAACACAATTTATGGAAGCCAATTAAGTTCATAAACTCAATTTTAAAGCCATACAAATTTGTTTAGACACTACGTTGGCTTATAACCTTATTATGGTCCATAAATGCACCTAATGAAGCAACACCCCTCAAATAAATTCTAGGCTCCATTCTTTCCGTTTAAATATGATTCTTGACTCCTTTTAAACTTCTTAGAGTCATCACACAATTAAAATTGAGAGCCTAATTATATGTTACTTCTTTAGGTCATAATATGGAACCTAAAGTACCAACTCACTTTCTATGAGTTCAAAATTTTGTCCAAGGCTTCCCCTCATTTTCATGCATCATATATGACTTAATCATGGGTTTAGAAAAATTTAAAACTCTCCCTAGCTATGCTATCCTTGCTTGGCCGAGGCTATGGAGGAAATGGAGCTTCTTGGAGTTTGCTTTGTTTTCTCAAGGGAAGAAGCATATGGGGAATCTCTTAGGGATCTTAGGAGCTCATTTAAACTCTCATTTAGACCTAGAAATCATCATACAAAATCAGATTTTACAAAGTGTAATTGAAACCCTAGAACTTGTATCTTGAAATCTAATGGTTTTTTGTTAATTCTCTTTGCATATTCTTAATCTTCACACACTTTTTCCTTAGATTTACCCTTGGTTCTGCCTAAAATTCAAGTCCTCCTAGGGTTTTCTCAAGTGGGGCAAAATGGTGAAGAAGGGAACCAAAGATGATAACCATAGAAAGAAAAATTACCTTGTTTTCTTATTTTTTTTTCTCACTTGAATCTTATGTTCTTTGAGCTCATCTCTTCAAATCTGAATTTTTTCCTTAATTTCTCCTCTAAAACAGATCCATATGCTTTATTATAATCATAGAAAATAAAGGAGAATGAGGAGAAGAGGTTTGGAAGAGAAAGAGCATAAAAAATCATGAAAATTCATACCTTTCTACCTTGAATTTCTCTTCCTTTTCTTCCTCCTCTTGTGTGCCTCATCCCCTAAGGTTTTCCTCATATATATAAGTGGGAATAAGTTACACTTTTTAAAAATTTTCATTTTGCCCTTCGTTCTTGGCATTTTCGTTTCTCCTTTATTTTAGCTCTTTTTTTAGAAATATCTTTTTCATTATGAAATTTAGGTTTCCAATTTAGTAAAATACCTTTGGAATCACTCAAATCAAAGCTAAAACCTTCCCGAACGAATCTGTTACACTGACATTAAAAAACGTCCACCAGAGAAATTTTAGTTATCTCGAGGCTTTCCATGATTTTTAAGGCCTTTGAGAACCTAGGAGAACTCAAAAATTTCATTTAAAAAGTCCTCTTATATAAATTCTAAAATTTGCTCGAAATTACGAAAACACCATTATGTTTCATAAGCTTTTCGTAAGAAAGTATTTTTTCATTCTAGCTCTGTTTTTCTTTCCATTTGATCCTAGGATTCTCATTTTTAGGAGTTTAGAATGCTTCCTAAATTTTTTGGAACCTTAACTACATCATTTTGGGGGACTTCTTTTTGTATCCGGTGAATTTCGTTCGTTGATAAAGAAATCATACGTTACGTTTCTCATGTTTTCTTTTATTTACAGAGGATCGGATATTACACCCTGGACTTCTACTACATGTTTTAGGGTCCTTCATCAGACTAAGGAGCTACAGTTGGCCATGGTGGCCAGCCTACAGTAGGGTTTAATTGCTAACCAACAAAAATAATCATCCCTTGCTATTACTGAAAACCTTCCAAGATAAAGGGGGTAGAGAGACCAAGAGTAAATAATTTTCATAAATGTGGAAGAATATAATCAATAACAACTAATTTCTTAGACACATACCTGATGAACTCTCCTAAGCTACAGTGCTATAGCAAATTGCAAATTAACATGTAGTTTGTACAACAAGCATAATGTTACTTGGAAGTACCACTAGAAGAACATATCCTTCTCTGTATTGCTCCATTAAGTATAGTGCAATACAAAACTCCTTGAGAGAAAGCATGCTATCATTATCCTGATTGGATAAGTCCCAGACCTGCTTTAAAACCTTTGAAATATACACCATGGTACAAAAATAATGATAAGGGAATCAGCTAGCCATTGAAAAGTTAAATACTAAGAGGATGGGGAATCTGGAATGATATAAAATCCCACCCCCAAAACAATTTATCAAGCAAATGCAACCTAGATTCTGTCATAGTGATAATCAATTAATAATATATTTATGCTAACTACATTGTTGCTGCTAAAGAACTAGAAAAGAAGACAAATATAGAAAATGCTTCAGAGCAACTGCTAGGGACAAGGGCAAAAAAGTTTAAACACAAGAAACATACTTCTAGGCAGTCTCTAACTAAGAAACAAGTTGTATGCTTGTTACCCAGTGATTTCCCATCTCTGTTTGTGTTTACTTCCACAAATACTTTTGTATATTTCTGAACATTGGCCTGAGTCATTCTCGACCATGGAAAATTGGGCTGACTAAAAGTAGAGTTCTGCAATCTCACCGAAAGTTCATATGCGTTCAACTTATGTGTGTAGATCAAGTCATGTGGATTCTACTTCACCAATGGCTAGGCCTGATGAAGTGTATACTAATAGGCTAGATTACAAGTGAGCTCTGAAAAGAATCAGGGGTGTTCATCCTAATAGAATGCTGGTTTCCTTGAGATGCTGGAACAATTGCTGGTGAAAGATGTGACTGCCTGAATAAGATACTTATGGAGAAAATTCTTGCCTTGGTTGAGACGAGGTAGAAGAGGACAAATTCCCTTCAGAAAAAGAATTAGAAGCAATACCATTCACAAAAGCATCCATGAATTAGATCCTTAAATGTTTGTTCTGATGGCTTTGTACTAGATGTAGGGTATGTTATGGGTGTCAGGGCAGCATTTGATCCAGACAGTACAGGTCCAAACCCCTCTTGAGTTAATGTAAAACTAATTTCTCTAGCTGCCCCTTGAGATGATGTTAATGCTGCAGTTCCATCCATCTTCCTACTGACCCCATCACTTGAAATATTAGGGGTTCTGAGAGGAGCTCCCCTAACAACCTACATTCCAGTGAATCCTTGAGTGGCAATAATGATTGCCAGATTAGAAGCATAAGTAGAAGTATTTTGTGAAGGCCTAACTATATGACTTTTCTAAGAAGTAAAGTTTTGTTACTTTCCATTTAAACTTAGATGTGCACCCCTTAGTCTAAGATTTAGATAAGATGCAGGATTAATAGGACTAATCTTTGGTGAAAGGGAAGGGGAAGGCAAAGGAACAGGTGCAAGTGCAGGTGCAGAAGAATTTAATTGTGATGCAACTGTGGCACAAAAACTAATTTGAGGTGCATGTATCTTTCATGAAGATGGGCCATAAAATGCAGCTTCGACAATTTCAGGGGTAAGCTCTTACTTTCTTTGTGCCATTGTGACAAATTTAAGGGCATTGTAAAATTCTGCACGGCTAAGAAAACCACTTTGGCTTTGGTTTGCAAAAGCCCAAATCTACAAATAAAACCAACAAAAGATGTTAAAAAATTATGTGACTTGCTTGCGAGTACGTATCATTAGAACATATATTGCTTTCTGAAGTAGCAATAGTATCACTCGCTATGCACACAATTAAAGTTTACAGTACATATATATAGCAGATGCAATGCCAATTAATTCTCTAACAATCAAACAACACTTTGAATTAGATGCAATTATAAGTTTATCATTAAGTAGCATAACTTGCTGATAATTTCCAAAACGATAACCATAAATTATGTTTTCAGTAGAAAAATAGAAGGCACTATTCTACTGATTAATTCTCAAAATGGAAAAATTCTAAAAAAGAAGTCATAGTGAAACTGTGAAGCAATGACACTTAAAACGAAGGTGTGTCTAGGTCCAACAAATGTCAAACACCAGTCAAACTTGATGCAAGATTCCAAAAAAGTAACTAGATGCTTCAGATTTTGTTGTAGTGTGGTATCATGTCCATGCCTATTAACAGTAAACCAACCACATAATAGTAATTACACTAAAAAACACTTATTTATGGTTATCTGCAACAGTACTACGTACTAGTAGTTCTTATACCAAGCAAACTCTTGCAGTAAAAATAAATTCATCGCAACTGTAATCAAGCTCAAATCATAAGCACAAATTGATATTTTGAAAATCGAAAAGAAGAAGTAAAATCAATTGTCAGCTCATTTAATGTTAACGACTAAACACTAACGATAAACATAAGACTAATAAATAAATGCAATTCAAGAGAAAGATGAGATTACGTGAGCGAGGACTTACTTGGGCAACCGAAACCTTGGAAGAAGCTCACAACTTCGGCTGTAAGAATAAATCTATGCTAATTACATGAAATTAGAATATCAAATTGACTTATTGAACTTGAAGGCTCGAACAGACTAAGGCTTTCTGTATGATTCACACTCCTGTCACAATTTATAATGGAGTAAGTTGTGGAGTTAGAATTTAACATGAATATAAATAGGACCTAGCCAAGTTTAAATAAACCTTCGTACTCGTCCATTATGGGCCTATAAGTTAGGGCTCACACTTTTATTTATACTAATCAATTGGGTATCTAACACAGAATAATAAGATTACCAATCTTAATAAGTGAATCCAAATGTATTTCATATGGATAATAAATTAGCTCATATTTATTTAAAACAAAAATTAATTGATTGTAGTCTAATATAATTTTAACATTCTCTCACTTGGACAAAATCAATTCTCTATTTTTAAAAAACTTTTATTTTGAAAATGATTATCGGGCTGATAACTAATTTTACAATGTGGCCATATTTTAAAAACATATGATCCAATATGCAATATCTAAATATGACTCCATCTAATTAAAGTCATATAACATTGAAGCATGACAGTTTTTATATCTTTTACCGATATTAAACTTTTCATAGTTACAAATGTCATTGACTCCATCGACTAGTCATTAGTGTGGAGTGTAGCAAGAAAACAGTATGTTAGTATGATCTAATAACCAAACTACTTTTTTTTTATCAGTCCTCATAATTTTTTTCAAATGTCTTAAAGTTAGAGAAATTGCATGGTTTGTCAAAAAATCATTATGTCTTAACTCCAATATGGCATCAACCACAGGCATAGTGGTCCTAATGACACCAAGTTCAAAATTTTGCAATTGATGCACATGTGCAAAAATACATAATACAAAAAATTCAATGCATTATTAATTAGTCGAAATACAAATAATGTAAATATCAAAAGTATCTAAAGAAAACGTTCAAAATAACAAGAAAAATAATATAAATATCAAACTTTCACTAACTAAACATATCAAAAGAATTTACGTTGCCCATATTTTCAACATGTTTTATAAACATAATGGGTCTAAGTCCTTTGGTTAAGGAATTAGATAATTAGAATTTGTGTTAATATATTCAACAATGATTTTGTTCTTCTTTATTAAATCTCTGAAGGTCAAATATTTCAATTTTAGATACTTAGAACCATAAATAATTTTATTATTTTTAATGTAAAACACTACAGTATTATTGTCATAGTAAATTCTTAGTGGTCGTACAATAAAATCTACAATATGAAACTCTATCATCAAATTTCTACTTGTTTTTCTACTTCAGTTTTAAAATTTTAAATTTTTTTCAAGAACATCAGATTTTTCTTTAATCAAATAAAGGTAGCCAAATCAAAAAAAGTCATCAATAAAAGTGATAAAGAACCTATTACCATAAATAGTAGAAGACAGGGGCCCACTAATGTCTGTATGAATAATTTCTAAAAAATTTAAATTTATAGTCACACATTTCTTTGTACTCTTAGTAAATTTTCCTCTAATATAATCTACACAAATTCCTAAATCATTAAATTTTAAGAAAAGTAAAATATTACTTTAAATTAATATTTCAACTCTTTCCCTAGAGATATGACCTAAGCGCTTGTGCCATAATAAAAAAAATTTCTTTAATTTTAGACCTTTTGGCAACCATATTTTCTGTATTTAAAGATAAAGAAATATTGTTAGAAATCAAAGATAATCTATATAAATCATCAACTAAATATCTATAAATAATAGTTTGAGAGTTTAACATTAAATTTATTTTTTTATTGCCGAAAGTAAAATAAAAATCAAATTTATCTAAATAAGAAATAGAAATCAATTTTTTTAAAAAAAGAAGGTATATAAACAATATTTTTCAAAACAAGTTTATATCCAATTGCCAAAACTAAACTGACATCTCTCACTGACTCCACCACTACTTAAAGATCATTTCCTACCCTCGCTAGCTTTCGTTCAAATTTGGTTTTCTCAAACCTTTTGAATTCTTCCAGATTTCTACTTATTCTCTAGCCAAGCCTTGAATTTTATACAATCATTCTTCTTATGCCTATTTCCCTTACACCAGAAACACCATATATTTTTCCTAATGAGAGTTAGTTTAGGACCCCCTACATCATGGTATTGACTACTACATGGTTTTCTTGAATTTTGATTTTTATGAGGAGTATTAAATTGATTTTTCTTATATTTCCAATTACCCTTGTTAGAATAGGGTTTACCATGGGAAATAAAAAAGAACTAGATCACAGGATAGATCACTTTTTTCTTTCTTTAATTTCTCTTCTTCAACTACACATTTGGTAATAAGGTCATTAATGGTCCACTTCTCACCAAAGATATTATAGGCTATTTTGATTTGTGTAAAATTGGCAAGTAGGCAATTCAAAGCATGTGAAATAATAAAGTTTTCATTTAGGTCAATGCTATGGGCTTTCAGTTTGGTTTGGATGTAAATTATCTTTAAAATAAACTCTCTTACTCTCTCATTATTATCATACCTCATGTCAGTCAACTATTTCATTAGATATCCAGACTCAGCGTTATTAAATACTTGGTATCTTTTCTTTCAAGACTGTAAAAAATTTTCTAACACTTGTGGTTCCAAGTAAGTCACTAAGTAGATGCTCAGAGATGGTCTTCTTAATGGCAATTAGATTAAGCTTGTTAGATCTCTCCTATTTGACTAAAAACTCTTTCTGTTTAGTTGTACTCTTTTGATTCACTTCAGGTTTACTCTCACATAGTGCTAAATCAAGATCAACAATTCCTAAAAAGAATTTTAAGCCTTGCTTCCATGTATTATAATTTGATCCATTCAAAATTTCAATTGAAGCAGAATAGTTATTTATGAAAAAAAAAATTGTAAAATGAAATGCATTAGGATAAAATAATAAGAGCAATTTATACATAATTTTAATTAAAATAAGTTATCATAATAAGACCTACATAATAGCACATTCCCCTTTAGGCAAAATGTACAAATTAAGGTCATAATCAAGATCAGAACCTCAAATGAGTAAATCAATGAGAATACACTAAGTTCAAATACCTATCCCCTTTAAGTAGATAAGTATCTTAAACTAATACATTTTCTAATAACTTTATCCCAAATCAACTTTCAATTATAACATCCAACAACTTTCTTCGGGCAAGTTATAACATGAGATAATAAGTAGCCTTCCTCAAATTATAAAGAAATTTTCATGAATCAATATGAGCAATTCCACCTTAGTGGCAATGATCCATAATAATTCATAAAATTCCTTGCACATGAATTAATTTTTTTTGCCCAAATTCATGATATAGTCTTTAAAGAGATGTAACAAATATAGCTCTCCTACTAACCATGAATAAATTTTATAGCACTCCCAAAAATGCTCTATGCACATACAATTAAAATGAAATTATATTTTTCTTAAAATAAACATATTAAGACATATATTTTAGGCTGAAAGTATATAAATATATATTATCATGTAGGGAAAGTGAACATTATCACAATGTCCAAAATATAATAAATTAATTTTCTAATGTATCATCTTTCATAATATCATCCAAATAAATATTAAAATATATTCTATATGTTAATATTTATATGAAAAATATTTATAGTGGTCAAAAAATTATGAAATATATTTTAAAAAATCACATTTAAAATATGGATCACCATGTACATGAATTATAATATACTATCAGCTTAATATTTGAAATAAATTAATCTACACAATAGAAATTACTTTGGTAGCATATTGTTTTAATTAATTTATTTTATAACATCAGATATCTAAAAAAATAATACCATTATTTGAATTTATATTATCAATATATATAAATTAAAAATAATAAATATAATTTTTTAAAAAAAATATATACATGCATAAACTTAATATTAAATCTTTAGATAATTATATATATTTATTTATATGCAGCCCTACAAAGAATTTAACAAATCCAACCACATTAAATATACCATGAATCAACTAACATATATATATACTCTCTTCATATGCAGGCCCCACAAATAAGCAATGTGTGCATTTATATATGTGTGTGTGTACATATATACATATATGCAGGTTCTACAAGTGTATTTTGTTCATAAGGCACATGTATCATATTTCATGTATATGATGTACTTCAAAGGCAACAATAATCGTGGATAATAATTTACTATATATATATATATATATATTGTTAAAAGTCAAAGAATCCGTGTGTGTGTCTCTTTAATTGATTCCTTCTTCTTTTTTTGGCAATATAGTTTAAATCAAAACAACTTTTATCAATATATGGATTGCATGATTTTAATAAAATAAAAGTTTTTAAAAAATATCTACCATGGCCAAAAGTTTTTACATGAAACTGCAATAGAATTAATTAATTTTTAATACAATTGAAGAATGAGTTTTACTTTTATGTTTATAAGGAACATAATCTTTAAAAAACATTCATCAATTTAGCCTATTTTGTGAGATTGAAAATTCAATTTTAAAACTCTAATCTAAAATGTCAAAATTCAAATTCTCCTTTTGTGGTGTAAGAAAATTCACAATTCAAGTACCAATCGATTCACAATTTTAATATCTATAAAAGCCTTAAAGTCTTGGGTTCCATTTTTTTTTTTGAAAATCATCCAATTAAAATTTCAAAAATTATACGGATAAAAATTGCAAAAGGTTAAAATTTTTAAGCATGTATTCATATCTTTAAATCAATTATTAGATTATAAATCATAAAATTGAGACTCTGATACTAATTCTAAAAATAAATCTATGATAATTACTTGAAATTAAAATATCAAATTAACTTACTTATAGAAGACATAGTGACAGAATTAAGAATAACCTATTGATTCTGAATCTTTGAACTTGAAGGTTTGAAGAAACTAGAACTTTATCTATAATTTATAATTCCTATCACAACTTATAATGAGGTAAGATGTAGGGTTAGAATTTGATATGAATATAAAAGAGATCTAGCGAAATTTAAATAAACTTTAATACTCACCCATTATGAGCCTATAGGTTATGACCCATATTTTTATCTATACTAATCAATTAGATATCTAATTCAAAATAATATGATTATTAATCTTAATAAGAGAGCCCAAATACATCCAATATACATAATAAATTAACCTATTTTTATTTAAAATAAAAATTAATTGATTATAACCACGATAATTCTAACACCGACACCACTAATATGGTCGTCTCGATCCAAATTGGCACGTCCAAAATAGGAATCAAAGGGATCATTATTAGGGGCTTCGTTTTGAGCTGATGCCATTGCTGAATTTAATAACACCGCCTGATGTACCGTTTGCAGATCAAAACAAACTCACGGCATTTGTGCAGGGGAAAGAGTGGACTCAAGAAACACCTGGACGATCTCAAATCGATGATAACATAGTCAAGTTCAAATTTTTAGAACATTCGAAGATTTGCTTTGCTTCGTCTCCAGCCAAATTTACGGATTTGACCATAAGATCCTCAACTTTCTACTTGGTCCTAGATGATTATTTTAATCTCGTTTCAGTACGGAAATGTATCGAAGAGTCCTCATTAGACTGTAATGACCTGTTGAAGTCGCGGATAATTATCAAGAAGTCATATATTTAAACTAGCAGTAATCCCTGCAAATCTATGATTTAAAAAAAAATTGTCAACCCTACACCAAAAATAAAAAAATACATATAAACAATAATAAAATAGTATATATAAAAGTAATATAAAATAATATATAAATAATACATATATAATAATATATATAAAATAATATATAAAATTCTGATTATATATATATCATAAATCTTTCTCATGTAACAAAAAAAAAATATAAATATAAATATATATATATATAAAGTTTTCTCTCAAAATATATTTATTTATCTTTAAACTAGTTTTATAAGTTTAAAACGCTGCTTTTGATGTTATTGTCATATTGATACGTCGTATCTAAATGGCATTCAATGAGTTGTCCTCTTCTGATGTTATAATTTTATCTAATATTTTATTTAGATTGTATATGTGAACTGCATTTAAATTATTAGTTAAGTTTTAAATATTTATGTTGAATTTTATTATAAAAACAGCAATATTTAAATATAACTTTTAAAATATTTAGCATTAAAACTTTGAATAAAGTATATGAATTTTTACTTAATTTAACATCACATTATTGAATCTCACAAGATAACTCTATCACATTCCTTCAAATAAAAAAAAAACACATTATTATTTAATTAAAAATTAAAATTTTTTTATAAATAATGTTTACCATATTTTTATAAATCACACTCACATAAGATTATTACACAAAATTATATATATTGTATATTTTATTGTTAATTCTCACTCATTTGTGAATTTTCATAAATAATGTGATAGACATTGTTTATCAAAAGAAATTAAAAAGTATAACTTAGTTTAAATGCTTAAAAAAAGTTATGCAATGATATTAGTAACTTATTATCAATTTAAATTGATTTCATTTAGTTTAAATCTTCTTTTATATAAAAAAGAGATGTAAAAGAGTGTGTGTAATTAAGTAAAAATGAAGTTATAACAAGTAAGTTGAATTTAACTCACTAACTCATTATTTCTCATAATATCTCTTTTTATACGAGAAAGGATCCACATTTTAAGTTTAATTTGACTTTAATAATTTTAGAATTTTCTTATTAAAATATAAAACAAAAGTATAAATTGTTTTAAGTTACTGTGCAATAAGAAATAAAAAGATACTTATTAAGAGGTTTTTTTTTTGTGTTATTGTTTTTTAAGATAGTTTTGTAAAACAAATTTCAAGAACAATTTTGAAGAATATATTGAAAAGTAAACAATCTTGTTTGGATAATTTATTCTTAAAATAAATTTTAAAATTTTATAAAATATATGTGAATAATTTAATTTAAGCTTTTTTTGTGATATATTAAATACAAAAAGTAATTAATTAGAACTATTTTAAGAAAAGTTTTGTCTATTATAGGTTGTTATGGGCAAAATATACTCAAACAAAAATAATTGCCTTAAATACATTTTTTTGGTCCTTTTTAACTTAAAAATTGAAATTTTTAATTCGATTTCATTATTTTGAAACAAATAATATTGTCCTCTAATTTTTTTTAAATGATGCAATTTGTTCTTTTTGTCTCACAAATCATCTAAAATTTAATTTAAAATTTGATAACATGTTAATGTAGGTGTCAATTTTAAATGTGAGTTAACTGCCACACTCCAAAAATTAAGGGTGTGATCGGCGTGAATGCAAGATGAATATTACATCCTAAACCTAATAAAACACTTTGAAATAATACTTCCTTACCATATTAAATTACAAACAAGCCAGATATTCATTTCATTAACTAAGTTCTTTAATCTTATGACAATTTTAGTCTTTCCTTCCACAGAATTTTCAACAAAATGTCCCTTAAAAATTAAGATCTCTCAAAATTTCTACAACATTCAAAGATTTAGCAATATCTATGGGAAAGCTCTACTCTCAAATTAATCAACAACATCATTTACACTAAGATAAGGAATCTTGCTTGTGAAATTCATGGAGCTACCTAAATTACAACCAATAAAATACAATTATTAAAAAAGCATCACCCACAAACAATACAATACAGGCCATACCAACTATATGCTACCCACCTGTGCCGTAGGACTAGTTCATGACCAACTAAAACTATTGCTTGAAACTTGCAAAATATCAAAAGTGTGAGTTGTAATACTCAATGAACAAATAATACGAACTATAGGCAAAATAGGATATACATGAGCGTTTTATTGAAAATCAATAAATAACCATTCATAATAATATCAATAAAAAATCACCACAAGAATTAATTATCATATATACACTAGAAAAAACATTGTAATTTCACAACTGCGTAAGTAAAAATTAATAGAAAATAACCACAAATGAAAATAAAAAGTATCAAGTAAAAATATAAAAAAAATCTTAAATCTGATTTATGTAAAAATTTTATTATTAGGAGGATCTTAATCAAAACTAGCAATAACCTTCATAATTCTCTCTACAGCAATTCCCTTCAATTCATATTGGATAATGCCACGAATTCACTTCAATGGATAACATAAAATATCATCCATTCACTCCAAATTATAATATAGATAATACTATCCATTCACTCCAAATCATAATAAAATAATATCATCCATTCACTCTCATTTATCCTTTCTAATATGGGTTTAAGCCATGACACACCAAGGGCTATAATTATTGTTGTAACTCTAGTGTTTTAAAATCAAATCCTTCCCCGGAGAATTTCATTTCAGTTATAAGATCACAATTTGATTCATATATCAATTAAGTTTTTGGCTAGGATACCTAATTCCAATATAGAATAAATAACAATTAAAAAAATGCTTGGCAAAGTTCAACTAATGTAACTTTTGTTGAGAGAAGTTTTATATCAAGCTTAAATATACGTGTTACAAATAAATCAGGGAATATAAGTTTAAACTTCTATATTTATAAGAAAATTCAAGAGACCTAAATTGAGCACATAAATATTAAGAAGTAAAAATTCTTCAATATAAATGAGATGAAAATAAAGTTTTAAAACACCACACAATTAGTATTATCTACTTATAATATAGTGATGTCATAGTGGCACTCGTTGCCACTCTTCTAACTAATCTAAGTTACTTAAATAATTTCTTACTATTCAAAAATACAAAATCGTTGCTTGGTAATCCACCATGCCCCTTAAGGTTAAATCAATTTAATTCATCCCAACACTGGCCTAATTGGTAATGTAAAGTTCTTAGTTAAGCAATCATCATTTTACTCAGCATTTCGCCTATGTCTAATTAGAAGTAACATTAAATCATACTAAATCCCATACCACAGCTACCAAGGACCTATTCATATTCTAACCTGAAGTTATCATTTACAAGCATGCTAAAATTAGTATCACTGTCAGCCTATATCTAGGTAGACTACAACAAAGGTTTGAAATAACATTTAAGCCAACTTATAGCCACTAAAGCTCACAAGTATTAAAGTATCCAATTAGACTATAGTATACACAACAATAGCGGAGAAATGACACTAAAAATGGATCAAGGTTTCACCAATGCCAATTTGCCTGTACTTTCTTTTATCTTATATTAAGTACACAAAATTGTTAGATATGAAAATAGAAACAGAATAAGAATAAAATGGTTATATTTAGTATGATATAAAAAAGAATAAGAATAAGAATATCATTCTATTTATATGCTTTATTAAATAAAAATAGTACAAGAATGAAAAAGAATAATAAAAAATGATCCTCATGTCTCCATTAAAAATAGTGTATAAATAAAAAATATATATTAATAACAAGAGTATAAATAGACTTTACATAAATTATATATAAATAATTATTCTTGATTTACATGTTTATGAAATCTATATGGATTTATTTTTTAATATGTATACCAAACATGATTATTTAATGGATTTTTTCTCCTTTTTCTCTTTTTCCTCTTTCTAACAACTGGGGCGTTAAAGATTCACAAGCAAGAATAAATTTGGATTTCCTTGTACCCAATGATGTTAGGCTCAGTTAAATAAAATTCAAAAGGAATAAATAGCATAACTTTATCCCCAGAAAATCTTACCACCCACCATGAGCACCCTATGATAAACCTAGTCATATAACCTTAGGGACACTGCCATTAATGCTATTATAAACATCATAATTCATACTCCCAACCCAAAATAAACAGGCACATGAGATAACAAGAAGAAGTTAGCAATTACTAATAACAATATGCATCTAAAGACAAAAGGAGCTAACGTGAAATTTCATGAATACCGATATCCCAGTACATGATCTTTAAGTTCATAAATGTTAGAATAAGAATATAGTCCCTTTAACCTCCAATTTCAAACTCGATACAAGACATAGCAAGATGGATGAAAATGGGATTTTCATGATACCAAGAGATGGAAAAGGTAGTAAGAAGAGTATGAAGGATTTTTACCAAGATAAATAAAGCTTCAGAACCCAAATCTTTCTCAAAATCACAACCACAGACACTACTGGGTCCAACCGAATCAACAATAAGATTTTGCAAATCAGAAAGAATGGCTTGTCTACAAGCTTATAAAACTATAGAAGCATTTATAATGCGATTGTTCTCGAAAACCAGATATGGGTCGATGGTGACATCTCCTCTATCACCGAACTCGTCTCTGTAGTAAAGAAGCACATTGCTTGATGTACATGGCTTTAGCGTCAGTGAGAAGGAAGAAGACTGCCTGGTGTTTTCCTTCTTTAATTTTTCCAATTTACGATGAGAAGGAAGAAGACGAAAGGGGATCTGCAACTTTATAATTGTAAAATGCATTATATTAGTAATATTTTAATCTAAGCAAATACATAAATATAAAAGCATTTCCTTTACTTTTTTAGCCACGGCAAATCCTCTATTGTACCCTAAAGCATAATAGAGGTATGGTACCACCCTCTACAAGGAGTCGTTATTTTTTTTGGAATGGTTAACGTTATTTTTTTTTTTATCTCTATTGCTATGCACAACGTGAATTTTAATTACACAATTTCATTTCATTTTTTTATTATATTCATACTCATCAAAATTCTTTTTACATAGCAAACATGCCTTTGAATCAAAGTTAGTGGGGTTTTGTATTTGTTCGGATTGAAAGATGCTTCAATAGTTCAATGTGCTACTTCATAGCATGAATTTCTCGGAAGTCATATCCTTCAGTTGATTTACGGCCGTGTAACCAACAAACTAACCGTGGACTTATTCCTCCCCCCCCCCCCCCACGCCAAAACAAAAAAAAACCATGTACTTATTTGCTTTTCCCAGTAGATTCATTAATTTTCTTGACATTAAATTAAGAAAGGGATTTTTCACCATGAAAAAATGAATAAACTTAGGTTCAATTTTTTATATTTTTATTGTTAAAATTTTCAATTAAAACATCACAAGCGTATAATATTTTAATAAATATATAATTTAATTAAATAATTATATAATTTTGATAAAAAGTATATATTGATCATATTTTAATTAAATAATTATTTTATTTTGATTAAAAAATTTAATAATAAAAATATAAATACAAATTTGATGGTCTTAGTCATGCAGTTCTTGTCGGAGAATTAAAAAAAAGAAAGAAAACTTTTAAAAACTAAAAAAATAAAGACCCCCGTGCTTGTTGCTCAGTGGGAGCAATAGGGACCACGGTCTCACATAAATAATTGCATATAAGACTTTTTTACGAAATCCTCAAAGACTCCTTGCAGTAGTCAGAAGTTGCCACGTCGCGAGAGCAACAAGGAATCCGTGTTTTGTCTTTTGGACCGCATCGCATCGACCCTCAAAACGCGTGCGAAAGTACCGGAACGAAACTAGTGTGGTTATCACATGCAATGCGTGTTTGGCGGTTTGGGTACTCGGTACTCCGTTTCCTTAAGGCCCGAACCGAAACAATGACAATTTGAGTAGTACCACCAGTAAATAAAAAGAAAATTTCTTAAAATAAAAATTGGGGAAAAAAAAATTAACGCCTTTGCTTGTCTGTCTCGCCAGAGAGGGAGGAGAGAGAAGGGGCAGCACCACACATGGGTAAGGTAGTAGAGAAGAAGAAGAAGAAAGGCCGACCATCTCTTTTGGATCTCCAAAAACGAACCCTCAAAGAGCAACAGCAGCAGCAGCAGCAGCAGCAGCAACAACAACAACAACAGCTGAAGCGACACAACTCTGCCCCTAATTCTGACCCAAATTACAGGACTGCCCCTAAACCTCTCCGGAGATCTACTCGCCGTAACCCCAATCGAGACGCCTCCTCGCCGGAGAATCTTAACGACCACAACGACGATGACGACGATGACGAATTATCAACCGGGAAACGCCGTGAGAAGAAGCTCAAGCTTGTTCTTAAATTGCCCTCTCAGAGATCCTCCTTCAATTCCGCGTCTTCCAATTCATGTGGGTCCGATACTGTTAATTTTGAGGATGATAACATTGCCTCCAATAACAAGAAGCGCAAGATCATTGCGATCCGAGATGGATCCGGGTCCGGCGATGCTGATAAGGTATATAAATTTAGAGGCTTGGATAGGGAAAGTTTCCTTCAATTGGGCACTTTATTTTTGAGGCCCGAAACGCCAATTTCTTTTTCAAATTAGATTTTTTTTTGGGTTCTTCTTTTGGTGTAAGTATAGTTTAGTTTGACATTTTCTGAAAATCTTTGAATTTCTAACTTTGAAATATGTTGATGGGTTCTAGAATTTCTGTGGTACTGGAGTTTGACTAGGTCTGCCTTTGGAGTTTGTCTGTTAAGTTATCACAACAAGTATCACCAAAATATTTATCATTTTAATTTTGATAATTATGCGTTTCATTAAAAATATAATGACTCGATTGTCATATCTGACATGGAAGTTTTGATCTGTCTTTTCTTTAATAATTGTTTCACAGTTTATAACTGTATTTTTCCTTTTTGGGCACTTTGGGTACTTGGCCACTGTGCTTTTTTAACAGCTACTTTGCTGGTTGTTTCTCCCTGTGGAAAGACGCATGCATTTTTTTTTTTTCCATCACCTTTTCTTCTTTCGTTCTTGCAGGGTGAGAAGTATATTTCTGGAATTAGCACAACAAAAACTCCTTATGGTTTGTTACTGTTATAACTGTCTTTTAAAAAAAAAAAATCTTATTTTGAGAATTCCTTGATTAATATTTGATCCGTGCAGCGACTCAGCTGGATTCAGGACCCTCAACACCTTTACCTGATAAAAAACTGTTACTTTTCATTCTCGACAGGCTTCAAAAGTATTCCCCCACCTCCCTAGTGCCTAGCTTATATCTGAATCTGATAGCTTTGACGTAGCTTCTGAATTTCATTACACTGACAATGCTTTATTTAATATCAGGAAGGACACTTATGGTGTGTTTTCTGAACCAGTTGACCCAAGCGAGGTTAGTCTTGAAAAGTACTTATGGTACGTACATAACAGCGGTGGCATGATTCTTGTTTGTCATAAGCTGGTAATTACTGCTTGCAGCTTCCAGATTACCATGAAGTTATAGAGCATCCAATGGACTTTGGAACTGTGAGGAAGAAGCTAGATGGTGGAGCTTATGCTAACTTGGAACAGTTTGAGGTTAGTATCTATTTAAGTTTAGATGGTAGAATTTTTAATTTACCTTCTGGAAAGTGAAGAGGTTTCTTAGCACGATGATTGCATATTGATACCCTGTGTTTGAAAGTTTGTTACTAAATGCACGTTAGGCTAGGCCGGTTCTAAAGTAGAAGTTAATTTGTAGGGCTAAACTTAAAGTAAAGGGGTAAACGTTTTATTTTTGGTTCAGTCAGTTCAAGTTATTTGCAGCTTGTCTAAATCAAGTTTACTAAATGCCCTCTAAATTAATTGCTAAAAGGATGTGCTCGAAGTTATTAGCCATAGCTACTCAGTAATTTACATCAAGTTTCTAATTTATTAAAAGATAGCTTCCAAGGGAAAATATATTAATGCATATAATTACTTTTCTTTTTACTAGTACCCAGAAATTTAAATTGTTACTGTTATTAATAACAATCACAGTTGACCCTTCAAAGCCAGCACTTTAGGATTGTGACTAAGTTGGTTTTATTTTGTACTTCCAGGCTGAGGCTTGTTTACTCCCTGCACCCCTTGGTTTTTCTACAAAATTTGATGGTGGAATTGTCAATCTTCTTGTTAGAACTTGCATTGCACTTTTAAAGTTGGAAACCTGTGTTTATTTGCATGCTAATGAAGGATTGTCAGGATTGTGTCTTTTATAATTCAATTATTAGAAAACTTAGGACCAATTTCTATTTGTTTTGGGAACAAGAGGAACAGATGAAAATTAGGGAGGCTATCGGTGATTAAGAGGCTTGGTCACTTGTTAAACTGTATCTATGGTTGAATGACTCATTTCATAACTTCCTTCTTATATTAGGGTGTTTTCTCTTTTCTTAGAAATATACATGTATGGAATGTGTTTATGACAAGCAGCGACATCTCTTTGCCTTTTCTGTTTGTGGGATCTTCACATATAGAAGATTATTCATTGTTAACTAAGTTGGTTTAGGAATTGATTGATTATATATTTATTAATAATAATATTGTAACCTGATTTTCTATCTCTGCTATATGAGAACTGAAATGATGCTTTACTGTGCAGAAAGATGTTTTCTTAATCTGCACAAATGCCATGCAGTATAATTCCCCGGATACCATATATTTTAGACAGGTGATTATCTAACACAAGCTTCTGTATTTGCCAGTATTGGGCCTTTATCTTCATGTTGTCTGAAATTAATAAACTGATGCCAGGCACGATCAATTCAAGAACTGGCAAAAAAGAATTTTGAAAATCTTAGACAAGATAGTGATGATATTGAGCCTGAGCCAAGAGTAGTAAGAAGAGGGAGACCACCGACCAAGAATCTGAAGAAACCACCCGTCAGACCTTCATCAGAGCGTGCTGGTTCAGAGTTTTCATCAGATGCCACTCTTGCCATTGGGGGAGAAAATGCCATGTGGTCAAATTATGATACGAGAAAAGGACCCCATAATTTACAGAAGTCTGCTTTTGCCGAACTGTCTGGCCAATCTCATGTTGCTCGCAATAATGATTTCCATAGTAGTTGGGCAGCAGAGAACAAATTAGAAAAGATTGATGATTTTACAGGTTCATAATTTAACAACTAACTTGATTCTCCCCAGCCACCAATCTATTATGTTCAACCTTTTTGTATGGATTTAGTTTTTGGTTTGATGCAATGCATTCTTACTTTTTATAGTTTTTGTTCCTACAGGATCAACTTTTAAGGGCAATACAGCTAAATATGTGAAAAAACAGTTTCTTCTTGATGAGAACAGGCGAAACACATATCAGCAATTTCATCCATCAGCTACTGGCCGAGAGCCTTCTGTTTTGACGACTTTTGATGGAGAGAGGAAATTACTACTGCCTGTATGTTTTGACTGGCATTTAATCTTTCAATTTATTTCTTTAAAAACCAAATGGAAACTGCTTACTGTATTGGATGGCACTGCAGATTGGTGGTCTATCCTTATTAAATTACACAGTAAGTTTAAGCAAATAATTTTATCAGCAGAAACGTGGGTTTCTGCAATATTCACCATATAATTAAATCAAATCAGGATAAATTTCAGTTTACTGCCCCATTTCACTTTGGTATCCTATGGTTCAAACATTGCCACCCCTGGGCCCTTGTGATTTGCTTTTTTACTGCTTTATAAGCCTCTTTTATTATTTTGTTAATTTATATATGATAAGATCATGTGAATAGCACGTTCAAGTTAAAATTCCCCTTTCTCAGCAGATTTCCCCCTATTTCCCTCCGAATCCCAAACCTCAGTTTGCCCCTACGTAGCCCCACACTTCTTCAATTCTGACACCAAACTCATTCACTTGAAAGATGGTGACAGGTTTGAAGGAGTGTGGGTCTCAATGGGGCAAAGAGGGGTTAGGGATTCAGCAGGAGATTGGGGAAATTGGGAGAAATCTAATAAGAAAGGGGAATTTTAACTTGCAGTTCCCATTCACATGGTTTAACCGTTTGAACATTAATAGAATAATAATTCATGATGGTAAACTGGTAACCGAGCAATGCTTGGGGCCAGGGTGACAATTGACAAAATGTGAACCATAGGGTGGCAATGTGAGAATGGAATATACCACAAGGTAGTTAACTGACATTTAAACATAAGATAATGCCAAACAATTGCTTGGGGAAAAGGTGGTTGACTATGTAATTGGCAGTTTGGTAACTTGTTACATTTGGTCAAGAATATTTGCTTCAATCTGGTGATATTGAGACAGCCAACTGGATTTGCATGCACTGCTCTATGCTTTTATTAGATCAATTTTATAATGTGCATCTGCCTGGCTTAAAATTGATTATGATCTGGCATTGATGTGGTTAGGTTGGCCTTCATTCAGAGTATGGGTATGCTAGAAGCTTGGCGCAATTTGCTGCCCATCTAGGACCCATTGCCTGGAAAATTGCGTCTAAGAAGATAGAGAGGTGCCTCCCTCCAGGCCTGCGGTTTGGCCAAGGATGGGTTGGAGAAAATGATGTCACACAACACATACCAGTGCCACGACCTTCACTTGCACCAGCGCTATTATCACCATTGCAACACTTTGCTGGTCAAAGTTCCTTATCTAGTGTGCCTGGCCCAGTTGAATTGAAGAATGACCTATCCTCTGAGAAGCCTGGGGGAAATATTTTGTTGGAGAAGCATGCACCTTCCACTCACTTGCCTTTAGATGCCCTTCCACCTAACCCTATTTCTCCATGTTTCATCCCCTCCTCATCCTCCATTGTTGCCAATAGATCTTTTGAACGTGTAGGTGAAAAAGCCGAAGCTGATGGAGGATTGAGTTCTCCTATGGGCAGTAATCTAGGGAGTAGAAGTATTACTGCAACAAGGCCCATGCTCAATGGGTTTAATCTTGCATCTCATTTGGGAAAACTACTTGGAGTGTCCCAACCTGTTGGGTTTAATCTGGACTCATCTTCAATGGTTGACGTTTTACCTAGGTCTAATATTAACTTTTCCCATTCTCCTCCTGCAAATAGCTTAAAATCAGATGATGTCAAGTTCCCAGAAAATTCGAATGTACATTCTAGCAGTACGTTAGCCAATGCAAGGAATGAGTCACTACTAAAGTCAATGCCAGGACTTCATTCACCAGCATCTTGGCAGCCATACCAGAAGTCTATTCCTGGACTACCATCTCAGCAGAAGCCAGATTCAATTCCACCAGACCTCAACATCAGATTTCAGACTCCTGGATCTCCAAATTCAAGCCGAGTTGATTCCACACCAGATTTGGCGTTGCAGTTGTGAGCAAAAAATTTTCCTTCTTTCTGTTAATTTCTTAAGTTAACCATAGAAGTTAGAATAGAGGGCTATATATATTCAACGCACTCCTGGCTGAGAGTCCAGAGTTAGCCCTCTTCAACATGGGTCCTATTGGAACCACACCTAACTGCAATGTAAAGGAGTAGAGCTTTCCTGTACAGATTCATGTATTTTAAATTTTAGGTCTGCAATCATAATGGTTTCATTTGTTACATTGGAAACCAAATTATGCTCGATTATATTCCAGATGGTATAGATGTTTATTCATCTGATAATTAAGTTTTGTGGACAGCGTGTTGTACTCTAAACGGGAGAACAAACTGATAGTACAATGTCCTGTAAAATTGGCTTTTGGTCACTCCATTTTTGCAGCGGCACGTTGAAATTTTGTTGGATATTATTTAAAACGCTGAACCTAAAATCTTAGCCTTCAAAGCAATTTCATATTGTGTTTACCCCAAAAATCGAGTGACTTGGAATTTTGAATCTCATCCATTCTAGTAATTTTGTTGTCCATTTGTATTGACCCAAAACAAGGTTTTCTGGGTTTGCCACTCTGAGTTGAGTGAGCCGAGTAAAAATCTCTGGCAAATTTGTGTTTTTCAAAATTCTTGTTTTTTTTAACCTATGCTTGCAGGTTGAGACATAAATGTTCAGATTTTCTACAGATATGAAAGTACAATAATCTGTTTCAGTCTGATCAAATTCATGTTTGACTTGTCTAGTTTTAAGAGAGACAGACTCGGAGTTTCATAAGAGCCTTTATATATGGAGCAATAGGGCTGTACTCTGCACTTGCAAGTTGGTTGGTTCTTGATGCTTGAAACTGTTTGTTATTCTTCAAACAATCCCGAATTCAGGCGAAGAAATGCCTGTAATTAATACGCATCAGTGCAAATTCTAACTTTTGGGCATCAACTGCAGCAACTACGATTTAAACTTAATTAAGGAACGGAATCTTATTGAAATAGATACACAACTCTTGTTTTTCTTTTTCTTCTCTTGTTTGTAATGTCCTCTCCCAGACCTGGTGCGTTTATGACAGTTGTTAGTCGCCTTTTTTGAACGGAAATTTTCTTCTGTCTGACTTGACTACTCCCTTGACCACGCAGTTGACTTTAGAATACTATTGCGGTTCGCAATTACCCGCGAAGCAGTCAGTTTTTAACTTCTCTTGCACTGAGCGACTTTAACTACACATTTATAATTAAAAAACACGTGTAAACAAACTTTTGCTTCCCTGTAACATAAAAAATTACCAACAAAGAATAGCGGAAGAAGAAAGAGGACTGGAGAGAAGCCGCGGGCGAGATTGAAGGGGAAAAAAGGAGAGGGGGGGGGGGGGGGGGGAGAGAAACAAAGAAGAAGAAGAAGACCGAAACCAGGTATTTGAAGAACCAGGTATTTGAAGAATGGTTTGATCAAAGCATTGGATTTGAATAACGCTGGAACGAAAACGTAGCTCCTGGGATTAAGGCATCTATTCTCAATCTCATTCTAGTTTTGTTAACAACGGGAAGGCAAAGTGCTCGATTCAAATGGGGATTTGCTGGGGTTCTCCAGCTGACAACCCAAGCACAAGCACAACTGATCACCTTAGCGCAGGTCGCTTTAAGAAGCTTGTATCTGCTTGTTCTATTTCTTCTTCCTATCTTGGGAGATTAATTTTATTTCTCATAGATTGGATTTTAAAAGACACCTTTGTTGAATTCCTTCGATCTTGATGATTATCAGTGCTGTTTCTCTGTTCTAGAATTATTTTACCTTATTATTGCTCGCTCTTTCATTATGTAGCTACAACGGGGACATCCCAGACTACCAGCAATACTACTACTACTACATCTTCTGGAAGTGGAAGCAGCTCCACAAATAGCCAGTTTTCGGAGTCTAGTGGCGGTGAAGCTTATCCAAATGGGCAGATTTTGCCTACAGCAAATTTAAGGATCTTCACTTTTGCGGAATTGAGGGCCGCAACTAAGAATTTTAGAGTTGATGCAGTACTTGGGGAGGGAGGTTTTGGAAAAGTCTTCAAGGGTTGGCTTGAAGAAAAGGCAACGCCAAAGAATGGAAGTGGAACAGTCATTGCCGTTAAAAAATTGAACTCTGAGAGCTTACAAGGATTTGAGGAGTGGCAGGTAATTCTACCTAGCTTTAGCCAAGATAACCGGTGTGGTTTCACTTTCCTCATTTGGGCCTGTTGAATTTAGCAGCTAAAGCGGAAATAATAGGCAAAAAAGACGGAAAACTAAATGATCTTAAATACACACTTGTTTGCTGCAGCATAAATTTTTATATTAGGCAAAACGTTATTCTTTATTCCCTCTCTTGCCCACCCGGGGAAAAAAGAAAAATTCATTCATTCGTGGTTTGCGCTTCTAGCTGCGTGTCCTGTTCTCCTTCACTTCAAGCTTATTGCTAGATTTACTTTCTCCGACAGAGATTATAATGCAATGTTTCTTTTATTTGTAAGTACAATTAAAGATATGAATGTTACAAGAGATCCCTGCAACTCCCTTTCCCATCGAGGATAAAAAAAAGCGTAGCAGAATAAGTAGTTGTTTCTTACTTTAACATCAGATATCAGTAAATAAAGGTCTGAGAGCTTCAATACTTTGAAATCTTCCTTCCCTGTTCACTATATTGGTAGCATTTAGCAGAAGTAGTAGTTAGAGTGCTAATTTGAGCTGTAAAGTATGTAGATAATCGTATAGCATGAACTGGTATATTACAACTAAAAATAAACTTTGAAAAGCTGCCGGTTCGATTTGTTTCCCATTCAGAGCTGTAAATTGGGTTTTATAGTCTATACTTTAAATCCACAAAATTTGGTTAATTCTGTGGAGAGGATCTCTCAAGAGGTTGAGTCGGTTGAGTCCGCATTGGTTGAATTGACTTTTTTCAATTCATCTTGAAGGTCAAGTTGTTAGTTAAAAATCAAGGTAGGAATCTCAAGATACATCTTACGGTGCGAAAAACTCAATCTCTTATCAAGAAGTTTACCTTTGCATGGAATTAACTCAAAGAATTTGAGGAGGTTTTATGTCGTTGAATAGTAATGTTGAGTTTCATCATCATATGCAAATAAAATTATTGAATTGTGTCTGGAATTTCATTAAGATTTAACATTGCTGTTTTATTACAAATAAATGCATTTAATTATGATCTCCATCCTCCACACCATCCCTTTCTCTCAAGAACACAACAATCATGTATTAAGAAAAAAGTTGTACCCGGTTTATCAAACTTCTGTAATTTTAGACTTACAAATTTGTTAATGGTTCATTTATTTGGTGTAGTCAGAAGTAAATTTCCTGGGACGGCTTTCTCATCCTAACCTCGTTAAGCTGTTGGGATACTGTTGGGAAGAAACAGAGCTCCTTCTCGTCTATGAATTCATGCAAAGGGGCAGTTTGGAAAATCATTTATTTGGAAGTGAGTGATTAGTTAAATATCACTGCATTGGCTCAAGTGTGTAGGTTAAAACATGAAATAATAAGTAAGGGCATCTTAATAATCGAAAGCTAATATTGTGTTGCTTCTGCAGGGGGTTCTGCTGTTCAACCACTTCCTTGGGACATTAGGCTTAAGATTGCAATTGGAGCAGCTCGTGGCCTGGCATTCTTGCACACATCTGAGAAAGTAATTTACCGTGATTTCAAGGCCTCCAATATATTGCTCGATGGGGTGAGTTTTACTAAATATAAAAATTCTTTGCCAAATATGAATAATAAAAGTTTTGCTGTTGTTATCTGAAATGGAAGAGAATGGTGGTAACTAGAGAGAGGGATAATGAGACGAAAGCAAAAACAAGAGAGTTAATATTCATAAAAGGGTGCTGACTTGTTATGATCAACCTCCATACGTGCATTTATATAGATCATAGGAGTCTACTATATTTAGTACACTAGAGTACAGTACAAGGGCAGAAGCCTAATCCATTACTAATAGCTTGTTCCCAGCAGCTGTTTTGATTAGTACCATGCTTTTATGGACACAGATTTTGGTCCCGCTGGAGGTATGATAAAAGGGAAAATTCCAAGTAAGGACTATAAGTTGGCGAAAATTCCATTGAAGAACTTTAAAAATAAAATTTCTTTTAAAGGGCCAAAGGGAAAAGTTACTATTGACACTTCTAAAAGTTACCACTCATGGCTTTTAAAAGTTACAACTCTATCTTCTTAATGTTACAGAGAATTTCTACAGTGATAATTTTGGAAAACATGAGTGGTAATTTTTGAAAATACCAATTGTAACTTTAGTCCTTTGGAGGAATTTTGTTTTTTAGGGTTTTTAATGTCATTTCTACTGATATGGTCCTTATGTATAATTTTCCCATGATAAAATGCATAAATCAGGTGTACAGTAAAGCTATATTCCAGAACAATCATCAATGTTAGAAATGATTTTTAGCGTAGAATATACCAATGGGGTGAATGACTTAAATTTGCATTGGATTCTGGTTGTGGTACAGTCCTACACTGCAAAGATTTCAGACTTTGGCTTGGCAAAATTGGCCCCTTCAGCAAGTCGGTCCCATGTAACAACAAGGGTGATGGGCACATATGGTTATGCGGCTCCTGAGTATGTGGCAACGGGTAATCTCATGCATTTTTTGGATTTCTTATTATTATTATTTTTTTGTGGGGGGCGGGATATGTGTGTATATGTGTTCGCATGTTGAAAAGTAAATCAATTCTAGCGCTGTCCCTTGACGTGTTTGTTGGTGTGCTATTTTTCAGGGCATCTGTATGTAAAGAGTGACGTGTATGGATTTGGAGTTGTTTTGGTTGAGATGCTGACAGCCCTCCGGGCACTTGATCAAAACCGTCCAAGCGGGCAACATAATCTAGTGGACTGGGTGAAACCATACTTGCAAGATAGAAGAAAAATGAAGAGCATTATGGATTCACGATTGGAGGGCAAATATCCATCCAAAGCTGCATTTCGTATAGCTCAGCTTGCTTTAAAATGTCTTGCATCAGAGCCCAAACAGCGACCATCAATGAAGGAAGTTTTGGAGAACTTGGAGCGGATTCAAGCTGCCAATGACAAACCTGTGGAGCCTAGATTCCGTTCTACACGTACTGTGGCTCCCCATCGTCCTCGCCAACCTCGCCATTGATCTCACTGAATCACTCCACGCCATTGGTTCTGTTGTATTATTTGTATCTCAAATATATCGAAGGGATCTCAATTCTTCAATTTCTTGCTTGTACCAAAGGGATTTGTACTGCTGAATCATATGTTGCTATGTTAACTCTGTTCATGTAATTCAGGACAGGCTGAGTGAGAGGTTAAGCAATAATTGTAGTTGCTATTTAATCACTGAAATTTGTGTAAGAATCATTAAGGATGGGCATGGCGATGCAGCTCCCCTGAATATGCAGAGCGGTAGAGCTATGAATTGATGGGCTTTGTGGGCCATCAGTGAAGACTAGGCAAAGCTTCATTCGGCTTTGGTAAGTTTTGGCATGGCACTTAATTACTTACCAGACATTATCATCAATAATAATGTTATACATAGCAGTTTTTATTACATAATTAAACAATATTTTGAATATTAAGCTGCTACAGAACAAAAACTTTTATGATTGCATGACATTTTAGTAAGTACCTTTTTCGTCCCTGAAATTTAACCCAGTTTTTAGTTTTTCACAAAAAGTTTAATTTAATCAAATATCCTCTTTCAGTGTTTTAGAGAAATGTTCAATTTTATTCTAATTCCTAACTCTGCTAATTCTACTAAGAAATTATGCTACGCATTTCCTACATCACTGAATAGAATCACGTGTGGCTGTTAGTCCTTTGGTCCTCTAGATACACTCATTAGACCTAATCTTTCCTTGAATGCAATACCAAAATCATGTAGTTTAGGGTATATGCAGAGAAGATTGTGGCCTCGGAGTAAGAAGTTGAATCCTTCCCATCTTTTGCAATTTAGCCAATCAGAGCTTCAGCCGTTCACATGTGATCCCTATTCTGATCTCTACCCCATTTTCGATTTTTGATTGAACGAGGGTGCAATTCCATTCCCTGATACTCAAAAATTGATCAAACGGCGCCCGAGGCGATTTGGTTTGCCGCTTGGATGAGCAACTTAGATGGATTTGATATATTTATACTTTTTAATGTGACGATAGAATATGATTTTTATTAATTTAACTATTGAATTAGAAGTAATTATTATATTATTCTTTCATGTTAAATTTTATAAAAATTAGATAATTATATATATATATATATGAAAATAAATAATTATTTAAAATAAATATTATATATTAAAATTTTAATCAATTGATGGAGTATAAGACATTTATTTAATATGAAAATTTTATGAGAATAATTTTTATAATAAGAACTACTAATCCAAAAAGTTCATCATATAAAAAGTTATTCAATGGTGTAGTAATAGCTTTGATTCATTGGTATTTGCATATTTATTTCTTTTCAAAAATAATTTGAATTTAAGATTATATATTGCTTTGAATTTGTAAAATTTTATTTAACTTTTATAAGGTTTTACTTAATTTTCATAAGATTTTACACGTATAAGGATGCAGGTAGGTCTTCGCATCCTTTGTAAAAAAATGGGAATGAGAGAAATTTATTCTTTGCACTAAGAAATGAGGAGGGAAACGTGGGAAAAGCCTCGCTGCTCCCTCCCTATCCCGGTGCCATCTTTACTTGTAATAAGGTTGCTAGAGCTGATGACACTTAGTGCCAGGTTCAATTTTGTGCAAAAGGTAGAATGTTATTTTGAAGGAGATGAAAGGGAATATAGTTGAATTGAAGAGGTTTCCACGGTATTTTTTTTTAGTTTGGAGAAGATTAAGCCATAGGCTGATACTTGAGCATGCTTTTCCACTTCGTTTGCCGTGTAGTAGAAATTGTTTTAGTCAGTAGAGCTAACGGAGTTAGATTTAGAATAAAATTGAGCATTTTTTGAAACATTAAGAATGATATTGGATTAAAGTAGATATTTTAGACGAAATTGCGTTTGAATGAAAGTTTTATTAAAAAAAATCAAAGCTTTTTGTATTTCTTTTACAAATTTTTTATGAATAATTTCTTATTATTTTTAAGATAAAACTAAACATAATAATTCTGATAATTCAACAATAATTGAAGAACTGAAGGTAAAAGAATAAAACGAAGAATTGAAATAATGCCTGCATATGTTTATATTTTTTAAAAATGTTTTCAAATGTTACTTCAATATTAAAGTGGCAAATAATAGAAATATACTACAAGAAGAGGTATAATTTTTAATAAAAATATAAATTTATAAATATAATATGTTCTGTTAGTACAAATTTTAAGACTAGTGTTGCAAACTCATCTCTGATGGCTTGTGTAGATTCCTTTTAAAGATGATATGGATATTATGTGTCTAACTTGTGATTTGTCCCACCCCGATGGCAAATCGGCTAACTCTTGACCAGAAATGTGTTAGGAACAGGACGGGCTGCTGCTACTGCCAAATGTATGAGGCGAAGCTTGAAACAAAGAGAGTCTGATTGTGTGGCTCTGAGATGCAGTATATATATCTTTGCACTCCTCAATATCGGCATCGCATGTTAATCGTACCCACTCGCCGTCTTCATCCAAATACTTGAGATCAATGTTGGTCACCTCGTTTAGATTGAAGCGTCTTGCAATCTCCATCTGCAAATCTCTAAACCCCCAATTTTGTTGCAAGCTAAAACGGATCTTCTCATCTCCAAAAGTAGCTTTCACTCTAAAACCACCTCCTCCCTTACCCTCAGGCAAGGGACTTTTGGAATATGTGCTGAAATTTTTTGTATCATCTCCCTCGATGATGTTTCCTCCTCCACTGGCATAACAAGTCTGACGTGGGGATTTGGATTTTAAAGTTGTGCCTCCATCCCGATTGCTACAATGCATTTGCCTACATTTGTTACTGTTACTACCCATCTTGGATGTTTGACAAGAGCCGCCCCCAGAACTCAACTCTGGAAAGCTGGAATAGAAAGACCCAATCTGAATGGCACCCTCCGCTCCCTGAACTGAATCGATCACCCGTTGAAGTTTCCTCAAAGAGTGCCCTACCTTCTTAATTTTCCTTGAAGGCCACCTCGTTATTCCATGTTGTCTGCATATTCTCTTCAGAGTCGTAGGACATACTGCAACCACAAGTTCTAGTAATTAAAGGAATCACGCATCATTCCAAAAATTGTTCCGTGCAAATATATGCTTACCTCCAATACTCTTGGCAGCATCTTTTAAGCTTCCTGCAAAGTACTGTCGAAGAACAGGCAAGCTGATGGTCTTCTCTGCCTTGGTTCGTCTCTTCTCGCCTGATTTTCTGCCTCCTGACGAACGGCGTCCACCAAAATTATAAGATTCTCCTCCACCCTCAACTTCAACACTCCCTCTGGATCCACAACTTTGTTGAAATTGTTCATAATCTGAAAATACCTGCCCACTCCCCCTCCCACTCCCACTCCCACGGTGACTGCTGTCCCAGTTAGTTGTCACTTTGAACTCTTCTTTTGCCTCTTCCAGGTATTCCAAGGACACAGATACACCTTTTCCCTTCTGTTGAGCCTCCATCATATGTGCAATCCATGATGATTCTTTCGAAGATGGGTCTTCCGAATAAGATGCAAAATTATGAACTTGTTCTTTCTGTTGTCCACCTTCTAAAGATGGGAATGTGAATTCTTGTTCAAATTCCATGTCCATGACCACATGTAAACTCCGGCAAGCTTGCTGTACTACCATACACAAGGAATTCAGCATCTGCTTCTGTTGTTCAGTATCATGGCAATCCTTTGGCAAGAAAAGTTCCAACACAAATTCAGCGGGTCCAGTGTAGACATTTCGGAGGGGAATAGCAACAGCAGCATGCAATCCATACATGGCAGCATGGGCAGCTAGAGGATATTGAGATTTACTGAAGGCAGTCATGTCAGTTGCAAAACATGGTCTAGTTGTTGTTAAAGCTGTTCCAACTATTCCTTGCCCTCGAAAGAGGTGGCACTCACAGCATGCTTCCTGAAAACCCAGTATGTCTAGATCGGCCACAAAACAAGCAGAATCCACGGTGGACACACAACACCCATAATTCTGATTCTGATCATTTGAATTAGGCCCACATCCAGTTTTCCCTTGTTGGAAGCACGGAGCCCAAGTCAGAGCTAGTGGCAAATTATGTGTCTTAACCACAGACGTCAAAACCTCCACTATCTCATTTAATGCTGCTTGGTACAACTCGTCAAATACCTGATGACACGGGAATTCAATATTCAATCATAAATATTAATTCCTTCAGCCCAGCAAACACACGAGCTATAAGTATATATATATATATATATATATATCAATATCATATATATATATTCCGTCACTTTCTTACCTTTACAGCAGGAGGGATCGGGATCGAGTTCTGACAACTCCTAAAATCAACTGCCTGCAAATCAGTACGCTTATATATATGTGAGGGAGGTTTCAGTGATTTATAAAATATATTTGTTTAAACACTAAAATCATTGAAATAGTACAATAAGCACAAATTCTGTTATTTTTCTCCAGTATTGTATTTTTATATTACTTTTGTTTCAAAGCATTGTAACTGCAATTATTATGCCTTCAAGGGAAAGCATAAAAACGTGGATTAGTAAAATATGTCTTATGGGACAAGTCTTAATTAATCCTTTTTAGTTTTCCTATTTTTCCATCGAAGTTTGGGTTGGAGTAATATGAAAATGAAGATAATTTTTTACGAGAAGTTGGGAGAGTTGTACGTTAAGATTGAAAGGTAAAAAAAGAGAGGAAAAGGAAAAAAGGAAAACCTGGAAAGCATGGCAGACATTGTCGAGTTGTGGGCGATAGTTGATGTTTTGATTGGTTATTAGAATCTCGACTACACCGAGGCATGTGCCAGTGCCTCGTTCAAAGACAGGAAGGGCCACAGAGCCACGACCATCGTAGTATTGGTGTGCAAAATTAATGCGGGGATACTCGTGGCTTCTAAAGAACCGAACAACCGGGGTCCACTCTTGCAGTTTTCCTACGATTATCCGATCTTCTGAATTCTCCTGATCAAACCCTCTGGAAACATTTCTGTAATGCTCAGTAGTATTGCAATTCGGATCAATACCGGAGTATGGGTGATGGTGGTGTCCCCTCATGGGGACCCATATCTGAATAAGCACATCTTTCAGGTGGCCAAGGGCAACCACTAATCTTTCCTTGACGGAGGAAGATGGACCAGGATTTCCCCTTGGTCTGATCCACCATCTCTTGCCCGCTTCAGTGCTTTCAACCACAAAACTTTCTGATTGGATTTGGAATGGAAAACTAGTTGCGTCTGATTCATGTTGATACATGTGTTGATTTGGGGCTAAAGATGGTATAAAGTAGTGGGAGTTAGGAGGCGTAATGGTTTCCAGCCAGCAACCTTCTACAAACAGCTCATCAATCAAGTCCACTTCTTGTGCTGACTCAGACAAGATCTCATATTCCATCTTGTCGCTTGACCTTTCTCTCCTACTACCAACTCTTCTCGCACAAAACAGTACAATATTAGAAACTAGATTATTATTATGCTCACTCAAATCTACATAAAACATCTTTCTTTAGTTTTAAAAACCACAGCACATAGTCAATGTAATTTCATCAGAAATTGAAGAAGCTATTTCTGTAAGTTTCACAAATATATGCAGAGATATATAATATAAGTTACTTGGCAACTACTAGCCGCTGTATATTTCCTTTGCTTGTGTTCTAGAATTCCAAGATGATTTCTTTTCTTTTTTAATTAATACTAATAATAGCTTATAGGAGTTACAAATGTATGTTGGAGGAATTAATACGCTGCATTATGGAGTGTGTCAAGTGTCAACATGGGTAAAATATATTATATATTAGTCAAGGAATCAATAGAACCCAGAAATGTCACCGAGGATGGATTTTAATCAGTTCGTCATGAGCTTAAATTAGCATCAGGTGGGATCGCTGAGACTGAGAGAGTGTTGTTGTTTATATTTTTCTTGAAATTAAGTTGAATCCCGCAGTGAGGGTGAGAGATAAATTAATTGGATGGGAGAGTGACTTACCTTATGAAGATTGTGTCGCTCCTGGGCTTGGGCGCGGAGGTAGTGGGAAGTGAGAGAATTGCTTATCAGTGATCACAGCTAGAAGAAGTCGAGGTCTCGGGATGGGAAAAGTCTCCTATTTAATGACAAAGAAAGGAAAAATTCTGAATCTAGCAGGAAATTCTGAATCCAGTAGGACCCCCCAGGAATAAAATTAAGGTAGGAGGAGATCAGGGAAGTCTCACTCTCTCCTTTTCAATCGCATGTCATGTCGCTGCTTCTTCTAGTGGTGCTGCAAGGAGGAGTATATGCTTCTTGTATAGCAAAAAAAGTAGTGAATGTATATGAATTCAATTCAACTGAGTGAGCTCAAAATTAAAAGACAGAAAGAGACAGAGGAGGTATATTATGGAATTGGAGGAATATTATCTCTCACCATGAAAAGTCCATGTTATAAGTAGCAGCTTATCATTAAGAATCCTAGATTGCAACAAACTCCTTCTCTATGCGCCACTTGGCGATCCCACAAATTTAGTGTTGCAAATGCTAGCAAGCCACGGATTGCTTACACGTGCACGGCGACATAGATGCCTCTAAAATTAAATATTTTACATTTTTAAACTATTGAGTCCCGATTAGTATCTCAATATATATATATACATATACATATATATAATATGTATTATATTATTCAATGATATCTATATTTTTTTTATTAATTTTGTAAAGTAAGAATATAAAAATTATATCTAATCCATAAAATTATTTTTTATTTTTATTCCTAATTTTTTATATATCAAACAATCCATTATTCCAGATCGTTAAAAAAAATTCCTGTGTGTTTCATTGGTGAATTCCTTGACGGAAGGAATATCCAAAAACTTAAATAATAACCGTGGAGGTGGGTATGGTTAATCAAGCGAAAGGGAAAGGGTTTTACTTTAATCGCTGAGGTTGGTTGATTTTCCATTCTCAGACACCTCATGCATTTCACTTTCACTTAACTAATGCTTTCTTATATTTTTTAAGGCCGTGCTTTAGCTTTCAATATTTGTTTTTGTGCTTTGTTTGGACCACTTCTTTATTGTATCAATATATCCAACCCCATACCCTATGGTAGCCTTTGAGTTTGTTATCCAAAATAAAAAATAAAAATTATACAGCCAGAAAACCGAGAATATTTACATAAATAAGGAAAACTCAGATTTTTGGCTAGGTTGTTGCCATCTGTCGTCATACCAACCAGGCCAGCTGCATAATAGTAATTTACAGCTTAATTTACTTTCAAAGCGGTGGGAGAAGAGCTTGAGAGTACTTGTCCACCAAACTCACAATTCATCTTCTAAAGTATTACAAATTAAATATTTAGTTATTATTTTGATATTTTAAATTTATTTTTTTAAATTTTTTTGGGATTTTTATCTAATTCTTTAGCTTCTAATTTATATCTTATTCATTTTTAAATTTTATTAATGTTTTCAAATGATTTTTGATGGATGTAACAAAAATGATGAATAAGACATAAATTAGAAGTTAAAGGATTAAATTAACATAAAAAATTAAAACAAATAAATAAGTTAAAAGATCTCAAACTAAATTACCTTCCTGCTTTATCTATTAGGCTGACAGTTACAAGTTATAATTTGGATTTTTTGTTCTACACTGTATTTGGCTAACAAAAGGTTGAATATATGTAGTTATATATATATATATATATATATATGAATATGAGTATCTTTATCATTGTCCATTAATTTCATAATTATTGTCAAAATATCACGAATTAAACAGAAAAAGGAAACGAAAAACAAAGTGGGTTATATGTTAAAAGATATAGAAATTGGTTCCGGCCGTTGCAGCTTTCAGGTTTAACTGTTTGATTTGGTTTTAATTTTGTAAAACAGGATGAATTAAGTTAATTTGGTTAGTAGTCATATTTATAAATTAGCTTATCAAAATTGAACCAAATCAACAATGTCTACCTCCGCAAGACTTGCAAAAAACACTGAATCATGTTTAACTATATCAGAATATTATCCTCTTCAAAGTACAATTAGAACTGTCAATTATGTATACTTGCCTTGCCATTCTGATATATAGTTGATTTGCAGAGGGGTTATTAGCTTTCCTCAGTTCCGTAATCAGTAATTTCAGGTTTCTAGTCCCCTTTTCACCAAAAAAAAAAAAAAAACGAAAGAAAGAAAAGAAAAGATCCTTAGAGGCGCAGGGACATTGTAACGTAAACGTTGAAACCAATTTTAAAAGCATTTGGACTAATTACTGTTTGGTTCGAGTCTCCTAATTCAACTTCGTTTAACAATTTTTCTGTTTGCAATATTAAAAAATAAGTGGTTATTAATTTAACTCATGCCAGCTGGGTTTTCTATAAGAAAAAAAATTTATATGAAATTTTCTTATATATTTTTATTGTTAAGATTTTCAATTAAAATATAACCAATGTATAATTCTTTAACAATAATATTATGACAAATATATGATTTTGCAAATAACTAAATTGTTCCCTAATTAAACTATACCTTTATTGTTTTACTATAGGAAAGAACTATACATTTGTTATTAAGTCCAGCGGCAGAGCCAAGATCTTGAGTTAGGGGGTGCAATGTAATTTTAAAAATAATATGTTTTTTTTAAAAAGAGTGGATTCCATTATAAAAATAAAACCATAAATAATGATAGTTATTTTTTTATAAAATTAATATTAGTATCAGTAAATAAGTTTAAAATTTTTTGTTAAAGTTTATTGGGTTTAAGTTAAGTTATCACATATTTAAAAAAATTTTAGATTCAATTTGATGTGAGTCAAAAATCAAGTAGGCTCTCAAAATATAAAGATATAAAGAATAAAGAGTGTAAAATATTAAGATTAAAGGATACATAATACTAAAACCTATATCTTATACTTGTAATTTTATCCAAAGTGAGAGGGTGCATCTGCACCCCCTTACACTAATGTGGCTCTGCCATTGATTAAGTCTGACCTAATGTACTAGCATGAAAACAGTACAAATTTTGAATGTAAAAATTTAAACTCAAAATTAAGAAAAAAAAACTGTGATAGTATTCAATGATTCTAACAAAAAGATATCATAATACTTATTTATAGGGTGATAATAGTTAATCCTAATAAATCTTTTAATTAGATAAGAAAAATAATAAGATTGCAAAAAAAAAAACACTAATAAATTAGAAAAACCATTAAATAGTTTTAAAACATGCTTAAATGATAGATTTTGAGCTTGATATTGGCCTTAACCTAATAATCCAAGGTTGTAATGATGACAAGCTTGGAAAGAGCATTTCATTGATATCTTATATATCGTAACTTAATTTGTTAGACCAAAAATTATGATTGTTTAAAATCAATGTGTTGTTTAAAATCAATTTGTTTATTTTATGACCAACAAACTTTTTGTTTGGACTTTTAACAAGAGCACCATTTGCGAAAGTTATTTTTGCTAGACATTCTATATTAAAGTCATTCATAGACAAAATAAAAGACATTGTTACTAAGCTAACTTTCTTGGTGGGTGATTACGAAGTCTTCGCTGCCTCTCCCATCAAGAAAACTCCTATTTCTTACACACACACAGAGACACAGACACAGACACACACACATATTTATGTGTATATATATATATATATATATGTGGATTCTCTTACGTAGAAGATGATCAAGGGAGAAATTAAAGAAACTCCTATTTCTTTATCCCGAAAATAAAAATCATTTTGTATCATGAACTACTAGAGGAAATTGGGGTTTCCGGTTTAAAATTGGCTTGGTTTTCGAATTTGATATAAATCAATATATATGGCTTGAGCTCAACTAGAAAAGCTTGTGAACGTTCAACTCGGCTCGTTAATTTCTTCATATCATATGATCCATATATTTAAATGAATCAATTCAAGACAATCTAGCTAGCCAAGAAAAACTTAAATCATTAACTTAATCGAGTGAGTCCATAAAATGATCATTGAATCAAATATATGTGCCAAATCAAGCTTGCCTAGCTCTCTTATGAAACTTGTCAAAATGGTCAATCTAAACTAACTCTTTTTGTTCATTAAATTTATTTATATATGGAGCCAATCAACAAACTGGGTTCATTGCCTTTCCTGCTTCCAACCAAAAAGATTAAAAACTAAATAAAGAATGAAAAGAAAAGAAATTTCAGCTTAGAAAAAATTATCAATGTTGTTGGCCAGACTCCCATATTATAATTTCAGTGCTTTAATGAGTAATTTCAATATAGCAACTTGGTCTACGAGGGTTAAACGTGATTTCCGTCAGCATATTCGAGCCAATTAATAATGTAATTATGGGTCATTATCTCACAAATTCTTACATCTTTTTTTCTTTACTTTTTGACAGCTTTGTTTGGTGTGAAAGACTTTTGAGGGAAAAAAAAGTAACTCTGTAGGGTACGTTATATCAATTATAAATGTGAATCAATCTATAATCCAAGTAATCCTATTAATTTATCTTTTTACACTGAAGTTGTTATTCAATTCTATTGTTATGAATATGAGAATAGTATAAATAATATCATATACAAAGGAATTGTACAGTATGTACCAGTAACCTTGTATTTGTCGAATTTTGAAAGGGAATTTAATAAAAAAGAATGATAATGATTGATATGGAAAGAGTTTGCCTGCTTACTGTTGGTTGCATATTAAAATAAGGACGGTAATTCTGGAAGTCCTTATGCTTTGAGCATCCAATACATTGTTGACATGTCCCTGATCAGCTTTCTAGGTTAAGCCTTTCCACTCACAGCCCATTATTTGAAAATCACTAAAATATAAATTTTTAGGTGGGTCACTTTTCTAAATTGGGGTAAAAATTAATGTTAATGTCACTTTTAAGTGCAAGTGGCTTTCAATGCTCCGGGAAGCCACCGTGAAGCTTAGCCTACACAATTATTCTAATTCCCTCCTTTTTCTTTCCCTTCTCTTGTTATTTTCATTAATTCTTTTGGTTGAAGTAAACTGCTGATTACTTGATTTGTTATATTTAAATAATTCAGTAATGTACTTTGCGGTCCACATTTGGAATCATCGTGATTCATGAGTTGGTGATTTAAGATCCCCAGAAAAGAATATTTCGTGCATGGCACCACATCTTTTTAGCCTTCATAATAAAGAAAGGTCTAAGTAGCCTTGGAAAATGTTAATACTGTGTAATGGGTTGATTTTTTAAAAAATGGAAAGAATCATAAATTTATAAAGGATTATTTCCTTTTATGATGTGTTTCTACCACTTGTTAAGAAATTTCAAGCATATTTAAGAACTATAGTGATAGATGTTTTACAAAATATCTATATATAATTTCAGAATACTTTGATAAATTTACACAATCATTTTTAATTCAAATTTTCATAACATGTTTCACAATTCTAACATGTTTATAGTTATTACTCATAATTTTCATCATACATAAGAAATAATAGTGATTTTTCTCACTTAACCTTATATATATTTGATTAATTGATTGAGATAAATATTGGTTTACATGAAGCCCCCTGGAAAACTCTGGCCGGCGAGTTATAACATCATGGTAATCAGATATTTGCGTCAACAACTAAAAAAAAAAAAAATCAGATCATTAAATGGTTGTGACTCCCTCACACACACACACACACATTAATACAGTGCATCATATTATTGGTATATGAAGGTATCTGATGATGAGTTGTGTCGCAGTCTATCGCTTTCAGTAAAATTGTCAACAAATAAAGCATATAATGTAGAAGAAAGTGATATAATATTATAGTCTTTTAATAGTCATCGAAAGCGAAAGAAAATGTTAACTATTATTAACCTCAGACCATTAAATTTACAAAATTAGATGCTGAATCACAGAACCCAGAGAGAATAAAATTTTTACATATTTAAATAATATATATATATATATATATATATATATATATAGAGTAATAAACTCCTTCGCTATGAATTATGTCAACTGATGTATATCCAAATATATAAAGTAATTTGAATGTTGATTCGAGATCGAGAGGTGATGTTAGATTAGGAAATAAACCTACGTGTTTTCGCACATAGTTCTTGTAAAGTACTAATCATTGTGTAGTATTATATGCATTTGATGATGAAAACGCTGCGCGGTTGAGGTTGACCTCTCCACTTGCATCTTTCATTTTATAGATTTGATACTCAACCAATCATGTGTCTTCTCTGATGTTACAAGTTTATTAAAACCTAGTCAGATGTGGTGGATTCCCTGCGAGGAGGCCCCAACTATGACTCATATATACCCACTATTAATTCAACTTCCATATTATTGATTCTCATTAAATTTGCTTTGGCAAGATCATATGTTAATTAATTACTATTATTTGGATTGAGATGTAGCGTTCATAGACTCAAGATATACTTTTCCTTACCTCCGTTATAAGATGTGATTTGTAAATTTCTCTTCTTTTACTTCAACTATTCCAAATATATGGATTTTCCAAAAGATTCACTCCTCTCACATTCTCACCTCATATCACAATTAACTTTTCTCATCAAAGTTCGTTACATATAATTATAATTCGCGCCATAAGGTCAATATGTTAATTCTTTTGTAAGACTGGCAAAGTAGGACCCTAGAAAGATTGCTTGAGGATACAGGGCTTGACTAGTTTCTTCTCGAGTTCCGCTCCATTGAATTGTTTAAAATGGATATGGAAGAGATTAGGATCTAGATTTCATAGATTTGACATAACACACAATTTTAGTTTAAGGGTTTAGGAAATAATAAACATTACTTTCTTATAGCAATGCAACATGTTTGATTAAGAGGGAACCAAAATTAAAGTAACCCTTGTGTATGCCGGCAATCACTGTCGACACGATCTGCTTAAGTAACAAGTTTTTGGTTGATAGATAGGCACTCGTAATATATGTTTTAGATTCTCATATCTTATCAGATACAGTTGCGCCATGTTCTAGATTTCCATATCTAAATAATAGTCTTTAGATAATTATATGTAATAAACACTTGTTCATTTTCAAAATCCGTATCTAGAAGTTGCTTTCATATACCTTCAACTATACCATCCTCACCCTCAGTAGTACGTTGGTATATATATCAAAATATTGATTAAAATAAAAATATATATAGATCAAGCTCTTACAATTCAATCTTAAACTGCAAGAGACCATCCAGAAGAAATGAGTGCAATTTCAAGATTGACTGAAACATCACGAAAATACACACAATTATATGGCCCTAATTGTTAAAATAAGTTTTTCCTAGATAGACTGAATCTGCAGACTGGACGTCTTCCTTGACTACATGGCAATGGTTGATGGTTTTAATTAGCTTTGGGTTCGCACTTCATATTATTAGTCTGTGCACATGATAGAATACAAATTGTGATTTGTTTCTGTATATTATTGATCCGATATATCATGCAATATGTAAAGGGGTCCACCGTGGATATTCATGAATCTAAGTTACATTTGCAGTGGAGATTCCCGCCTTTGTATATTATGATAATTAGAAGGCCTGGTCTGATTTCATTGTTTTCTCTTCTTTCTTTTTCTTTTTATTTTTTCTCTTTGAAACGAGCGCAGAGCAAGTAGGCTAATTAATTAACAAGGAATCAGTCTACGCAAATCAAATACTCAATATTTGACCCGTAAAATACACAGGGATAAGTTTCTTAGGCTTTGACAAGATATTGGCAATTTGAATGTCATTTTTTAGGCATGTATACATTGATCTGATAATCCAAATAACTTTAGGTCACATGATTTAGAGTCAGGATCGATTTCTTTTCTTTTTTTTTGGGGGAAGGGGGGGAGAGGTAAAGTTAACATACTTATATCTATATTAAAACTTCAAGCTAAAAAGTATATATTTAACATATTTATTTGTAATTTATCAAAGTTGATTATGATATTTTTTTTATATCATAAAATTTTTCAATAATTAAGTTCATGTTAAATTTTTTAACAATTATTTTTTTAATATTAGTAATATATATAGTATACAACAGAATCATCTTTTATTTTATTTTTAAATTTATTTTTTATGATGTTATAAATGGAAGTAACTAATCACTTATTAAACTTAAAACTAGAAAGAAAGAAAAAGAAAAATAACTTAAAGGCGATGATATTATATTTAAAGGAATGTTATATTCTTTAATTATGGTGCACCAAAGACTAAAAATAAAATAATATTTTATTAAATGATAACTTAATATGAATTTATTTAATAATAAATAACTATTAAAAGAATTAATTTAATTTTTGTAAATCAACCCCCTTGGCCTTTAGATCTGTCTCAATTTAGAGTTATCGTTACATAGACTTGAATGTAAACGTACGCGCTTGGGGCTTTTTGACTAATATATATATATATATATATATAGATAACAGAAAAAAACATATTTTTGAAATATATAACAAAATAATTTTTTTATTTAAATATTATTTATGTCTCCATGTCCCTATATATATATTTTTTAAATGTAAAGAGACACGGAGCCATAGGCGTCTTTTTTTTTAATTTTTTGTTAATTATTTTTTTTCAAACTTTTAGATAATTGTTTGTAAAAGAAATTAAAAAAAATATTTTTAATTAATTTATTATTTAAATTTATATAAAATTTTTACAACTATAAAGAGTTTTTTTTTTGTATTTTGAATATAGTTGTGAAATATATATGTTTTGAGAAATATTAATAAATTTTTTTAAAATTTGTAGATATTAAATTTTAAATAATTTTTTTAAAAAAAGTTGAGATAAGAATTTAAGAACAAAATTGTGAAATTAATTTTGATATCATTTTTTAATTTATTTATTGTTTAAATTTATATAATATTTTTCAACTATAAAGAAAATTTTTTTATTTGCATTTTGAAGAATATAATGTCTTATTTTGTATATACACTTTTTTTAATATTATAGTTGTGAAATATTTATGTTTGTAGATATTGAATTTTAAATAATTATTTTAAAAAAAGATAAGATAAGAATTTTAAAAAAATTGTGAAATTAATTTTGAAATCATTTTTCAATTTATTTATTGTTTAAATTTATATAAATTTTTTGAACTATAAATAAATTTTTTTATTTATATTTTGAAGAATGTAATATCTTAATTTGTATATATAATTTCTTTAATCTTGTAATTGTGAAATATTTATATGTTAAAAATATTAATTAATTTTTAAAATTTATTGATATATTTTTTATTGTTAATATATGAAATAAAATATTTTGTAAATGAAATATAACAATGTGTATAAAATTAAAGTTATACAAAAGATTTAATATTAGTTATTTATAAAGTAACTAAATTAATTAATTAAATATTATTGTATAGAAATGTTGTTTAGCCAAATATAATTTCTTAAATTGTTAATTAAATTTGTTAAAAGTATAATGAATTAAAGTTAAATAATGATAATGTTATAAAATATATCTATATATATATATGTGTGTGTTATGTATATGTTTATATAATTATATCAATTGATTTTTCGGTAAATTGATGTTGGTTAAAAAGGAAATGAAATACTATAAAAAATATATTTAAATATACAATGTAATAATATAAATGAGTATTGAATTTGAAATGTTTGAAAAAAAAAAGAAAAAAATATTAGTCATCAGTTGTAATGATTGTTTGTCCCACATTAAAGTTTTCTTTTTATTCGTTGAGGCTGACATTGTTGTAGTTGTTGTTACTCTTGCTCTTCATTCTTTTTGGTATCATTTTCGTGTTCTTTCTCATCTTCTTCTTTGGACAATTTACTCTCCACCTAATTAAGAATTTGTTGAGAACTAAAATTCTATTGAGGGGATTGGATAGGTGGAATCGGTTGATTTAGAGTGGAGAAGCCTTGTTGAGGTTGGTAGGACGCCTATTGTGCTAAAGAAATATTGTTATACTCAGTACTGAATGTAACTGGATCTATAAATAATTATGTAAATAATACTCCATTAGATTACATTAGCTACAGTGGCAGTGTGGAAAAGGATGATTCTATATAAATGGATGAAGGTGATAATAGTCTATAGTAAGGTGTAAAAGAAGATGAACATACAGCTTCAATGTCTGTGAATGATATAAAGGAAGAATAATCAACATCTTTACCGACTGTCTGTAGTAGAATAAAAGAAGGATTAACACAATCGTAATCTCTTTGCATAGGAGCTGTTATATAAGATGATGGTGGCATATTTGCATAAATTCCACTAACATTGCCATTGAACATCGGTTCCTTAGATGAGAAAAACTCATGGTCTCTTTTCCTAGTCTTGCTTGTGGCTTTAGAGGTCTGGGTATCGGTATACTAACTTGGACACATACTGTTTAAACTGAAATTGTAACTTTTTTCCAACCATAACTTTTTAACTATTTGAGACTAATGTTAGGGTCGATTCTTAACAATTTTAGCTTGTTACAAACAAATGTTATTTTCTCATTGGTATAAAATTTTTTTTCATTTGTATAAATGCATATAATTTCTTTTATTCTTCTTATTATGAAACTTATCCCAATATCTGTGTATAAATAACAATCAAATACAATATATTAATATTTCATGAATCTTATGCTTTTTACATAATTTTCAATCTTAATTAATATTAATATTTCAATCTTAATTAACACTCAAACATAATGGACAACCTTACAAAAATGATTAGATATAACAAATAAAGAGAATATTAGAATAAATTAAAAGAAAGCAAATAATAAAAACTTTTAAAAAGAAGAAAATGACAATAAATAAATAAAAATTCATGTGAAAATTAAATGCAAACCTTAAAGAAGTGATGATAAATGATTTAAAGGTAAAGTCTTGAACGTGAAAGTTAGAAGAGATAGAATGAATATATGAACTAAGGATGAAGGAAAAAGAAGGGGGAAGCAATGCTGAGTTAAGGATGAAGGAAGAAGAAGAAAAAGTACTACTAAGTTGAGAACTATGTGGGTAATGAAGGATAAAAAAGGAAGAGCGTGTATAATCGCAATTATACTAATAAAAAAATAATTTTTTTAACATTTATTTATTCCTTTCCCACTGACCCTCGGGGGTCAGTGTCACTATTTAACACTGACCCTAAAGGGTCAGTATGATTATAATACAAATTTTCTTTAAAAAAAAAGGGATGTGGAGCCAAAATTTCATGAACGCAAGCCATAGGCCCTACATCCCTATATATATATATATATATATATATAAATATATAACATAACACGAAGCCATAGGCTCCGTGTTAGAAAAAAAATTATTTACATATTTTGAGAATATGCTATTATTGTTATCTATTTTTTTTAATATATATAAGTCAAAAAGCTCCAAACGTAATTTTTTCCCATGGACTAATACGATATTTTTCTTTTGGTGCTTATTTTAACTAAGTTTTATTAAAAATGTTTTTCCTTGATCGGTTAATATTTCCATTTTGGAAATAAATGTAACAAATCAAAAAAGGAAAAAAAAAAGGAAAATTAACAATAAGATTCATGTTAACATGACCATCGATAATATATAATAAATAAATTATAAAATTGGAATTATTTTGTGATTTTTCATAAATTTTTAACTTATTTAAAATTAAATTGGTTAATTTTTGAATTTTTTTATTATAGTTATAATTTAATTTTATAAAAATAATATTATAATAGTTAGTTAAAATAGATTATGTTATACAAAATAGTAGTTTATTATATTTTATTTAAAATATACTAAAATCATTTGTATTATATAATAAAATATATTATATAAGAGTTAAAATATATTATTTTTTATTTATTCATTAGCACTTTTTTCCAAGAGTGAGTTAAATTTAAATTATTTGTATCAGGGTAAATTCTATGACGCATATTAAGGAATTAAATATATTAGATACATTTTAAGAATTGTTATCAATATGATGAGAAATCATTATTAATTTCACTAATATATTTAATTTCTTAATGTATACTCATTACTAAAAAAAATGTTTTTATTACATTTTTTTTAGCTTTAACTGCAACTTAAACCACTGCTAAAACTTTTAGTTGCAATTTCCAAAACCTTGAGTAAATCATCCTTAACGAAAGGTTTAATCATAATTTTTATCAACCACAAGTAATACCACAAAGAACCACAGTTTTACTAAAAAAATTATAATTAAATCATAATTTAATTGTGGTTATAAAATTGTAATTAAACCATAAAAAATTGCAAAGGTTGGATCACACTACAGCTAAGACAATTGTCTTTATTGTGACTGAGATAATTGCAATTAGGACCAGATTTAGTTAGGATTTTCGTAATCTTAGTTAAGACATCATAGTTAAATATTTATTTTTTAGTAGTGATTGGAGAATGCTCCTTATATTATTTATAGAAATAAATGAATAAAAATAAATTAAAAAAATTAAGTTGAATTAAAATTGTTAAAAATTAATATATATTTTTTATTAAAAAAACTTATTCATGATTTTTTATATCTTTACTATTAGATTATTCAATAAAAATATAAAAAATGTATGGTTTTTAAATTTTTGTATCACATGATTGAGTTTTTTTTTAACAAAATTACACATGTTATGTTTTATAAAAGAAAACATAATAACAGAAATATAAATAAGTATCTGTAAATATAGTTTTTTTCAAGTAATATTTGCAAACAAGAAAGTATGAAACTTATTTATTATAAAGATTATATTTATTAACGAGTAGCATAATTCTCGTTATTTTCTTGCTTTTCATTATGGTTTTCGTTCTAAATTATTAGTTTTAAATTTTAAATGAAAGACAAGCGGTCCACAATAAAAAAACACTGTCCCAAATCCTTATATGGTCATGATCCCACAATTTATAGTTGACTGGTAATGACATCAAGGTGCATGTGGATTACTCTATTTAGCTATGTCATGGTGATATATTCAAAAAAAATATATGATTGGTGATATTATGATATCTTACGACATAATTAATTATTATTATTATTATTATTATTAATAAATATACAACAATATTTTTTATTTTAATAGATTATTTATATTCATTAAATACATAAAAATCAAATGAATTTTTTAAGAACTATTAATTATTAACTAAGTTAATTTTTTTAGTAATTATTTAATTAAATGTTATTCTACATATCCAATAATTAATTATATCATTACTAAAAAAAATGTGTTTCTAAAAATATAAGATCATCACTCAAAAAATATATATCAAAAATATTATTACAAGTAACACAGGGGACCTAACTAATAATATAGAGTGAACATCCACTAAAGTCACCACATTTATTTTTAAGATAAAATTACAAACAAATTACCCTATGTTACAAAATTAAAATTATTTAGAAAGATCAAAGGACCAAACTTGTTTTCATTGTGGACAAAAGTACCCTCCACATTTACATCCCTCTCCCAAGATTTCTCTCCAAAATACCCATCCACATATTCCTTTTCTCTATCTCCATAACTATTCTCTCCCTCTACAACCTTCATGTTTTGATACTCAGAAGACACAAAGGGAGTTCTAATAAGCACATAAAATCACGACAAAGGGGTTCTGATCAAGAAGCATTTATGTGGAGAACCATATGCAAAATCTATTCTTTAAACTTTAAAGCTTTCGTAACATCAAAGAAGCCAGAAAACGAAAAAACCAAAAACAAAAACAAGCAACTTGGGATCTCCTATGCTTCATAAAAACATTGAGTTTGTTTGGAAGAAAACATTTGCAATACAAGAAAATAGAAATTTTCTCATGACATTTTTCTATCAGAAAAAACAAAAAATTTCATGAAAAAGTTCATTCTCATGGAAATTCTCACTTACTTTGGGGGTGTTAAAAAAAATACTGTAGGAATTCCAAGTTCTCATGAAAATTTTTCATGAGAAAAGGCTCTTGCAAATTTTTTTTTCCATGAGAAACATTAGAGAGAAAAAGTGATGTGGAACTCAAAATTCTTTCTCATTGTATAAATCCATGAGACTTGTCTCACAATCTTAGTTCGTGAGAATTTCTCAAGAATTTATACTGTGAGAAAAGTTAAAAATTTCTTACAGTATTATTCGTGAGAAATTTTCTCATGGCATCCATCCATGAGAAACTTGGAGAAGAAATTGTATTTTCAAATTTCTCATAAAAAATTCCTTGAGAAAGTAGCAAGTTCTCATTGATTTTATACTGCGAGAAAGTTTTTCTCATGGTATTATACCATGAGAATCAAGGAAGAAATTCTTATTTCAGATTTTTCATGAAAAGATTTTGCGAGAAAGCTAGAAAATTTTGCCATTACTTATGCTCTTATATATTAACCTCTATTTGAACAAGTGTAACTTATGCAAGTAGTTAAAAATCACAATACCTCAATTTAGCCAACCAATAATAGATACATAATAATAACTGTGAACACCGTATTTTGTCCCGAAAAATCAAAATTAATGAGAAAATTAAATTAGTCAAAAATAATAAATAAATAAATAATAAAAAAGTACAAAAAAAGAGAAAGGATTGTTCAAAGGAAATTTGAGAGGGGTTTAAACATGTTTTAAAATAATACAATTGAAAACTTTGGAAAGTTACAAGAAAAAAAGGAAAAAAAGAGAGAAAGAAATAAATGAATTAAAAAAAAGAGTAAAATCCCACAAATGAAAAAATATAAAAAAATAATAATTAAAAAACACCAAAAAAAATAATAATTAAAAGAATAATAATTAAACCAGAATGAAAAAAAAAGAAGCAAAAATTTTAGTTATAAAAAAGGACTAAAAAAAAAAGGGAAACCAAAGTAATATATATAAAAAAAATAATAGAGAAAACCCAAAACAAAAACAAAAGAAATTAGAGCTTAATTCAAGAGAGCCTAGATAAAAAAAAAAAAAGAAGGCCCAAAGAGAATAGGCTTGCTCCTGGACCCCCAGCTGAATTGGGCTAAAAAAAAAAGGGGAGAAAGCCCGAAGAGAGTAAGTTTACTCATGGACCCCTAGCTGAATTGAGCTAGAAAAAGCGGAGGAGGAAGGTCCAAAGAGAGTAGGCTTTGCTTCTGGGCCTCCAGTTTCTGTAACCCGAATGAGAACCCATGAACCCGAAAGGAAATAAATCGAAGGAGACCAAAAAACCCTAAACGCTGCTGGTCCCCTCCCCCTCTGCTCTGGCTCTCCCTGATGGTCCCCTCCCCCCTCTGCTCTGGCTCTCTCCCGCAGATGTTGCGGATGGAGTTGTACGAGGGGAGTGCGCGAGCCGGGATAGTGGAGCAGAGGGGGTACGGAGATGGGATTGGGACCACCTAGAATCGCTTATAAAAGCGAAAAAGGCGAAGAGCTAGAGAGAGAGAGAGGGAGAGAGAGAGCGAGTCGGGACTAAAGGGGGTCGAGTGAAGATCATTGCGGGAGGTTTTTCGTGTTTGGAGGAAGGGATCTGGGAGAAAAAAAGTGAGCGAGGAAGACGGAGAGGCAAAAAGGGGCGAGTGAAAAATTGCGACGGGGTTTTTGGTTTGGGGCTGAGGAGCCCGAGATTGAGAAAACAGAGGAGGAAAAAAGGCATTCTGAGTTGAACGAAGGCACAGGTCAGATGTCGATTTAATCTTAGTTTGTTTTCAAATGTAATCTGACCTATCTCAAGTTTTTGGATAAATGCGTTATTAATCCTAGCTAGTCATTTAGCCATCTTTGCAAGAAAACCCGATCCTTGGTCCCCTTCTGATTGACTTAATTCATATCTATTTCTGGGTTTTGTTTTAATTGATTATGGTTTGCCAAATAATATGCTGAGTCTAGATTGCCGAATCACATGAAATATGCTGAGTCTAGATTGCTGAATCACATGTTAGTGATTTTCATTTCTGGGTTTCGTTTTAATCAACTATGGATTGTTGAATAATATGATGAGTTTGGATTGTCGAATCATATGTTAGTGATTTTCGTTTTTGAGTTTCGTTTTAATCAACCTTGATTTGCTGAATCATATGTTCTCATTTCTGAACTTGGATTGCTTCGAATTGCTGAATCATATGTTTTCATTTCTGAACTTGGATTGCTCTGAGTTGCTGAATCATATGTTTTCATTTCTGAACCTGGATTGCTGCGTACATCTGTAAACGATTAGCCTTTCTAATGATTTACTTTATCTCTGCTTCATTCCTGACATTGGCCATGTGCTGAGGATTCTAATGAAACCAATTCGAAACTCCCTTGTTGATTGAAATACAATATGTAGTGTCGGGTCATATGTTGTGGTAGTCACCATGCATTATGTCTGATGGAATCATAGTTCTATTTTCGAGTGTGTCTTTCCTCTGTTTCATTTTTTTTATTTTTTTGCCATGCTTTCGCTAGTTTGTATGGTTGTTTGCCGCTCGAATATCATGAGGGAACGACACTTGAGGAACTCTGGTTTGTGACCATGAGAGCCAGGCATTTGATTTAAATTGAAGACAGAGGCAAGCACAGAGGTGGAGCTGTGTATGGAAAACTTTGGCTGGCACATCCTGTGGGAATTGTTGTATGACCAGATGATAGGATGAGATTGAATCTTGCTGTATTATTTCTCTTGTAAAATATGTTCGAGTATGGTGCAATAATATGACTAGACATACATCAAGCACACACTTTCACGAACTCCTGATTGTCCATTTCTGTTTTACTCTTGTTATTTATTTTTCTCCTATCTTATTTGATTTCTGTTTCATCTTACTAGTGTAGCCACGTGGGATTTTATATCCCTTTAGGCATCTAGACAAACTAAAAGGCCATGTGTGGCAAAATAGCTACCTTGGTGCCTTTTGGATCTTATATTCAGATTTCAATATTTTGAGCCTCATTCAAAAAAATCAAACAAGAGCCCTTTTAAAAAAAAAAAAAAAAAGAAGCAAAGGTTAGAAAGGGGTAGAGTCCAAAACAAAAAAGAAAAGGGAGATCATTCTGGGCTTTAGAGATTTATCTGTTTCAGAAATCTTTTTGCAAAATGGGTAATAGAAAAAATGCTATTCCAAAGTTTCAAGCAAACCTTTTGAACTTAGTCCTCAAAATAAGCAAATAAGAAAGATAAGATAAAATAAAGAAAAGGAAAAAGGGTATAATAAAGAATATAATAACTGAAATTGAAATTAAAAAAAAAAGAAGCAAAAAGGGAAACTAAAAGCAAAAATATATAAAACAAAAAAAACAAAAAAAAAATAAAGAAAATAAACTAATAAGCAAGTAGATAATAAACAGCAAAAAGAAGGGGGCAGAAACTAAAGAAATAGGAAAGATGGAGGAGGAATCGGGAAGGAATAACTAAATAATAATGACCTAAAAATGCATAAACAAAAAGTAGGAGAAACACAAGCAAGGAAAAATATGAAAGTAGTAAGAGAAAAAGAAGATAAGAGCAATAAAGTAAGATAAAAAAAATATATAGAAGTAATAATAAATAAATAAAACAAACTCAACCAAAGATAAAAAAAAAGAAGAAAAAAAACAACAACAATCAATCCGATCAAAATTGAAAAAGTAGTAATAAAAAAACAACAAAAACAAATAGAAAAAAAATCAAATCAAAGTAAAAATAAATAAATAAATGATAATAACAAAGGAAAGTAATAGAGCCCAAAAAAAAGGAAAATAGAAAACAAAAATGGAAAAATAACCAAAAAAAAGAGGATAAAACAAAAACCAAAAGATAAAATAAAACAAGAAAAAAAAACAAAAACAAAAACAAAAAAAACAAAACAACAAAAAGAACAATCGAAAAAAAAACAAAAGAGACAATTCAAAAAAAAAAGACAAAAAAAAACCTAAAAAAGGGGAAAAATGAATCAAAAATCAAGAAAACTAAAAACAAAAAAAAAAACAAAAAAAACAAAAACAAAGAAAAAATCGAAAAAAGCGAGAAAAGTGAGATTAAAATTTTCCTTTAGCAAATTAAAACTCACCAACCAATTTCCAAACTTATTTTATTTGTGAAAGAAAAAAGATAATTCATTTTCTTTGTCTTTTCAAAGGAAAAAATGGAAAAGGGAAAAACAACATAAAAATGAATAAATAAATCAAAGATTAAAAAAAAAAAACAACAACAAAAACAACAAAAATCAAAACAAAACAAAACAAATAAAAATCAAACAAAAGTCAAACAAAAACAAAGATAAAACAAGAAAATAAAATAAAATAAAATAAAATAAAAACAAAATAAAACATCAACCAAATACAACTCCTAATCGAACTACGTGGACTTTGATCCCTCCTAAAGGGTACGTAGGCCCTAGGCTCTCATCCTAGGTCAAGTCCGCCCTTATAAATAAAATATTTTTCTTTAAATTTTTTTCCTTTTTATTTTAATTATTAAATTTCTTTACATTTTACTTTAACATTGATTTCTTTTTCTACTTTCAACTTTATTCCCTTTTATTTCTTTATTTCTATTTTGCATGTAATTTGTAGGGAGAGTTAAAATAGAATTTAGGCCATTTTATTTTTACACAACTAACTTAGGGTAACCGTTCTTAGTAACTGGTGTAGTGGGGTGCCTAACACCTTTCCCACTCACAATCGACTCCCGGATCCATTTTCTGGTTTGTAGACCATTTTCCAAATAAAGGTTTTTCCAAAGTTTTGCCTTTTAAAAATTAAAATTTTAGTGGCGACTCCTGAAATCTATCTATTACATTTATTTCAATTTTTAAATTCAATTTTTTCAATTTCATTTGGAAATCGAATTTTTTTGGGAAAGAAGGCGCCACACGGTCGTATTTTCGGGTGTGACAATAACAAAGCCACAACTTTATAATTTTATGTTGAAAATATTAAAAAGTACATTAAAATTAAGAGAAATATGTATTCCACATTATAAAGTTACAAATGATAATTCTATAATGCTGCATAAATAAGAGTCATAAAATCACTGTTCATCATCCTCATTCTCATCATCATCATCATTATCATCATCACCACCACCACCGCTACCATCACCATCATCATGGGTTAATTCATCATGGAAAGTGTCATCTCTTTTAGTTTCTATACTTATGTGAGCTATAATTTGTTTCATAAAAGCTTTCATCTTGTCCTCGTAGGCCTTTTGCATCTTGGTAAGACTTGCCTCATAAATTTGGGCTTGCTTTGATAATTTCTCCTTTAATTTCTTCTCACATAAGGCCTCTAGGTATGCTCTCATCTATAAGAGCTCATCAAGGCCATATCTAAAGTGTTGTATGCCATTAAAAGTAAAAAGACCAGCCTCTAACCCAAACCCATATACACTACCTCTTTTGTTCTTTCCACTAACAACCTTAAGTCACATGGAAAAATCATTGTCATTTGACCCTGACTTTTAAGTCTGCTTCATTTGCTCATACTAGCTTTATAACAATGAAAAACAAATAAATATTAAGTACATAAACAAAATTATAAATTACAATAACAATCTTATTTACAAACTAGTTAGATAACTTATGTAAGTGTCATAGGTTTTTTTTTTACCAACCAACCCCCTTTTTCTCATTATGTTAGATCCTCTTGGATACTTTTACGATCTAAACCTCTCTCCCTAATTTTATTTCCTATAACAGTTACGTAAAATACATAAAAATTACAATAACTAAAAAAGAACATTAATTTAATGAAATTATTACATTCAAAGAATGTTTATCATCCTTCTCTTATGCTTTGAGAATGGAACACGCCTACCTCTATGTAGGAATCCTCTAATATCTACAGCCCTATTTGCCTTATTATGTGTAGATTTAGCCTTAAACTCATCATTTTTCCAACACTCATTTAGCTCAGCTCGGGTTATTGCAAATAACTAATCAACTTTTAGTTTTTCTAGTGCGAATGTCTCTAAAAGATGCATGTATAATAGTGCTATACTTCTTCCTTCATAACTTGTAAATTCACTTTGTAGTAGACGTATTCCAAGCATACATTTTCTGCATTAAAAACAAACAAAACTGATATCATAAACAATAATAGTAACACAATAACTCTAGTTATTGTAACACTTAAAAAGTTATAGAATTAGCTTACCTTAAACTCTACAAACCATAAATTCTTTACAATATCTGGAACTTTAATAAGTGTTAGCCACCCATGCTCAAATTTATTATGGATGATTTGAGATAATATGATGACTAGTGGAATATGTGAATAAAACCTATGAAATATAAAAAGTTATCCAACAAAAGTACAAATAATGGAATAATTACAATACAAAAAAGTAATATGCTTAAAGGATTCTTACTCATCAACCCTATGAGGTCTGATAACCAGTCATCCATCACTTAGGTAAGCCCCTGACTCATATCTAATAGGATGAGAAGATGAGCTGACTGTATCTGTACTTGGAATATATGTGGAAGGCCCCTCTAAACCAATGTAAGTTGAGGAGTCAGGTGGTGTTTGAATGTGTGAAAATGGAAAAGAAGATGATGCAGATGCTAATCCAAAAGGAGTCCTAACATATGGAGGTAATTATGAAGGTGATGATTGTGTAGTAGTTAATGATATTTGAATTGGCTCAAACTGTTGCACAAACTTCCTTTTTTCCTTTTTGGGTGCAGCAAATCCTCCACCCCTGTTACATCCTCCATTTGACATTTAAAAGGGAAAATGAAAAAAATAATTTAGAAGTAAGCATTAATAAATAAGTTATCTAAACCAAATAAAATGTTAAGTAATAACACGTCAGTACCAAAATTTATCAATTACTTGATAAATAATAATGACTGGAAGGATCCTTTTGAGTATTAGATTAATTGCTATCTAATAGATCCTCCTTTAAGACTTCATCGCTTTCTTCTTCAATTTCACCAGTTCATCAATAAAAGAGCCAATATGTACATTGTCTACTTCTTTGCTTTGACCCATGTTATCTCTTAGATCTTGTTCACCAATGTCAGCATCAACTAATTGAGGTGAATCATTAGTCTCATCTTGAAATGGTGCATCTACATTCTCATGGAAAATTACCACAAGAATAGCTTCCAGCTTTCTTACAGCATTATTCTCGCAGTATTTCTATCCAAATTCTCCAAAGTTTTTCTTGCAGAATTTTTCTTATGAGAAAGCTCCTTGTATGAGAAATTGTGTAAGAATATCTGTGAGAAATTCTCACAAAAATTGTTTCACAAAAATTTTCTATGATAAGTTCCTTATTTTCTTGAAGTGTTGGTTTGGGTCTACATATAAAAATTAAGATTTAGTAATCAAATGTTAAATCTACATGTCATGTCCTTGTTTTAAAAAGAACACAATTTCTTTCAAAACTAAATATACAAGGGAACTAATATTATATAGAGATTTAGAACTCAATATTGTAGTGTTGCAAACATAGTTAAACAACCATGTATAGATGTAGAAACACAAACAGGTTTTTAACTTGTTCGTGCAAGTGAACTAATAATTAGGAAACAAGATAGTAACAAACTTAAAACTTGATAATAATAACTTTAAACATTGCTTGTAACTTTAGGAAGACTAGATAGTAACTAATTGAAGCTATAATTTGTGCATGTGAGTGACTTACAAATTAGGAAGCTATATTTTGTTCATGTATAGGAAGATCACTTGTGTTGTAATGGAAATTATATTTTGTTAAAGTAAAGTAGGAGTGTATATTAGGCTTGGTGGGTCAGTGTGTTTAGTCCTGCCTAACTAAATCGTGTCTAGTTGGTCTAAGTAGGATAAAAAAAAAGTTAGCCAGGCCACATAATTGGGTTAGGTCAGCTTTAATGGTCAATATAGCTTAGCCTAGTCCAGTAACTTAAATAAAAAAATTTTAAAAATATTTTTATAAAGATTTATATAAAAATTTTAATTTTTTAAGGTAAAATGTAATTTTATAAAAATTTATATGAAATTTTTTTTTGGTCATTTTATAATTTTTACAATAAATTTAAGAAGGAAATAGAGAAAATGAAATCAAATTGCTTGATACTAGATCGCCTTACTTGATACTAAATCGATTTTGGGCAACAAGCTTTAATTTTGAAACTCTTTTAAAATAAGGTCAAGCACAGGACTAAGATAAAACCCAATTTGGCAAAATCTATGCACACTTTTAATGTAAAGTAAGCTGTAACTTGCTTCTTAATTTGTAGATAACTGTATATGTAAGTTACATTTTTAATTAGTTACCACCTAAGCTGCCTAGAATTATAAAGGATTTTTAAAGTTATTACTAAAAAATTTTAGATTTATTATTACATTACTTCCAAATTATGAAGTTACTTGTATGAAACACAAGTTATAGCTTCAATTACTTTAAAAAACTAATGAAAATAAATAAATATTGTTGAGTAATAATTATAAAAATATAATAAATATTACTCAAAATTTTTTAACTTCCTTTTGCTTTCTCAATTTGATACCAAATCGTGTCCTAAGACTACATTGTTAAGGAAAAAAAACAGTGTGTATTTTTTTTTTTGGGTCAAAGTGGGTCAAAGCAATATATGTATCAAACAACTCATTAAGAATGGAGGGAACCGTAAAATTTCGTGGCCCAAATATCAGTAAATTACATCTATGAGAAGGAATAAATCCACTCTAATTACTAATTAGCCAGAAAGGCTAACCGGCGCTAAATCCTAAAGATCATCCCAGACCTTACATAGTAACGGGTTCTTTGATTCCAACTTGACAAGTCTACGAAAGGCCACATATATATATATATATATATATATATATATATGTATGTATGTATTGGTGTTTAGTAAGCACCACTGTATTCACAACCGTTGGAGAGATTCTAGTCTTCTTGGTTTTTCGCTAATTTATTTTCCGATCATTTGGACTCTATAAGCCTTTTGGCATACAAGTTGTGCAGACCCACTTCTTCCGTCCGACCCAAAATCATGCTTGGATGATAATTAAGCATACCAACTTCTCTTGGATCAATTGATTCATTGCACTAATTAACAAATGACCACGTGCGTACAAAACATGGTATCAAATGCAAATGTTGTTATGCCTTCAGGTCTTGGATTAAATTTGTTCATTGTCATATACTCATAGCTTTATAGGTTATTTTTTTTTTTTGAGAATATCTTCATTTCTTGGGATTTGAATCTTTTAAAATTTGTTATTGTAAAATTTTTGTAAATTTAAGAGGAAAAAGAGAAAATGAAAGAAAAGACAAGAAGTAGACTCTATACATATTTTTTCTATTATTATTATTATTTTGAATTTACAAAAATTTTATAATAATAATCTCTCGAGGTTACTCATATTAATCCTTGATATTTTGCACACAACTTATAAATTCAATTGTGTACATTAATACTTGGCCCTGGATCACAGTGACTTTAATTTGATTCACTGGGGAATTTGTGACATAACTCTTGTACGCCCATGAGCTTTGAACTCTGGGAGGAAAAACTGCTGCTGAGGGCGGGTCTTAATTAGTGAAATGAGCAAACCAACAAGAAAGATAGATAACAGGTCACATGCAGGAGCAGAACTACTCTGTACAATATAGAAAATCAAAGAGTAATAGATTATTGATGCGCCTCAAATGTAGAGATAAGAGATTTGTAAGTTAATTTCCGTTCAAAAGATGGGTGGACATGAATTCACTGTTAAAAATTATTTATACAGTTTAACATTGATGCATCATTTTATAATCAGCATATTCCATATTATCCTTTTGCGGTCTGAACACTGATAAATTTAATCAAGCAGCCATATGGCATCGTTGTGTAAATATGAACATACAGATGAACTGAGAAGGCCACATATATGGATATTGCTAATTCAACAACTTACCAAACGGACCAGTAGCTGCATTAAATTGTCAAAGTAACTAAAACAGGTTGTTGGACTGAAATATTGGGGATTCAGTAGATGTGGATCAAACATGCAAGGTGCCATTTTTCCATATCAATGTCAAAGTAGTTGGAAAATAAAAATTGACATATATGAGCATTAAGTTGAACAAATTAACACTGTAATTATATCAGTAATCAATGACCAAACGTTTCTTCAATGTCTAAGAACCATGTATTAGCGTCCCAGTTAAGGAGCACGAGGCGAGTGGGGCGGGTAATTTCCCAAAAGAAAAAAAAAAGGATTTTACAGGAACAGGAGCAATAATTGCGAATGGTTGGGGAATATATGAGCGCTTAACTTGCAAGTTAAAGTCCCAGCCTCAAATCCAGAGTGAGGGGTGCATACTGGTGCTCAAGAGGAACAGGAAGAGGAAGAGAAAGAGGGTGAGGAGGAGGGAAATTCAAGTCGACACCACATCCACATGCTTGCTTTGGTTGATTAGGGATGGATGATGAAGGGTCATTGACACTGTCCACTTTCTCCCAGTGACACCTCTTGTGCCCACCCAGTGCTTGACCACTTGAGAACACCCTCAGGCATATGCTGCACTTGTGCCCTCCTAATCCTAATACCATCTCATCTCCCCCACACTTATGAATGTGCTCCTCACAACCCTTCACATTCTTGTGGCTAGCCCTATGCCCTCCCAGGGCCTGACCCGACCCGAATACCCTGTTGCAACTGGAGCACTCGAAGCGGGTGATCGAACCAGAGGGAGCACAAGTTTCCGATTCCTGATGATTGGCAAGCAACAGCAGACATTCGGCGACCTCATGGTCCTCCTCCGTCATCAATACTTGTTTGTCATTCTGTCGCCGGAGGTTTGGGGGTGGATTAATCCCACGCCATTCACGTTCAGGATGGCAACGCATGTGCCCAAACAGAGCCTTCCAAGACCAGAACTTCTTCCCACACTCGCTACATGGCCGTGTAATCTTCGGTGCACCTGGTTCGGGTTTCCTTCCATGCTTCGGCGGCTTCAAGGCATTGTTATCGTCCATTAATGCAATCAATTTGGCCTTTCGCTTCTTTCGACAATGCTTCGGCTTCTGATTCTGAGAGCTACTCCAAGCACAGTCGGAATCCGAGTTTGCCATTACGGAAAGTTTGAGGAATGGAAGATCAAGTAAACGGAGTAGACCAGGCAGTTACTGCAACTATCTCTCTGTCTCACTTTGAATTGAGCGGTTTCCTAATATTTTATTTTGGTGTTGAGAGAGGGAGATTATGAGGATTGAGGGAGGAGACAGGGAGAAGCACGGTTAGTTATTGGGCCACCGGGTGGGGTCACGTGGTGGTTATCTTCAAATCAAATCAAATTCTTGTTTCGTAATTATGATAATTATTCCTTGGTTGACTCGGGTCAAAAGTATAACCTCCACTTCCGCTTTTGTTATTTTTATATTTTTTATCCTATTTTTTTAAATAAAAAATAACAAGAATGTATAATTTTTATGATTCAATATTATATAGTTAATTTTTTTAAAATTTTTTATACATATCATATTTTTATTAAAAATTTAATAATAAAATTACAAAAAAAATAAAATAAATTACATATACTAGTAAATTACATATACTTCTCTTAAATTTTTTTAAAATTACATAAATTTCTCTTTTATTTTTAACCTATATACTTTAGTCTAACTTTGAAAATTTTTAACTAAAATACATATTATAAAAAAATGTAAAATGATATTTTAGTTAAAAATATATATTTAGATTAATAAAATATATTTTGGTCAATAATTTTAAAATTAGACTAAAATATAGCATAATTTTTTATTTTATTTTAAGGAAAGTTTGTATATATTTAAAAATTATAGAAGAGATTCATGTAATTTTAAAATTATTCAAGAAAAATTTTTGTAATTTATTTTTTTAAAAAAAGTCTATTCCTTCCTAAAAAGTTATGAGTATCTCATATTATACCTCACAAGAGGTTAGTTTCCCATCATTCTCCAGTTTACTTAAAGGAAAATTTTTTGCACACCATATTATCAATATATATATATATATATATATATATAAACTATATTATCAATACATAAGGTTAACTATTTATAAATGTCTAACCTTGTATATATCATTACATATAATATCTAACAACATTAGAGTAAGGGCCTTTTTTAACATAATCTTTCAATGTAAATTCATTTTGAGGATATATTTTGTAATTTAGATTATCATATTTTATTAAAGGGATATCAATGAGTTTTCAGTCTTTTATACTAAATTGCTTAAGGATCTTTTCATTGAAATTCTCTCGTAAAAGAGCAATTAATTTCTTTGAGCAATTCCCTTAGATTTCAATTCTCTGGATGTACTCTATTTTACCTATATTCTTTATTTCAAAATTTTGAGGATAATCATTTTTTAATAACTATTAAAGAATTTTGACTATTCCCAATTAATTGCATATTATTCACATAAATGATAATATTACAAATTTTTTTGTAACTATTTAATGTAAACATAATAGTTCTTATTAATCATTTGAATTTTATATGAGGTGACAACTCATTGAAATTTTAAATATTACTGTTTAGATGATTGTTTTAGTTTATAAATAAATTTTTGAAATCCATAAGCCTTTTGCTCTAATTCTTTTCTATGGAACCTAATTCTTGTTTTATGTACTTTCTTCATTTAGTTCTTTATTTGAGAATGCAATCTTTTACATTCATATGATATGATTCCAAGTTTAAACTTACAACTATAGCCAGGATTAGTCTATTTAGATTAAATCATGCGACAGATGGGAATGTATGTTTCATAATCTATATCTTTTTGTTGTATATGTCTCTTAGCAACTAAGCATGTCTTTTATCTCTTAATTAATTCATATGTCTTTCTTTTTAATTTAAGAATCATTTGTTCTTAATTTCCTTTTAATAAGATGTGTGGTTAACCAAATCTTAAACATGGTTGTTCTCATAAGATCTATCTCTCATTCCATTGCTCCTAACCAATCTCTTTTAATAGGGCATGATTGAGACTCTTAAATTGTATTTGGTTCTTTAATGTCTAGTAGAGTACCTTAGAGTATTGTTCCTTTAACCTTAAACCAATGTTTAAGCATACTTTCATTGTTACTCTAAAATAATGGAATTATTTATGCAACAATCTTGTCTTGCACCAAGCCCCCACTTGGATCAAGAGGTTGAGTTATAATTACTTATCATCGTTAACTTGATCTTATATCTCAAATAGAGATGTATACCTATTAATTTGACCCTTGCTTAAAATTCATTCTTTAAATGTGATATTTCTTGACTCAATTTCATTTATTCTTCCACCTTTAATTTCACCCATGAAGATATACTCTTTTGATTGTTTTAAATATCTTGTACAGATACATTCCTTACTCTTTAAGTGTAATTCTCATGCTCATGAGAATTATCATAAATATAAATAGTTGACCTAATGGTTTTAGGATGCTTAAAATTAACTTATTATTATGTGCACAAATCATAAAATATGGAAGTAACTTAGTTAGAGGGCACTTGATTAGATTTGAAGGTATTAATTTATAACTCAGTATCTCAAATGGGTAAAGTTACTTGAGTCATCATTGATCCAACCATTTCAAGTAAGGTTTTTATTCTTTCCCTCAGCATCTCCATTTGTTGTAGAGTGTCAAAGAATCATCAACTATCTCATGATTTGTTTCTCTTAACAAAGTTTACTAAATAATATGACAAATATTTGCATCATCAATCACAACTCAAAGCTTCAATTTCATTGTTTATTTAATTCTAAACCACGTTCAATAATGTCTAGAATATTCTAGTGTTTTTAACTTATAGGAGATTAAAAGGACTTGACCATTTTGCAAATAATTATTTTGCCCTCACTTTCTTTGGAATACAAATAATAGGATGAATTAATTGCAATGACTTTAAGTTTTAATTCCTTTTTTAGATAATTTTCTAATTTGCTTTACTTGTTAGGCAACTTTTTTATAATGATATTTTTGAAATAAAAATGGATCGTAACATTTCTTATTTTATTAGTCTACTCATTCTATTTTCACCTATAAGATTTAACCTAGTGTACCTTTTCGTAGATATCCAAAACTAAATTGGAAGTAAAGTCTTGGGTAAAGCATTCATGTTTATACTTATATTAGAACAATAACACTATCTTAGAGGAAACTAGAATCGTGTTCCTTATCCTTTTTCTTATGTAAATAGAGTTGTTATAAAGAATCAACATTAAAATCTCAAATTAAGAAGAGTAATAATATACATTAAGTTTTGTCAAATCTTTGAAGTGTATAAAACATTATGTAAGATGAGGGTTCATCTTCCATTAAAAAAATATTTTGTATGTTTTGAATCTTTTTACTTTAATTTTTGCATTTCTTCATATAAAAAGCTATCTGCTTTTGAAAAATAGTCGATGATATTTCACAAAGAATTCTCAATTCTTAGTTATATGTTTCTTTAGCTTTGACTAATTTTGCTTAGCTTAATCATGAGCAAAGTAAACCACTTACTAATAAGTTTGATACTTTACCTTTACATTATCAAGCTTCTTTTCACCATGCTTACCTCTCTTCTTAATTGATTTTACAGTCTTATTAAAATATTGACTAAATATTTTCTTAATGTGAAAGTATTATCTTTCTTGTGCTTTAACTTTGAAGCCACAATAGTCTTAGTTATATAAACATTTTTAAGGACTTGAGAGCTTTTTAGTGCCCACCTTTAAGTTCTATACGATGAGTAGTATTATTTAAAAAAATGATATTTTTTTTGTAGGTTAGTTTCACTTTCATATGCTTCTAACTTATAAGTAAAGATTTTATGATAGTCTAAACTTTCTACTTATTAGTAAGGATTTAATTAACTGACTTCAATTTCTTAATCTTTAATTTTCTCAATTTGTCATACTTCTATCACCAAACTTATCTTTAAAGGCTCTTTACATGGCTTAAATAGTTGGATATGACTCATATCCATATGTGATGTCATCAAACATGTTGCTTAGCATTAATATGCAAGTAATATTATTCTTTTCTTTTTAATAAAAAAGTTTCTAAAACTATCCTTTGTTGAATTGTATTTCTATGTTTAAACTCTTACACAATATTGTTCAATAGTTTTTTTAGTATTCTATTCCTTTTCTAAGATGTAAGGACCTTATAGTGCCAAATTTCCTAATTGATACTATCTAATTGTCTCTTTTATCAAGGTAGGCAATGGTGTTTTACCAACCATAATCACAATCTAATTTCTACATAGACTTAATATAGAATGATTATATGTACACAGTGTTATATTTATATTTGCAATAAGTTTCAATTAGACTAATAATAGTATTATTAAGTTCATGAAAGGAAGTTTGCATTTGTTTTACTTTCATTATATGTATTCTAAGAATGTTATTATCTTTTTATGGAATTCATCTACAAATATTGTTTAAGTTATCATTCTTAGATGAGCTTTAGGCTACTAATTTCAAGACTTCCACTCGATAGTATATCTTTTTTATTTATTATTAAATTTAGGTTTTAAATGAACTATAATATTGTAATGTCCAGGTTTCGTTAAACAACGGAAATGAATATGTTTTCAAAGCAAGCCCCTTGAGATGAGTTATTTAAGACCAACAAAAATTAGAATAAAATTTTAAATAATAGAAAATAGGATTTGAACCCTGAGTTGCCTAGAAAATGGGGCTACAATTATTCAAAAAATTTACCGAAAGGTCAATAGTATTTCCGTAAATAAGTATAATTTTGGAAGAACACATAAGTAGGGCTTTTTAAATGAAATTTTTGAGTTCTCCGGGGTTCTCAAAGGCCCTGAAAATCATGGGAAGCCTGGAGATAGTTAAAACTCCTTCGGTGTATGTTTTCTAACGTCGAATGACTTGAATTTTGATAGAATTATTCGGGAAGGTTTTAGTTTCAATTTGAGTGATTCCAAAAGCATTTTACTAGATTGGGAACCTAAATTTTATAATAAAAAAGACGGTTCTAAAAAAGGAACTAAAATGAAACTAAAACAAAAATGCCACGATGGAAGGGACAAAATAAAATTTTTTATAATTGTTAGCTTTTGAAACTTCTTTAAGAAGCACGTTCCATTTCTTCTTCTCTCTTAGATAGACTTGCTCTGTCCAAAAACTAGAGGAAACTCAAGAGGCTTAGGCACACAAGATAAAGGAGGAAGAAGGAGAAAATCAAGGCAAGAAAGGTAAGATTTCTTAAGAATTTTCATGTCCATTCTTCTTGAAACTTGTTCCTCTCCTCTCAAGCTTCCTTTCTATAGTTTTAATGGGAAGTTTGGTGCTGTTTTGAGGGAAGAACAGAGAGGGGAATTTCATAATTAGAGAGAGCAAGACAAACAAAGGAAGAATCCTCTTGAAAGAACTTGATTCAAGGTAATTTTCTTGCAAGATGTTGCTTCTTGTTCCTTAGCCTCTTCTCCCATATTTCAGCCTCATACAGAACCTAAAGAGGGGGTTTTTGACTTAGAGTAAGTATGAAACACATAAACTAGGCTATGGGAAAGTAGAATATGCAAAGTAATTGGAAGGGAAATCAATGAAATGCAAGAATGAAAAGTGTGAAGCTTTTAAATGGGATGAAAAAAATGATTTAATATATAAACTTCCTTGCATGTGTGAGTGTTTATTTAAACTTCTAAGACCTCTAGGAAGCCTCCCTAGTCTGTGTCTTATCAAGGAATGATCAAGAAGTCTATGAACCCTTTCTCCCCTTTATGTCTTGGCCTAAGCTAGTTAAATAGGTTAGAAAGTGTTTTAATTTGTTCTATCTTTGGTTTGAGACTTTGTATAATGATAGAAGGTTGGAGAAACCCTTAGAAAAATTTTTGAAACTATAAAAAGTAAGTTGGCCATGTATGTTCCATAAAATGACCTAAAGAAATAATATGTAGTTAGGCTCTTTATTTTAATTGAGTGATGACCCCAAAAGGCTTAAAAGGAGACAAGAATCATATAATAAAAAGAAGAATAAAGTCTAAAATTTATTTGTGGGCGTTGCTTCATTAGGTGCATTTTTAGAACCATAAAAGAGTTTTTAGACCAAGTTAGTGTTTGAGAAAGATGCGTGACCTTGGAATTAATTCCATGAACCTAATTGGTTTTCATAAATTGTGTTTAGGCCAAGAAAAATCATTCCCACATCTTTGTGTGTGAGGCCGAGGAAGGGAGAGCAAATTCAAAGAGAAAAGTGTGTGATTGCTTCCAAGGTAGCTCACTTCTCCTTTTTTCATGTATGATTATTTGCTTTACTTATTTTTGAATGTGTGTATGTGTATTTTAAGTCATGAAAAATATTCTAGCATGAGCTCTTACTCCATGGTACTATGATGATACATTATGTTTCTAAATGATATTTATGATGCTTGCTTTGGTTTGTTTTGTGTGTTGAGGCTAAGAACTTTTAACCATGGTGAGGATGAGCCAAAAACCCTTAAGATTGGTTGAGACAAAGTGAAGAGTCTCCCAATAGTGAGGTTGATTCCCAAAAGAAGCAAGGTTGAGTCAAAAATCTCTTAAAAAAATGGGTGAGGCAAGTCCAATATCCATAAGTGAAAGGGTAAAGCTAATCCATTCACTTGGCAAGCCTATGGATGCCTTGTATGATTTACTCATATGTTAAATTTTCTTTTTGAATATTCATATCATCCATTATGCTTATGCATGCATTTTTAAAACTTGTTTTGCATATATTATGTGTGATTGAAAGAGAGTTAATTTATTGGGATTCTTTGAATCTCATTCCCTCTTTTCTAATGTTCTAACATGCTAGGTGGATCAAGAGAGCAAGGGAATGGAAGCCAACTACATGGAAATAAGAACATGACACTAAAGTGTATAGATTTTGTTACTTTAAGGCCATATAAATGGCAATGATGTAACCCATGGTTGTATATGTCCTAAGATGTTATAAGCATATGTAATTATGATAATATATTATGTATAAATGAGAGATTATGTTATATGACAACTAGAATATAAATTGAGTATGTTATGACAAACTAGCTTCTTGAATGGCTTTGTGCAATTATGTATAAATGGAAGTGGAATGGCTAAATTGAGATACATGAGCTTTGGAACCATTTGGGCATTCATACAAGTCATAATCATGTTTTTAAACTTGCCCAAGAGGTGCCAAACATCAAGGGAATCTATTTGGACATTTTGGTATTTTGTATGGAGCAAGAATTGACTATTTTAAAAACCTATACCACTTTTTAAATGAGCTCTTCTTGATTTGAGATTTGATACAAATTTATAATTTATTAAGAGCTTTTTAGGAAGCTAAAGAACAGAATTTTTAGAGGTCTAGAGAATATTTGATAAAGTTGAAAAAAAGTTCTGATTTTGGTTATGTTACTATTCATACTGATTCGAAAATAAAATCTGTCACCCAGTGGTCAAATGATATTCAATTGCCACAAAATTTTATAAGGAGAAACTAAACACTCCCACTAATTTGTGCCAACTAGAAGCACCCCATTTGGATGTCTAGAGAGGAAGATATGACATTTTAAAAATCCTGCCCAGTATTAGGCGTTTAAACTGACCTCATGTAATGTTTGATTAGGTTTCAAGGTTTAAGCTTGCCTGAACTAGTCTAGAGTTATTTTTTTTCCTCTAATTAACATCTGTAGCTTTCTAGATTAGTATCATTTTCATAGATTGATTTTTTTGGGAATTAATTAGATATTTTTGAAATTTGTAGCAGAAAGTTGTAATAGTACCAGTGACCTACTGGACCTTTGTACATTTTTTAATATCAAACATATTTTGTGTTATGTCTCATGGCTTTGGACATATTTTTAGCATAAAGTAGACATGTATGGCTTTTCAGAATGATAAAAAATGCATAATTTTGATTTTTTTAGAATTAGTTATGATTTTTCAAAGTTGATGATATAAACTTAGCCTAGATACCCGATACTGGTTGTAGAAAAATCAGAGAAAAGAGTTGAAATTCATACTTCCCCACAGATTTTGTGATGAATCTGAGTTGCTATGATGTGTTGTAGATAGAAATGACTTAAGGTTGATTTAAATGAACCATATAAGCAAAATCCCTTAATCTTGGCCCTTGAGAATAGCTTGTTTCCCCATTAAAGGTATGGTAGTCCTTGATAAAAAGTGTTTCATGCCTCATTTGGTAATGTTTATGAATAAATATACATATTACAATTGATTTGGTAGTAATTCAAAGGATTTCTAAGGTTAGAATTTGATCTTATAGATCAGATCCAAGATTCTGTTGACAAGATCTTATAATTTACATGGAGAAATTTATGACCTTGTCGATAAGGTTTTCAGCTAGAGTACAAGGTCTTCTTTTTAGTACACAGTGGCTTATGTACGGTGAAGGTTTTACATTTATGTTAATCCAATAACTTCTATTTAATAGGATATTTCTCTTACTCCCTTATTTAATTAAATAAATTTTGTCCTTAAATGAGCTAAAGTTTATAGTCCAAGAACTCCCACTTAATGGGGGTATTTGTAACAACAACAAAAAAAAGTTGAAAAATTTTTAAAGTCCTAAAATTTTCTAAGTCTGCTAGCTATAGCGAGAAAAGACCTAGTTATAGCGAATGTACCTGTTCTCTATAGCGAGAAATGGTCTAACTATAGCGAGAGTGCCTTTTAGCTATAGCGAGAATGCTTCTAACTATAGCGAGTGCGGGTATCCCATACAAAAACCAGGGGGTTCCTCGCCATAGCGTACGCCGTAGCGAAAACAGGGGTCTGAGATTGATACGTGCTTGCCGTAGTAAGGGTTATTCTTCGCTATAGCGAGGGTTAGTCTGGAAAAACATAAAAAAAAAAAAAGAATTTGACTCCTTAAAGTGTCCAAATTTATTCTTTTCCTTTAAACCGACCTAAGTTTCGTCCAAAGCAAAGAAAAAGCTTCAGAGAGAGAAGGAAACTAGGAGAAACTAAGAGAGAAGGAAGGGAAGCTAAGGAAGAAAGGTAAGAACCTTTAAAACTCTTCATGCTTCTTTTTCTTGATTCTATTCTTCTCCTTCTAAGGTTTTTTTCCATGGGTTGTTAAGTAAGAAAGCTTTGTTTTGACCAAGAATAAGTAAGAAACCCTTGAAAGAAAGTGTGATAAGTTAAGAGATGCAAAGAAAAGAGAAGAAGAATTGGTGAAATTTTAGAGAGAAAAAGAACCTCTAGTTTCTTATGCTTTGTAGGGTTTATTATGCAGAACCCTCTAGCCTTTGTGAGTAATTTTTTGACTTCCAAGAGAGTAATTCTATGCTTTTTGTTGTGTTTAAGCTCAAAAGAAGCAACTCCATCTAGTTGTGATTATGAAATCAAGAAGGGAAAAGAGAAATTGAAAGGGAAGGCTTGTGTTGGCCTATAAAGTAGCTCTCCACTCTTGTTGCATTCTTGGATGTGTAAAAGTCATTGTATGCTTGTGTATATACTTGTATTGTGAGACATGCCATTTGATATTGCCTTGATGCATTGGTACCAATATGCTTATGATATGAATTGTGAAAATTGCTCGGGTGAAGTAATGCCAAAAGTCCTTTGAGATGGGTGAAGTGGAGCCAAAAGTTCCTAAACCAAGGGTGAGGCCAATCAAAAAGCCCCAAAACTCGGGTGAGGCTAGACCAAAAGTCCCTGGAGCTTATTCTTGGCATTGATATGATATCATGGCATGAAAATCATATGTTGTGTAATTGTGAATGATTTGCATGTTTTAACTTGTTTATATGCCTTGATTGCTACCTTGAATGAGTGTATGAGCTATTGAGATTCCCTGAATCTCACCCCTTTTCCTCTCCCATCTTAACATGTTAAGTGGAGCTCAAGGAGATTAAAGTGCACACCAAAGAGCCTAGTTAAGCATGCTTAAGGAGTTGTGTAGTTATTTTAGATCTTTTAACGTAAAGAGGTGTCAAAATGAATATGCACCTATTATTTTTGAGATATAAATATTTGAGCAAGTGTAAAAATATGTATGAATGGTGTATGAACTATATAAAGAGCCAAAACAATGAAAATGTGGGATTTGGCCATTTTGTGGCTTATACGTAATAGTGCATTTTGTCCCATAGCATAGCGAATTTGAAATGTATGATGAATTGGATCATTTGGGCAATTCATATATGCTATGTTTATACTTCAAAACTTGCCCAAGAGGTGCTAGAATATGTATGAGGTCATTTGGACCTGCTTTGAACCATTTTGGATGCCAAAATCACCAAATTTGTGAGCTCCATAAAAGTATGACCAAATGAGCTCTTCTTGATATAAAATTTGGCATACCTCTAAAGTCTATTGAGAGATTCTCGAGAAGTTAAAGTGGATAATATTTAAAGGTCTAGGGAATATTTGGTGAATTGTTAAAGTTAGAAAATTTTGATGGTTTTAGTCATGGTACTGTACAACTAGTCTGAAAATAAATCCACGTTATTCATGGACCAAACGATGTCCAATGGTCATGAAATTTTATAGGCATAAACTAGATATCCACAGTGACCTATATCAACTAAAAGCACCTCAATCAGAGGTCTATAAAGGGAGAAATAACTTTCTGAATTTCTGTATCAGTATCAAGAAAGCCATCCGACCTTCGTTATTGTTCCATCAGTTTTTGAGATCCAAAAGCTCCTGAACGGATTTGAACTTATTTTTTTCCTCTAGTTAACATCTGTAGATTTCTAAATTGGTATAGTTTTCACATATTGGAGTTTTGTAGAATTAGTTATGAATTTTTGAAATTCATGACAGCAAGCTGCACTAGTACTAGGGACAGCCAGAACTTTGTCTCTTTTTTGATGTCAAACATGGTCCAAATGTTGAGATTATGGTTGGAAATTATTTTCATTGTAAAGTTAACATTCAGATCTTTCCAAAGAGCTATGGTTTGCTTGATTCTCATTTTTTTAGAATTAGTTATGATTTTCCAAAGTTAGAGCCAAAAATCTGATTTTTGGACTCATTTGAGAAATTGCATTTTCTTAGGTTTTGGCTCCATATCCGTGGTTTATGGATTGTTTTATGCTATGTATGAGTTGTATAAATAAAGTTTGAGTAGAGAATGTGATTGATAGGTTCATAGGATCCACAGAGCAAATTATGAGCGATTGAACCCTGTTTTAAAGCATGAAAATGCTACGGTTTGTACTTGTTCTTGGGAAATCATATGGAAGTAAGCTAGGAGGAAGATTAAATGAGGTTAAGACATTATGGTGTTACAGTATTTCTCATATTTTTATTTAATTTTTTAATTTAACTTATTCATAAATTACGTTAATATTAAGAATCGCACTTGAGGAAATCTCATTCTAAAAATGTTTATCCTTTTCAAATAATTTATCTTTAGCCACCACAAGCCTACTTCCAATTGCTTTTAGCCATTTCGAGCCTATTTCTAATTGTTAGGGTCACTACAAAATATTTCAAAAAATATGTTTTGCATGTTTGTTTAATCTCTTACAATTATTTTTGTGCAATGTGCCTTAAAAAATTATTATATTTTTCATATATATAAAAATGAGAAATCAAAGTGACTCATCAACATTTATGGCAACATAATGTTCTTCATGGAGCTCTATCTTTGATGCATACTAATTAAAGGATAAATCTTTATTTTAATTTGACTTTATAAAGTTTCACTCTAAGGTCCTCCTTGATTGATATTTATTAAACTTCATTTGGGAGCGTGTCGATCAAACCTAAGACTTATGAGAAGTGATTTACACTTTAGGTTTGTCTGTTTATTAACTATTTGTCGCGTGTTTAAATAGTATCCAAACATAGCCAAATCATATGTCACCTTGTAAAGCATGATTTTAGAGATTTTTAGAGCAAACAATCATTAAAAAACACCCCTTCATGTGCCTTTATGCACTCTCTATATGTTTTATTTTTAAAAAAGTCCAAAAATGACAAAATGGTGGCTTAAACATGCCTAAGGTGGCATGTGCAAGCCATATGTCAATTTAAGAAGCATTTCTGGCTAGCACGATATTAGTGGTAGATTCCTCTCCATTTGCTTTCTTAATTGGTACCTTCACCTAGCCTAGAAGCCTTAGAAATGAGCCACATGCCTTTCATAAAGGAGTAGGCTTCCATCTTTTACTTCAACCTTTTGAATCTTCTAAGTGCAGAAAATTTCTAGATTTGGGTTTTCAAGGAGAAAACTTTGCAAAGATATATCTCTTCGTTGCTTACCCAAATTGGACAACCTATATGTCATTGGAAATCTTGCAAAAAGCTCTTTCTAATGATATATAACTTGCATAAAGTGGTGATCTGTGGAGAGAGAAAAATCCCTTGAAAGGTTGTTGTTTAATCACTTTTTCTTAAGATTCCAAATTCAAATCTTCAATTTCAAACAATCATATCTCTCTTAATTTTTATCTCTTTTAGAAAAACTTTATGGCATTAGAAAGATTATTCAACAAGTTTTCAAACCATATATGGCTTGTACCAAGTCATTGCTTGTGGTGAGGATATCAACCTTAAAAAATTAGTGGTTTTAATACTTATTTTTAGCAGCTTTGAATTTCATAGTTTCCTAAATGGCTATTCCAATTCCTACCATATTTTTATGACAAAATCACTACAATATGGTCTTCATTTAGTTTGAAATTCGTCGCCTATAGTGGTCTCTAATAGATTATGCCATTAAAGGGTGTTATATGTTCATATTACACAAATCACGATTTCATACCAATTGAATTGCAAAATTATGAAATAAAACATGCCTAAATTATATTTGATACATGGGAATAGAGAAAATCCAAGCCAAAACCTAGCTCTAATATCAATAAAAAGAGGTTTTAGGTACTTATCTCTCAAAGCATAAATGAATTTGGTTGGATCTTTGTCTCATGCAATTCATATTGAAGTCACATATAAATCTTTAACCATTATACCATAATAACTACACAATGTCCATAAAGTTCTTCATTGTAGGAGAAGGTTTTATATTCTATGTTTTAGAAATTTGAAGGAAGGGGTTCATGCAACTAATCATGCATTATATGACCCTTTACCAGCTTTTGTTTATTTGCATAATAGAATTTCCTCTAAAATAAATCTGGCAACCATGCAAATTATTTGAATTTCAAAATTAAAATAGAATAATTAATATTTCATAATTAATTAATCTTTTACGTTAGGTTAATTACAAGTTGGGTTAACCTATCAGGGGCACCCCATTTTTTAACACAAACAAAAGATAGAAAAAATAAATTAATCCAAAATCATTTCTTCTCATTTTAACTCTAGGAGCAAATCATTTGTTAGTGAAAAAAATAATGTTATATCCTCGAAGCTTCAATGCTATAAGCAATTCACCAATAGGGATGGACTAAATGATATATTGTTGCAATTTTGCCATTAAAGGATTTTGATAGTGATTTGATAGTCACTGCAATTAGAGCTTAATCGGTATTTTAGCTACTATTTTTTTTATCCATTTTCTTCTCATTTTATTTGAATCATTCTCAGTCTAGGTTAATGCTCTTATACTTTTGTTTTATGAATTGGTTTAAGTATATTACTTTGTTGTCATTTTTGTATTATCAAGTTGGATTCTTTCCTCTTTTTTATATGCCAATATACAACCCATTTCTTCGTCGTTTGTTTTGAGTTTTTTAGGTTTAAAGATTTCCTTATAACTATATTCAATCTTTGTGTTTTCTTAGTGCCATTACACTATGGGTAAAACCCTTTCATGCTATGTATCAATTTTAGTCTTTTTCACATTACTGCTAAACAATCAAATGCAAGTTAGTTGTAAAGTTTTTAAGTATATTTCACATCTTATTCACTTCTTTTTCAAGATTTCAAAACATTCTTGATTTATTTCAAAGAGTGCAAATGCTAGAAAGTGTGTAGTCTTGCCTTCTAGCTTCCTAGAATAAGCATGTGTTGGCAATTTACAAATGGGTAGGTTATCTTAATTTATTTTTGACTTTTACTTGCAATCCAACATGGCCTTAGATTAAATGATTTGTTGAAACTACTAGGCTTTAACTTGAAGTTCTTTTAGACATTCTTATAGGATCTTTAAGTTAAAAAGTCCAAAGACTGATGGAAAATCTTAGAGAAAATAAATTTTTTGGGATAGTCATAGTTGGCAAGTGTTAACAACTTTATGTTAATGGTGAAATGCCTAGAACTTATTATACACTTGAGAAATTTGTAACATTGGTTATCATTGTGATAAAGTTTTTATTTTTTTTGTCTTTCATATGTAGTTACTTGAACTATTATGATTTTCATACACTTTAAACTTTAACAGATTTTATGACTATTGAATTCTAGATTACCATATGCCTATGTACTACTTTTCCTCTCAGTTAAGCACAAATATCCTACTTGAAAAGATATTGACATGATCATATTTACGTGATCTGGTGAAGTCTTACATGTTACATGGACCGTGTGAAGTGGCAAACCCAAAGTCTCCTTGTATGAAAGATTAATGTCACACAAAACATTTTCCAAAAATATTTGTTGACAACACTTCTATTGATGCTGATGTATACCTTATTTATAGAAGACGAGATGATGGTAAGACAATTGAAATGAATCGTGTGCCATGGGACAAAGTTTCATGGTTCCATACAATTCAAGATCACCAAAGCTTGTTTTGAGTCTTACCTTAATGTAGAAAGATGAAATCAATAACAGTTAATTAAGTATTTGTTCAAATACATAAACAAAGGTAGTAACCAAGTAATAGTGAAGTTGTATGAAAATTCTGATCATGCTTCAAGCCAATCTGCAATGGATGAAATCAAGCTTCACTATAATTGTTGATATATTTTTATGTGTGAGGTAACATAGGGAATGTTTGCCTTTGACATTTATTATAGAAAACCATCTGTGGAAGAGATTGAGCTTCCATTCACCTAGTAAACAAGCTATTATAGTTCAAGATAGTAATAAAATCCAAAACATATTACAAAAGCCACTTGTTCAAGAATCAATGTTCACATTATGGATGCAAGCAAATACGGAATATGTCAAAGCCAAACATTTGAAATATATCGAGTTTCATATGCATTTTGTTTTTTTATCCCCAGTTACATAAGTGGACACCAAGATAACAAGGTTTTCTTATTGGTAGGTTATATTATATGCCTTTTAATAGTGGTGAATTATACTACTTAAGAATTCTTTTTAATAAAGTATAAGGTCCCACCTATTATAATGATATTAAGAATATTGGAAATATTATTTATCGAACATTTCAAGTAACATGCTATGCTTTGGATCTCTTTAATGATGATCAAGAGTTTGTTAAAGCAATTGTTAAGGCTTTTACATAAGCAATTAGACATTTTTTTATATCACTATTTGTTAGCATGTTTCTATGTAATAACATCTGTCACACATCATTTCATTTATGCATTGTATGCTTCTTACGTTACTAAGAATTATTTACAAATTGTTAAGTAGTCTTTTAATAATTTTTTTAGGAATAATATCTTTCTTCTGATAAGGAAAAATGTTGCTTTGGCTAAAATTGATAGATTGTTAAGAAAAAATGGAAGAAGTTCGAGCAACTATCCCTTATTACCTATTCTAGATGTTGTCAATATCTTAATAACAAGCTCATCTTGGAACAATTAAACTATGACACACTTTTTTTTGAAGATTGAATGCAAAAAATTACTTTCTACCATACCAATGAATAAACATTATGTTTTTCACTTAATAATGGAATCAACTTTATCATCCAAGGTGGAATTTTCTTTGTATATGGATATGGTAGCACTAGCAAATTTGGATGACATTGACATCTACCTTTAAACAAAAGGAGAAATTGTTCTTCCCATCACCTTAAGTGGTATTACAACTATCTTACTATTAGGAGGTAGAACAACTTATTCAAGATTCTCCATCCTTATACTCATAACTAAAGATTCAATGTGTAATATCAAACAACGCTCTCTTACTATTGATCTTTTAAGAAGAACTAAATTAATTATTTGGGATGAAGCACCAATGGTAAATAAACATTATTTTGAAGCCTTGAATCATACATTGCAAGATATTATGCAATTGGATAATTTGACAACTCATAAGATGGCATTTGAGGGAAAGTCTTTAGTTATAGGAAGAGATTTCCAACAAATATTGTTTGTCATTTGCTAAGGCACTAGAGTTGACATTGTTTATTCTTCCATCAACTCTTTTTACTTGTAAGCTCATTGTGAAGTTCTCAAGTTAACTCAAAATAGGCAACTACAATCATTTAGATTTTTCAATTCCTAGGAGCTTAAAAGAGTTCTTTAAATAAATACTTAAAGTAGGAGATAGCAATATATGAGAAGATAAGGATGCTCAAGTTGATATAATATTTTCAAGAAATTTTCTTATCACAGATTTTTTTACACTTAATGTTAACAATTGTTTTAGCTACTTACCTTTCATTGATTGAAAACTTATTCATGTTGTCCTTAATACTTGGAGAAGGGAGAGAGTGTTTTAGCTTTGATATAGAGTGCAAAGCTAGTGATGTAACATTCTAACTTTCAGAGTGCTACTAAATTTGTTCATTTATCAAAGTGGTAAAATTCTAATAGAAATTTAAGGGTTAAAAACTTTGCTAATTTAATTTCTCTTCTCTCTTCTTACTTTCTATTCAAGCATTATGACTATCTATGAACATGGTTATCATATAACTGAATTTGTATATCCCATGCTACAAGATTGTAAATACTAATATTTAGACATCAATACATAATATTACATAGCTCATATCTAGGCTATAACCTGATTATTGCTATTACAAATATCGAACTAATAAAGTTCCTATGTCTTCATAATATTATCATCTAATCCTTGGCACTCTGGTCTATTCTTGGCACTTTAATTTATTAATAGATTCAAATCACCATATCTTGAATCTTTATCTAAACATATTATCAAGTGCAGTGAGAATTTATATTCTTAGTAAGAACACAATAAGTTTTGGAAAACTAATAATAGTCCAGTTGCCATATGTGTTGAAAATATTTTTCTTTATTCCCTTGCATAAGGCATACAAAGATAGTAGCACATCATAGCATATAAAAATATTCAACATACTAGTATATTAGGACCATAGTTGTTGATGTTTGTGTACTTTAACAGGTTCAACCTCTATGGAAACATTATTGCATGTGAGGCAATCATGCTAAACTTACCATATCCACATATCATGCACCTCATAACAATCAATACATAATTGTATAGAGATATCATAATACATATATGATGCACCATATCATATATTATCACAAATTATCTTTCAAGCCTTTTTATTTTAACTTCCCATTAGGCTTACTAATCATATCTATTGCACCCCATGAATTTGGTACATTCTGGCATACTGCATGACCCTCCTAAAGAGACACAAATAATCCTACCTTGAAAGTGTTGGTAATATAAAAATAAACTCTTAAGCCCATACCAAGTATCTCATACTATTTGATACAAACCTAGGTTTTCATGTTCATAGGTAACCCACCAAGTATCTTATAGTACTTGGTGTGAGACCTAGGATTTTAGCACCGTCAAGGAGGAAGACTGTTCTCCTTAGTTTCTATGATCATCGGAACATAACAACATAGACAAGAGCAAACATAGCTAGGGCAGCTCCTAATGTGGATCCATATACTATAATATGAAACTTGAACTTAAAGTCACATGAAGGTCTTCTACCATTCAATGACCCCTTTGTCATAACCTTGTCCTTAAGAAATTAAGGCTAAACTTAAAAGAGACTTTGACCCTTTTTGTTCCCATATGATCATACTTTATTTCTCTATATAAATGGAGAGACATCTCTTTCTATATAGATTAACTTCTATTTAATAAAGATTATCTCATTAAAATTTTATCTCTCGATAACCTTATATTCTAGAGACTTATTATTAAATTAGGAATTCATAAAATCTCATCTCTAAAGGTCATCTCCTAGCAGGAGTCCATTCCTTGAGAACTCTATCATTATCTAAATATCATTTCCTATTCTAGCATTAAATTAACATCACATTCATAGTCATTTGGCCATTTAATTATATTCCAAGTTATCCAAATCAGTTTTCATGGTAAAAAAATAAGCAATATTAGCAATACAATTAGGAGCTAATATTTAGATAAGCCATAGATACGCATTCATGACCCATATGTAATAGTAAAATAATTCACGTGTTCAATAAAATACAAACAACATATAAGTATTCTAGACTAGACATGCATGTAAATATATGCTTGCATAATGAATTAGGAACCACATATAAGTATATTTTTATTTAAATTTATATTCTAAGTCATCCAAGTTATATTCATGGGACACAAATGTTCCTTCTTTATAGATATCTAATCTAGACTAGCATATCCTTATTAAGATGTAAAAATGCATATATTTATTATAATAATAACATATACATGCTTCAATCAATTATAGGATTCATAAAGAATTGGTAATGCAAATAAGATGATATATATAAGGTTATTAACAAGAATATCTGAAAATAGTAAACTTCTAGGGAACCATAAGTTTTATAGTGCCTTTTCTTCTTTTAGTGTTTTTTAAGGTCCTTATTCATGTCCTTAAATCTTAGGGTACAAATATGTCCGTATTAGTCATTTCGTTCACATATAGGTTTATGTCCAATCAAGGTCCATGTCCAGAAAAAAGATACAAGTCACAAAAAAGTCCCAATTAAATCTTATATATCTTTAGTTATAGACATACTTATATGACATATATATATTCTTTGCTTTAGAGCATATTTAATTCTTTGTCTTTCTCATTAACTTGGAGGTTTCCTAAGAATAAACTACTCTCTAAACAAACACAAATTATTCATGTAATAAATTAGATTGGAATTATTCCTTGACTACTTCTTTAACATAAATTTTCATGTGGAAATTACTTATTAAATCATAGACCCTAGGCTTAAAATAAAAATTTAAATAAGTCATCTTATATCTATTTATTTGCCCTTTGAACCCCTTAAACTTATGTGTGAAAGCACTCCATCAAAGCATGCCAAAACATGGAAGAAAATAAGGGAAAGTCACTAAAAAAGGAATGGCATTTCGGCTTGGCTTTAGAGCATTGTAGTATGACTTAATTTGCTTTGTCCTTATAGTGAGGTAGTTCATGTGGTGCCATGGCACCACCCCCTTGGTGTTGTTGCATGAAAAGGGTAAAACAAACCCTGTTTCATGCACCAATTTTACCACCAAGTTGCACCTTGCACCATTTTCTATGCAAACCTCCAAAGCTCACTAAATTTGGTATTAAGCTACCTTTATGTGTTAACTAAGTGCAGAAAAAACCTAGAGTGAAAAGGATTCATTTATCCCTTCAATTTAATTTTACAAAAATTTCTAGGAAAATCTTAAATTGGAAATAAGTGCACTTTTAGTGTTAAGTTGAGTAACAAATGAGCTCTAAATTTCACAAAATTTGACATGCTAATTCTCCTCTATGGCAAGCATAACATATTAAAAACTTAGGCCATTTGGAGTTCATTTGACTCCTATACTCCTAGCCACAAAACTATTGCCTGATTTCCATTCTTTGTTAATCTTTAAATGGATTTCATTCTTTATAGTTTTTCTTGAAACTTTAGCCCAACCACTAAAGTTCTTTAAGGCAACACTTACCTTTTTTATACAAGGAGAGAAAGATGGAGCATTATACCCATTCCAACAATGAAGAAAATAAAAGAGAATGAGATGCGAGAATTCAATTCATTGGCAATCATCCATATGCAAAGACAAGGAATAAATGTTCTTACCTTCAACTCTTTTTGAATTCTCCTGCTCCCCTCTTTCCCTCACACTTTCAAGCTCTTTCTTTGTTTTTGCTTTCTCTCCTTCTCTCTCTCTCTCTCTCTCTCTCTCTCTCTCTCTCTCTATCTATCTATCTATCTATCTCTTTATATGTCTTTCTCTCTCTCACGTTCCCTCTCTTTCTATCTCTTGTGAGTTTGGTAGACTAAGGGTATGGAAATGCTTTAGTGCAAACTATGCTTTGAAGGGGGAGGTATTTATAAAAAGGTGGGGCAACTGGCTTTTTTAGCAAGTCACTTATTCAACTTCTTTTGCAATCATGCAACAAGGACATTCTTAGTTGAATGGACTTTAACGTAAAGTTTCTCCTTCAGGGTTTGGAATTGTTAAAGATTCTAGTATTGAAAGTTATTGTAATCATTAATGTAGTTATTTTCAGTGATTTAAAAATTGGACCGGACCGACCAATTCGACCGATTCGACTGGGACCCGGTCCCTGGTCCGATTCAGTTGGGTTAGAAGACTAGTTGCATGTTTGGAATTGCGGCAAAAAATCACGTTGATATGGGAGCATCAAATTGAAGCTTTGTGTCAAACATGGTTTGGGGGAGAGGAGCCACATTTCCAAACACGCCATAGCTAGTTAAAAAATTGGTCAAGAACCAGTCAAATCGGTCAAAACTAGTTTGAACCAATCCATACTCATTTTTTTTTAATTTTTTCTTATATAACAAAATAATTTATCCAAAATAAATTTAACAAATTAAAAATAAAAGGCAATAAAAAAGGAGGGAGTTGAAATATATATATTAAAAAAATAGAGAATATAAAAAAAGTAAAATATGTATACTTTGTTATTTTTTATACTTGGTCTCTATTATGTTTATATTCAATTTCCTAATAACATTTCTTTCAAATATAAATGTATTTAGCCAAAATTACTATTTAGTTTTTATTTTTTTATTTTTTAATAATAAATAGAATCTTAATATAATTTAAAAACTCTAAAATAATTTTTGTAATATCTTAAGAAATATTAAATTAGTAATCAAATATTTAAAATTTACTAATATTTATTTTTTACATTAAATTTTTAATATATAAAATTTTTAAAAAATATAATTAATTACTATTGGTTCAACCACGGTTGGACCACAGTTGGACTAATGAACCGTGAACTAGTGCTTTCACCGGTTCAATGACCAGTCCAGTTTTAAAAACATTGGTTATTTTCATATAAAGAATTTTTCCTAACTCCTTGGTTTTTGTTTTAAGGAAATATTTAGTTCTTCACTAAAATTACACTTTGAGCCCTAAACTTTTAATATTTATATTTTGATCTAATTTTTTACCTAAATATTTTTTACTCCCAAATATTTTTTCTCATTTTTAGGGCCTTAAGGGTCTAATAAATTTTGTGAAATTCATTCCTTAAGTATTTATTTTATAATTATTTATTAATTAATAATTGGAAATTAATCCCAATAAATTCTTAATAATCCATACAAATTCTTAAAAAAATTCCTATGAAATTCTTAGTGGTTCCAGTGAAATTTTATAATGTCCTAAAAAATATAATTTTCCAAATCCTTATGATTCTTTTAAGAATTTGTATTAAATAATTCATATTAATCTTAATTAATTAGTTAGGAAATTTAGGGATATTACAAGTGAAGACATTGATTCCTTTCATGATTTATACACACTAGAGTTCCTTAACAATACTAATTGCTTTGGGCTGTCATCGCATAAACTTATCTTGAAAGTTGGAGTTCTTGTCATGTTACTAAAGAATATTGACCAATATTTTGGTTTTGTAATAGAACACAACTTATTATCACCAAGTTTAGCAAACATGTGCTTAAAGCAAAAATTATTAATGGAAGTAACTTTGGGGAAGAATTTTCAATTCCTCATATGAATATGAACCCATCAAATACTAATTGGCCATTCAAATTGTAAAGAAGACAATTTTCTTTGATTGTCTCACTTGCAATGACTACAAATAAAAGCTAATGACTATCCCTCACAAATGTTAAGCTTTACCTTTCTAATCTTGTCTTCATCCATAGCCAATTTTATGTGGTTATATCTAGGGTGAAAAGTAGGAATAGTCCAAAAATTCTCATCCATAATTTAAAAAAAAAGGCTTTAACTAGAACAAAAAAATATTGCTTACAAAGAAATTTTTCAAAACTTAAATAAGAGTTCATTGAGGTATTTAGATATATGGTTTTTTACTTACTATGAAAATTTTCAAAGCTAATAACATTGGTTAAGTTACTAATTTATAATGGTACTCACCATTCCTATTTTTAAATCTTGCTTGACTTACAGAATCCCATATCCATTATGGCTTTTTGCTTATTCATACTTTAGTTTATGGATTTTTTTTTTACACTTTCTAATTACTAACTATCTCATGAATACTTATATTAAATATTCCTAAATGTTTTAGGAGCATTATATCTTCAAGTAAACATTGATTCTACAATAAAATTTACCCTGACAAAGACACATGGAAGCTCTAGAGTCATCAGTCTTTAAACTGATAAACAATTGTACTAATTGACCACATGAAAATACGCACTAGATGTCATGAAGGTATTTGCACAAATCTTGCATGATCTTTCTAAAGTTATCTATCTTTAGATTGATAAACAATCATACTGATCAACCATATAAAAACACGCACTAGATGTCATGAAGGTATTTGCGCAAATCTTGTATGATCTAATCAAGTTGTTTTGAATGGAGACAATAAATCTTTTAGGCTGATCCTACCAACATCAAAAACTACTTTATATATATATATATGCTTGTTTATCTTGTTTTATTTTCCTTATTACATGTTCAATATATATCATTCTGGGCCAGCCTTACCCTCAACTTCTTATAATGTTGTAGATATATCATGGCATTATGAATTATACATGATCTAATCAAGTTGCAATTTGAATTGAGACAATAAATCTTTTTAGTTGTTCCTACCAACATAAGAAACTACTTTATATTTCTTTTATTTGCTTATCTTTTTAGTTTTATTTTTCTTGTTACGTGGACAATATATATCATTATGGTCTACCCTAAGCTTTTTTTAACATTGCAGGCACATCATTGCACTAGGAAAAAAATAAGTTCATTAGAGAGATTTATGGTTACTAAATGAGAAGGTTTGTCAATCTATGTAACACTTATAATACAACCACTTATACAAATTGTGTTTCATCTCACAAATCTTAATCACATATTCTTTTCCTGCAATAATGAAATTAAAACTCGACCACATATTCTTGCTCTCAGATATACCACTCTAAGATAAACACAAGTATTAGCACTGATAAGTTCTATAACTCTTGGTTCTAGCATTTGCTGAAATTAAAGCTTCTATCTATTCTATCAACTACTCTTGCTTTGTTTGGAGGTGGTTTATTAGGTTATGTGATCTATTTATGAATTTAAACTATTTATAGTTGAGGTAAAAAAAAACTAAAATGTAGGAGAAAAAACATATGAAGATGAAAATGTCTTTTAAGTTTGAAGCACTTTACATTGAAGTAACCAATCAACTATAGGGTAAACTCGATTCTACTTTTTCCTCTTTCTTTGCCTTTACTCTTTAATTTTTATTTCTTAAGATATTGTTCTTTAATTTCTACTGCTGTGAGTAGTTGTATACATGTAGGATATCTTCTTGAGGCTATAAATATGTAATGTGCTCAAAGGATTGTTATACTGCATCTTTCATAATAAATGGTCTATGTTTTATCCTATAATGCAGTTAGCTGCTTTTCATGTGAATTTGGGTCTTTTCTTACACATAGACACACATATATATACGTAGGTCAATGTTCAATAAATTTATTTTTTATGATGTTGTTTATATTATCTTATGACTATGGCTAATAAGTTAGATTTCCTAGAGCCATGTGGCTATTTGTATGCCTGAGAAATCTAAATCCTCTCTTCTCTATTTCTCTCTTCTTTCTTTGTACCTATAGGTTGTGTTTTAAGATCCTTTCTCTTTTCTAATTGACCTATAGATGGTTTAAAATTTGAAATTAACCTATATGTGCAGTTTTATTTCCTTTGGTTATCTTTGACCTATATACGCAATTTTATTTCCTTTACTTATCACTCTATCATTTAAAAGACTAGGATATATACAACCTCTTGTTTAACTTTCTAATAACCTTTTGTTCGTAGAAGCCCTTTCTTCATTTCATTTTAATCACAAGCTAATTCTTGAATTTTTGCAAACCATGGAACCTTTCTATTGCTTGCGACTATTTATAAAAGTACATAGTGTTAATGTGTAACAATTGTGTTAAGCTCCATTAGAAAATTGGACAGTAATTTTTGTGATTGGGCTACATACTTTTATGCACAAATAGTTTCCTTAGTTAGGATTAATGTGCCCTATCTTTTTAAATAAAGTATGATTGCAGAAAAATGAAATGCAAGTGTATTAAAACACATTGTTGTGCAAAGGATGGAAAGACATAAGTATAACCAAAGAAGCTATTTATCAAAATGTGCTTTTTCTTTATCTTTGAGTAGGTGTTTTCTTTTCCATCAACAAGTCTAGAGAAGCTTTGCCACTTATTTTTTAGGACTAGCTATGTCTTCCTGAAATGGAGATTAGGATTAAGCTACTGTAAGAAGATAAGTATTTAGCTTATAATGATCATTGTGAAACATACTTTGATTATATTTTAAGAAAATGAATTAAGACTTTAGAGTGGCTCTATAGCCTCTTTTGATATAGAGGAATAAATTATAAAAATTTTTAATCTACCTTAAGTTTCATGAGAACTTTTTAGTGGTGCTTTTACTTCAATTATAAATTTTTAATAGATCATGGAAGCAATATACTTATTACGAAAATTAATGAAGAGATATTGAAAGAATAAAAAAAACTAATACATGGTGTTTATCAATTTAAAAAAGGTATACGATAGGTTGCCAAGATAGGTTTTATGGAAAGCTCTAGAGAAAAAAGGATTTTGTATTGCTTATACTCGAATAATTCATGATATATATGAAGGGGTTACAACTAGTGTGAGAATAAAAAGTAGGTGATAATTCGTATATATTTTTTATTTTTACCCATTAATTATGGACTTTTTATTAATAACTTGATGATACTTTGAGCTTTATTGGATATTATTTAGATTTGGAAATGAAATTTCATCTTTTGGAATTTTATTGCATAAATTGAGCATTTAAATGATTTTATTTCTTAGGTGACAATTTTATTTCATGGGTATTGCTTTTATCTCAGTTTGACTTAGGGAATTTCATAGAAAGGGGGCTTAAGAGGCATGACATATGATGCAAGGAGGACCAATTGGTAAATCAAGGGCCAAAATTTTGAGGATAGAAGTTTCATATGTGCAATGCCAAGCTTGGAATAATTGCCCATATTTTTAATGAAATTTTACAAAATAAAAAAAAAAAGGAAGATAAAGCCACAGGCATATGGAGGCACAAAAGGCCAGATGAATCATTCACTCTCTCTTCCACTCACATACCTCTTAATCATCATATGAAGCCATAAACAATTAATGTAGCAAATGATCAGATCCATTCACTCATCCACGACTTACTCATATACACACAACCTTCACATACTTGCACATGCACATACTCACGGGATTGGAGGGTAGAACAGTAACACATGGATAGTGTACACAAGAAGCATGCATCAGCATCAAGCATAGCTTCCATTCCTTATACTCTCACATGAACATGTAGCTCCACACACATCCAAGTTTCAGGGCTCTTTCATCCATATCACAAACACACGGCCATTGCATGTAAAGACATATCACACCCTACTAACACACACTGAAGCACGGGCAGTCAACACATACCACGTCACTCATATTCACATCAAGAAAGAATCACATAGATAGCATGAGGTTTGGATTTACACATGGTTGGACTTCTTAACTCACATGCCTCTTATCCATTACACACATTGCATGCACACCTCTAGCTTACTTCATTCACACATGCACATGGAAGGAGGATACACACATCCAGGCTCTCATTACGATTCATTCATAGCTACATGAACCACATTCCCTCACGGGCTCTTTTCTCCTTGACACGTACACACGAGGCACTAGGTCCTGCATCTACATGTAGCACTTCAACATTCACGCATTCCACTCTTTAATCATGGCACATTCTTGTATTCCATTCATACGAGACATACATGACTGGACGATCACATACATGCATGGAGGCCCACCAATTCATGAAAACATGTATAGCAGCTCACCTAGGTCATTCATACATGAATAGAAGCACAAAGTCCATGTAGATCAGAATCTTAAGTCCAAGAGAATGGCATGGATATTCATACATACTTATATACTCTCACACATATCATCACTCACGGGGCCTACTAAAAACACACAGAAGAGAAAGCACGTGAGGATGGCTTAGGTAAGACGTCCAAAGGGGAGTGACGTGGATAAGGCAAGGGATTGAGGGAAAGACACGTGCAAAGCACTAATCCTAATTTGGGGAAAAAGAAGAAGCACGTGATATTGGCTAGGATAACATGAATAAGGGTCAAGGGAGAAAAAAGGTCAAAAGGAGGGAGGCTCTCTAGTTGGGAAACAAAGAGAAGAGGTATAATGTCAATTTCATCCCATTCTTCTTCTCCATCTGCAAGCTTATGACCGTGGCTCCCTTCTTCAATTTCTTCCTCCGTTTCTTGCAATCAATGGCTGCTTACTTTTATTTGGTGGCTGATCTTGGATACTGACTCCTTAATGAGGATTAGAGCTCCCAATTTCAATTAAGAATAGGCTAATTATCTTATCTCATTTTCTATTTTTATTATTACTTCAATTAATGTTCTATAAATTGGATTTAATTATTGAAAAATTGATTGTAGTAACTATTTTGGATTGGTAAATCCTCTGAATTTTGTTCATGAATTGGAGATGTAATATTGCACATTAAGTATTTAATAAATTGCTCTTGAATGATTGTGCATTTTTCACCTATTTTACTTGCAAATTTTAACTTAATTGTGCAATAGTTATTATGTAATTAGTGCTAGATTTTATTTTTGATTGGTTTAATTGAGATATTTAGAAATTTAAGTGGTGATTTAGACTTTTAGGTGGAAAGTCTAGTAACCTAAAAGAACAACTAAAGTCATATTTAGCTGTGTTCTAATCTTTTCATGCAAGGATTAATTAATTGGCAATCTTGTGGTTGCAAGCTTCCAATTAGTTAGGCACTTATACCTTAATTGGTTAACTAGGAATTTCTTTAATGAATGCACCAAACAAGGGAATTAGCTCTAGTCTTAAATCAATATAATGAGAGTAATGATAATTGGAGTTAAGAAGGTGAATTCAAGATTAGTTACTTTGCATCGTTAGTTGATTTAATCACTTTCATTATGGTTTTCAATCCTTGTAGTTTATTTTAATTCAATTAAATTCCAGATATTAAATCCTTCATATTACCTCTTATCTTGTGTTTTTATTTAGTTTTCACACCTAAGGACTCTTTTACAAACAATTAGAATCTAATTCTAAAGGATACAATCTAGGTTGCATCACTAACTACAAATTTTAATTTAACCTAGTTATCTGAGGTTGCTCAGCATAATCATCAGTTGGCTTATAATAGATTTTTTGATAACTTTTGGCCTGCATCAGAGGTTAACTTTGAACCATTAGCTTTTTGCTTTAGTCTTGGATATACTTATTAAATATATCTAAGAGCCGGTGCTACAATATATGCCTTTTATAAATGATATAATCATAGTTGGAGAGTTGAGAGAGGAAATAAATTAAAAGTTATAAATATAAAAACTAGTTTTAGAAACACGTGGATTCTATTTAAGTAGAAATAAAATAGAGTATATAAAATACAAGTTTAGCAAGAAATGCATTAATTCTAGAGTAAAAGCGAAAATTGAAGAACATACTATGCCACAAGTCACATAGTTTTAGGATTTTAGGCTCATCATACAACAGGATAGAAAAATAGAGAAGATGTAAATCATAGAATTCAAGTAAGGTAAAAAAAAATAAAGTTATGCTTTAGGTATTATTTATAATAGAAGAGTACTATTCAAGTTTAAAGATAAATTTTATCACACAATTATAAAACCTATAATGTTATATGAGATTAAGTGTTGGATAATAAAAAGTCAACAATAGAATAAATTCAATGTTATAGAGATGAGAATATTATATTGGATGAGTAGATGCACTATACAAAATAGAATTATAAAAATGAATACATTAAAGAGAAAGTTGACATTATACTTATTGTAGAAAAAGATTGTAGAATCACGTCTTAAATAGTTTAGATATATGTGGAAAAGACTTATAGAAACTCTAGTAATGAGAGTAGATCAAATGGAAAGTAATTCAAGAGTTAGAGGTAGAGGGAGACCAAGAAAAATTATTGATGAAACTATTAAAAAGAATTTAAACTTAAATGATTTATCCATAAACATATTTTATAATAGAATTTTATGATATCATTTGATCCATGTAATCGATCCAACCTAGTAGAATAAGACTTAATTGTTGTTTGTCTTGTTTGACTCAAAACATTATAGAGTAACAATACAACTTTGCATTGAATGTTAGTAATAAGATTGGACAATGGCTGAAATTGCATGTTTTAGGCTACAACTATATATAATTTGTTCTAAAAACTATTCATTTTAACAATATGTCTCATGATCTTTTAAATAAAGTTGTTCAAAAGATCAATTTAATTTGATATTAGACCGAAACCAAAGTAAATTAAGCAAGTTAGTTTTGCAAAATGGAAGATCTATTCAGTTTCAAGTTATAGCTGGTTTGATTCAATTTTAGTTCAATTTGGTGCGGTTTAATTCATGCTAATTACTTGCATTATCAACTAAATATAAAATTATTTAATTAATAAAACACCTATGAAATTTGGACCTAATTATCCAAAAATTAATTCGTGTGAACTATAAATTCTAATAAGTATGTATATTATAAAGTAATAATCACATAGCCATTTCTAATTACATTTCAGGTCTTCTAGATGGTTCACTATATCAAATTTTAAGATAATTTGATTATCAATGGTGAATTAGTCATATATCATATTGTAAAAATTAGTGACTTTTACATGAGTTATTGGTTTAGTTTTAACCAAAACCAAACCAAACAAAAAATCAAACCAATTAAATTATTGTTGACATGTAAAAAATCGAATTGGACACACTTTTTTTTCAAAGTTTTGTTTGATTTTGGTCAATTTGGTTGAAATTGATTTGGTTTAATTTTGAATATCCCTACTTTTAAGTAGCAAACGTATATTTTTGGAACTCATAAAAACTGCACTGTAAAATCAAAATAAGTATTTCCTACTATTATAATTTGAAATAATTGTTTTGCATACTCCCAGTTTTTACGGCTGCCTTTCTTGCAATGGGGCAAGTAAAATAAATTGTTAGAGCATGGTTATATTGATATAAGCATCGATTGTATTCTTGGCATATAAGTAATGGATGAGACTTGGTTTTTTTAGCAGATTTTATGTTTTCTCTGTCGTTTATGTTTAGATCTTTTTCTTGATATTTAGCTTCTGCAGGATAAATTTTCAGAAAATAAATCTAAGCACTACTTGCAACATCTTATAGATGCTGTTGCTCAATGTCACAGTAAGGATGTGTACCATAGAGACTTAAAGAAAACGGTGTTAGTTATGTTGTCCCCCCAGATTTCATTTAGTCTCGATCAAATCTGTGATCTTTCCGTTTATAGCCTGGAAATCTACTTCTTGATGCTTTTGGGAATATAAAGGTTTCTCACTTTGGTCATAGTGCCTTGAGTAAGCAGGTAAGAACGTGGCACGTGGCAACTAATATAAAGGAGAAGAAAAATAAAATATTTGTATTTTATTGGAATTTAGTCTACCAGAAAATTTTACTTCTATCATCCTCTACTCCCTAATATCTCCCTTTGTCTCTGTTGTCTTCTCTTGCAGGGCGTTGGCCTTCTCCACACCACATGTGGGACTCCAAATTATGTTCAGTTTGAGGTTAGATTGATCACAAAATTATAAATCTTAACAATTGCTGCCCTGATCTTTTCACTGTCTAATGGTAGAATCAGTCGTTGGTTTTGATTAATAATTCTCATTATCAACTTCAATTTTAAAAACCTGACAACACACTTATCCCGCGAGAATTCATTAAGTAAAATTTCTTGCGTTTAGATATACTTAATAAATTCTTTTAGTTCTCATATTTATTATTTGTATTTATAATTAATTATTAATTAAAAATATAATTTTATATTCCTTGATTTTCTGCAGGATCTCTTTTCAATAATGCAACCCCTAACCGACAAACACAAGCTTCTCTTCTATGAACAGAATCATGGTCACCAGGGTTCAACAAACACTGGAAGTCTACCAGGGTGAAGCACAACACTTCATAGTGTACCCTCCTTTGTCCCATACTTGGTGAATTAAGCAATGCTGGAAACTCATTTTACAGGACTAAAAAAAGTTCCATCACCTTCAAGTTTGAGGTGATGATATTCAAGAGCTGACCAGGAGATTTTGCCTGTAGCAAGTGGGTAACTCTCCCGGAGATCTTCAAGTTGATTGTTTAGCTGGGTAACTCTCCTGGAGATCTTCAAGCTGATTGTTTAGCTCGCTCCAGGGAAGTATCCAATTTCTTTTCCAGGGATAACTATCTATAATGTAGTTATTTAGTTTGGCTTCTGTTTTGTTATGTTTGCCCCTATATCCCAAAAAAAAAAAAAACATTTTGTTGACCAAAAAAGGTGTTTGACTTTTTTTGCAATACCTATGTCGCCCTATTGATTGACTCGATCGGCTGACTGCCGTGCAAATAACTAGGCAGTCCCCGTGCAAGAGCTGTAAACATCTATTGTCTTGAAATTGTAAATTCTTTTGACTTTTTAGTTCGATGTTTTACATAACTATTTTTTCATATAACAAACCCAACACATACACACGTATGTATATATTCTTGCATCTTTTTTATTTTATAATTTAATATAATTATTTTATATTTATTATTGATTGTGTTTATTATTTTTGAAATATTTTAGGATACAAACAAATAAAATTTCCCTATACTATTTTTTAAAAACTCCCTCATAAGAATTTAACATTCCCACTTCCCTCATAGCAATATAAGTGCGCGCTTTTATTTCAAAAATGTGAAAATTTGAAGAATATTTCTCTAAATCAAATAAATCAAACACAGTTTTCCTATTAAATACTTCTTTCCCATTCCAATAAATTAAATACCCTTTTAATTTTTTATAGCCCTTTCAATTATCACTATTGGGAATTGCCAAAGTAACAAATTAAAATGTATCCTCAAATTTAAGTTCAACCAATAATGCCTTAACAGATTTTTATTGTTTCAGGGGTATATTTAACATTTTATATACCTAAATAATACCAAGGAAACTTCAAATCATATACTGAGCAGAGCTCAGTGTAAGAAATATATACATACATATAAACTTTTACACTATGGATGATCAGGCTATAATTACTACATTATTCAAGTGGCCTAAGGATTCTATATTATAACATTTGAAAGAAGAAAAAATAAAATTAACATTTTTAGGCTCATATTAAGCTATGTTTGGTACATAGGAAATAAGATTCAAAGAATGGAACGAAAAAATAATTAAGATAAAAAATAACTAAAGTATTTTATTTAAAAAATTGATATTATCAAGTAATGATTATAAGGATATAATGAATTTTTTAATATATTTTTTTACCAAACATGCGTTAGAAAAAATTACAATGACTTTAAGTTTGAAAAATTTATAATAAAGGGCTTTGTCATAATCAATTTTTTTTTTAAATTACAACAAATTATTTTTAAAATTATAATCAATTTTTTTAAAAAATTAATTTTTACAAACTTAAGATTTGATATATTTTTCTTATTAGTTATCATCCGACACCAAGTTCATTTAATTAGCTGTGATTTTTTTAATATAGGGATCCTTAATTCAGCTGTGATAGACTGTCATATTATATTATTGTGTACAGCAAAATCTTTCACATCTCTCTCATTTCTTTTTTTCTGAACTCTCGTGTGTTTGACCGGAAATTAGATGACACAAATATAATTGTCATTTTATTTCATCGCGGTAATACTTTCTCTTTGTCTTCGTTCATATTTTTCATTTAAATTTTGCTGTTTATATCTTTTAATGCTTGGTTTAGCAACGAGAAAAAGATACTGTTTCGTTCCTGAAGAAAAAAAAGAAAACCCCATTATACTTCTTTTCACGTCTCTCTCATTGCTTAAACTTCTCTTTCCAAGGTATGCATGAAGGTGATTCTGTTTCTATTATTATTTGCTCATTTTGATTTTATTTGCTATCTGGGTATTCCTTTTATGTTGGATGGGTATTATTATAAGGTTCTGCGTTCAATTCTCACGTAAGTCACTTCAATTTCAAAGTTTATCATAGCTAATTTTGACTTCTTTTTTTAGTTTTAGCCAAACTTATCCCTGTCAAAAACCACCAAGATTTTTATAGTAATAATTATTCATGAGTTACTTTTTGCAATTTCCATTTCTAGCTTTCAATTTTCTATGTGGCCTCATTTTTTCTGCTTATATCAATAGATAGAACAACAATTATTTTCGAAGTAACTTTTTTCCGCCTCATCTATAATAAGACAAATTTCTCGAATAGTTTTACACCCCGTGAATCGCGCGGGTTTTAAACCGGTTTGTGCAAAAAACAGATGGAATTGCTTCTGATGGGCCCATCTGTACGGATGCCAAACACAATTGCTCAACCCAAAGCAAAAGATTTGCCCCATCTCCCTAACAAAACAAATCCAATTCTTTAAATCCTTCAATGTTCCCTGTTTCCTTATATCAACTACAGATTGCCTGGTCACATGCGTACCCTACTGATCCACATCTTAAACATGACATATAATTGAAAATTGCAGAGAATTGAAATGTTGATGAATGGCAATGAAGGGTGTAGCCAATCGCCATAAATAAATACATACAAAGTAGCAGTCAATCCCCATTTTTTCTCTTTCGACAACCAAGAGACTTTTCATAGTCACTACTAGAAATCCAGAATGTATCTCTCCAATCTATCAACAGACACCCCGCAGAACAACAATCAGCAATTTTCCACCACTGGTAGTCACTAAAAGCAAGAGGGCAGAAAGATCAGAAGAAAAGTTCAACGCTAATGAAATATACAATCAAGCATTCCTTATGTTGATGCCTTCTCCTTTTCTGAACAGTTGTGATTATCTGCTGGTACTTTGAAGTTCTTCAATGATTTTACCAAGACATTTAAAATTGCAACACGCTGCAATTCTTTAGCTGCCATCATAGTTGAAAATGTCAGAAAATTCATTAGCGCCCTGATGTTTTAATATATATGCTTTTGCTAACATTAAAAGGTAATTAGGAGCTGATTGTTTTTTTCTTTGGATAAGAATGCAAGCAAGCTTATGTTTGGCTCCCCAGTGTCTCAAAATACGTGCTGTGTTAATATTGAAAGGAAATTAGGAGCTAAATTTCTTTTTCCCCCTTTTCTTTGATAAGAATGCATGCAAACAAAAGTTTGGCAATGCTGACTTTGACCAAATAAAAATACATTAAGTCTATGATGACCACGATAAACAAATGCTGCTAGGTTGTTCATTTTTCAAAGCTACAAGAAACAAAGACAAAAAGGTCAATCTGTCAAAGATTAAACATCTAAAAGTTCCTATAATTCTCTCAACTACAGCTAGAGGGGAAATAAGAGAGGGAGCGAGGCATAAGCATAAAGGTTCAGTAAATGAAAGAGTAACAAACTAACTACATAGCAAGAATGGCACAAAATAACAATCGTATTGTTAGGCATACCGCATTACTTAATTACTGAATGTGTCTTTGATCACAGTTGATGGGAAATATAAATTCTGGAAAATTTATCTCAAGTTTGATACTAGTTGTGTGATGCATAAGCGAACAACATCCAGACATTTTGAAAATGAATATATGGAATAAAAGCTGTTAACTTTCATCATTCATCTACTGACACAGATAGCCTTCCATATTAATCATTATCAGCGGAAGCTGAAGGAAGGAAGGTGACAGATAATTTATTCAACTGATATCATAATTCAAAAATAAAATCCTAGAAATTTGAAAATTTGAAAAATACATCAAATGCTGATGAATTCACGGGCATAGCAGCGATTGAATGACATCAAAGTTATTCCAAGACTTGCTGAATATCTATGAAGTGAATAATTATGGGATTTGAGCTAACACCTAAAGCACCACTCTAAACCAACTGCCTTGCTCAGTTGAGGAAGGAACGTTTCCTTAACCCATGAATATAAAAGAAACAAATGAAACATCAAGTTCCATTACCTTCCTCCAGTGAAAGCTGAATTGATCTCTTTTCCAACTCAACAGCATGTCTACTTAATTCAATTGAGGAGAGTGACCGAAGCACTATCAGACAAAGGACAATATCAGATACACAGAATTTAAGAATATCATATGAAAGCATTCTAAGGCATATTCTTTGGGTAATGGGCATACTTTGGATATATTCTTCCTGGTCAGATTGGTCCAATTTCCTCAAAAACATCTGCAATTGGTGGTATCGCTCTTCCCAATGTGCATTTTTTGATCCTGTTGTATTACCAACAGCAGGGCCAGCTGTCACAAAATTGGACTCAACCGGTGCTAACCTCATAGCAGACTTCCCAATGGAAAAAGGAACTGAAGGTTTTCCAGATGAGCTCATTGAAGAAGCCATTGGAAAAGGTGCAAATGCTGGAAAACAAGAAACCTTTGGCTCCTTTATCTGGGATTTTGGTTGAGCAGTCTCCTCTTCATCAAGTTGCCTTAAACTTGAAATCGGACAATAAGCACTAATACTTGGATTCTCACAAGCAGTGCTCTTTCCCAACTCTGCTTCTGCTTTTCTACGGACATATACAAGATGTCCGTTTCCAGCATTATTGCCTGGAGATTGCTGGAGATGGTGATTCACTGCATACTCAGATGAGGCTCTCTTGGTGCCAGAAACTCTATTAGAATCAGTACAGCGGCCCTTGTCCTTTAAAATTGAAGAGCTTCCAATAGAGGCTGGCACTGTGACTTTATTATCATTCTGCAAATCTCTCAATGCTGTTTTCTTCACTGTAGCAGTCAGTTGCTTATCACAACAACTAGGCAAGCCCATTTTAGAATTGCCTGGACCAGGCTCAGTTTTAGGATCTACACTTTGTTGAGCCATCTCCAGCAGCCTTGATAGAAAGACAAGATAGTAGCTAGTGTGAGGATTAACAGAACACAAGTCAGATCTTGAATTGTTAAATAACAATCATATAATTCTGAAGCCAACGTAGCCAAGATAATGTAAGGAAACAGGATATTTCTTTATAAAAAAAAACCGTCCACGTTTTTTCAAAGGAGATCGGGATAAAAAAATGAAGGCTTCATTGTAGTTTTGGTTCCTCTAGGTTGTTCATAAGAGTAAACTAGTCCCCCTTTTTTAATTAGAACAATGCTGTCATCCTATTAATTTGATTAAGATTGGAAGAGGAGGAATGAGGGGGATGAAAGGGGAAAGGATGGATTGGAAACTATTCCCGTTATTGTGAGATGACAGAAATGCTGATTTGGCCTTTTTTAATGACATGTTATTGACCCATCACACATAACGTCTGCCTGATTACTTAGTAGTAGCACCCCTTCTGTCCCATGCTACACTCAGAAAATCCAAAATTTCCCAAATCTCTTTGCAATTAGGGCTACCAATCAGTTGAAAACCCTTAGCGCTGAGGATAGCAGGGTGAGAAGGAAACTTTAGGACTTTCTTTAACCAGCTTTGAAAATCTCCCTAAATGTGCTTCTATTAAGGCTTGGAATTCGCCTCATACTATGCAGCCAGGTTTTCAGGTTTATGATATGAAGAATCCGCAAAATGACTACTTGGGGAATTAGATAGTAAAGTTGCTGAATCATAGGTCCATTAACACCAGATAAAACTGAACCAATATTGTCTATTACTCTCACAGAAAAAAAGATGCAACACCTCCTTGAAGCAGAAATTGTGAATGCCACTGATGAAACTGATCATCCATGCCCACAAGTAAGTCCCAAAGTGAATAGCAGTGTGGGAATTCTCATTGGCACCATGAAAGAAGACAATGATTTCAGATTGGAGGAAAAGTTCAAATACTACCAGAACCCTAAGTCTACTCTATTCAAACTAGAGTCCTATGAGTGTTTCAACTATTTATTTACTATTAGGCCAGACTTACACTATATTATGTTTCAACAGAATTGCCTAGATTGCTTTGATTAAATGAACAGTGGACAAGATTAATCTAATTGAAAGAAAAGGGACTAAATTCCTTTGATAAGCAAACTAGAAGACCAAAAGCACAGTTAAATCCAAGCCAAAAAGGAATTAATAGCAATGATGGAACTTCCAGCACTAAAAACCGGGGGGGGGGGGGGGGTAAAACCCAAAAAACAAAAACAAAACAAAAAAAAAGCAAGAACATGCTGAGTTTATATACAGAACTCTAAGTAGATTTGAGCCTCCTAAATAGCCACCCACAAAGTCCTTTATGATAGTTGGAAAAATCTAAACTGGTAGAAAAATTAACACTTGTGCAAAATGAAAATTTATGTATGAAAACATAAACTTCTATAAGCAGAACTGTACTTCTGGCCAACCTAAGATATGAGGCCCAAAACAAGATGCACACAAGAATTCAAGGTCAAGTGAAGCCATCTTTTTCTGCAAACCTGGTAACAGATGATTATATACCATAGACGAGGAGACTATGCATAACAAGTGAGGGAAACAAAATAAATATTAGGAATCGCAAGAATTAAACAGATGTGTCAAGATTAAAGATCATTTTGAAATTTGAGCTAAAATCAAAATAAGATGTAGACACAGCAAAAGATACAGCAATTGTCAAGACTTCAAGATATTTAAAGTATAAAATTGGGGGAAGTTTTTTTTTTTTACCAACTATGGAAATTTGAAAGCAAATGGACAACAAGTAACAAATGGTAATGAAGTTGATTGATCAACTAAAAAACACATGATCAATAATATTCCAATTGGTTTTGTTCTCAGTCTGAAGTTACATTTGCTCTTGATAAAAAGATAAGAATGAGATTCTAGGTTCAGTTTAATGAGGGTTTGTTCAACTGAACAGGTAGTTGACAAGAATGAATGAATCAAATAATTTAAAACAGGTCATTAGTGCAGTATCTTGAATAATGAAAATGTGATGAAAAGTGGGACAACAAGCAAAGAGTTAATTTGATTAAAATTGAAATAATATAAAAATCAACATCTCATAAACACATTCACGTTCACAATTTCACATAGGCCAAAAGTGCATGCTACTAGATCAATTTTGTTCATAACTATAGTATATTCCTTCTTTCTTTCTTTTTTTCTTTTTTATAAATTTATAGTTTCTTCTTTGTCCTGTCTTATTCCATGCTGAAAATGGTTCCCCCAAAAAATTCTGCAATAGTTAGCCATGATATTTCTTCAGATTGCATAAAGGATAGCAGAGAGAGAAAGAGAGAGAGAGAGACAGAGAGAGAGAGAAAGAGGGAGAGAATGCTTTGGAAAGCCATGATAAAGGGAGGCTCGTGTTACTTACATTTATAGTGGTGTAAAGGTTGTATAGCTTGAGATACAATCAATGTGAGAATTATATAGTCTAACTAAAAGAAGAAAGATAAACTAATACTATTCTAAAACTAGTACTATTATAACACTTCCTCTCAAGTTGGAGCGTAGAAACTAAATGGCACCAAGCTCGTTACAAAGTATGTATTGGAAGTTATTTTAATTATTTAAATTGTATTTATTTATTATCTTTATGTAACAATCTCTTATCAGTGTTTAAATGCATTTAAACACTGATATGTTTGTTTGGGTTGTTATTCCTTTTCATTTGTATTCAATTTGCGTTGTATTATTTTGTTCCTGATTTTTTGGCCAAGATAAGGCAAATCTGTTGCCTTATTGGTTATTTATATAGGCCAGATTCAATGAATAAGATGATTGACTACAACAACAACAAGTCTTTTTCCACTAAAGGGGTCAGCTACATGGATAAAATGATGCTATAAAACTTTATCGTAAATCATGTTTATAAACAAACCATTTAAGTCAAAATCTTTCTTAATGGTTTCGTATATAGTTTTTCTTTGTCTCTCTCTACCTCTAACTATTGAACTACTTTCCATCTGATCAGCTCTTCTTATTACAGTTTTTATACGTCTTCTCCACAGATGTCCAAATCATTTAAAACACGATTCTACAATATTTTCCACAATAGGTGCGACCTCATTTTTCTCATTAATGCATTCATTTCTAATTTTATCTTAGTTAATGTATCCACTTATCCAATGCAATATTTTCATATCTGCAACATTAAACTTATTCTCTTATTGCCTTTTTATTACCTAACATTCAGTCCCATACAATATTACAGATCTTATAGATATGCAGTAAAATTTATCCTTAAGTTTGAGCGTTACTCTTCCGTCATAAATAACACCTGAAACACTCTTCCATTTCATCCACTCTGTTTAAAGTTTATGATTTACATCTTCCTTTATTTTCTCGTCATATTGTATGATAGACCCAAAATACTTAAACAGTGTGACTTGTGGTATGGTATGTTCTCCAATTTTTACTTCTACTCTAGAATTAATGCATCTTTTGCTAAACTTATATTCTATATACTCCATTTTACTTCTGCTTAAACAGAATCTATATGTTTCTAAAGTTAGTCTCTACATCTCTAACTTCTTATTTATTTCCTTTCTCGACTCTCCACAATTAGAACTATATTATATGCAAAAAGTATGCATTATGATATCGGCTCTTAGATATGTTCAATGAGCACATCTAAGGTCAAAGTAAAAAGATATAACTCAAAGTTGACCTCTAATGTAAGCCAATGGTTATCAAAAAATCTTTTATAAGCTCACTTTTTGTTCTCACATTAATTGTAACTCCATCGTATATATCTTAGATTATTCAAATATAAATAATACGAACTCATTTTTTCTCCAAAGCTGTCCACAAAACTTCTCTTGGCACTTTATCATATGCTTTTTCCAAATTGATGAACACCATATGTAAGTTTTTTTTTTATTTTTTCGATATTTCTCTATCAATATTCACGGCAAGTATATAGCTTCCATGGTCGACAATAAGACGATTGACTAAGAAAGGAAAAACTTAGCCATTCTTCAACCATTTTCTTCATGGTATTAGAGCTGGATTTAGCTTAAAAAATTCTATAATGCAATTTGGCAACTTTAAACCAATGAATACAGAAAGAGTCGACCCTTCCTCCTCTAATTCTAAGGCCCACAACGACACTTCCCCTGCACCACAACCACCACACGTCCTTGGAGGAATTGAGTCCTCACCTTTGTCCATTACAATCTATAAGTTGAATGGACAAAATTATCTTTATTGGAGTCATTTGGTGATAATGTTCTTGAAGAGTAAGGAGGACTATGTCAATAGAACTGCTATGGCACTAGCAACAACAAACCCAGGATTACAAAGTTTGGAAAGTAAAAAACAACCAAGTGATGTCATGGCTCATCAATTCAATGAACACAGACATAAGGGAGAATTTCATGCTTCTCACCACTGCACAAGATGTTTGAGAGCAGCTCATGACACTTACTCTGCCAATAAAAACACAATAGAACTCTTGAAGTAGAGGGCATTCTTCATTACCTCAAACAAGGATACATGACCACAATCCAATATTCCTCCTTGCTTATGAGGTATTGGCAACAACGTGACATTTTTTAAACTCACAATTGGAGTTGTGTAGGAGATGCAGCTATATACAGCAAGATCATAGAAAGAAAATGCATATACAAGTTCCTATTTGAAGAACTAAGGAGCAAAGTGATGAGCACTAAGCCCTTGCCCAGTCTTAGAGAAACTATCTCAAAAGCTAGACCAGAAGAAAGTAGAAAAAGGTTATCTTTGGGTGCTTAAAATACGTAAAATAATCAAGAAGTTTCAGCCTTAGCTACAAGAGGGCCAAATAGCCATGGGTTTGACAACAACAAACAGAAGGGACAAAATAAATCTTCATACAACCATTGCAACAAAATTGGTCGCACTAGAGAAATCTATTGGAAGATTCATGGTAAGCCTCCAAATTGGAAGCCAAACCAAGAAGGAAGCATAAAAGGTACACAGCTCAAAGTGAGGAGAAACAACCCGTACAGTCAGGTCCATTCAATAGAGAACAAATTGAGTGGTTGCAAAATACCTTTTGCAACCAGAAACCTCCATCCCATGAAGAAGTGGTAGGTGCTGCTATAGTAGCTTAAGTAGGTAATTTCTCTTCAACACTGAGCTCACAGGCCCAAAAAATAATAGTTGGATAGTTGATTCTGGTGCAACAGATGACATGACAAGTAATGAATCTTTACTCATCAATTTTACACCTAATACAGCTGGATTGATTGTAAAAATAGCTAATGGTACTTTGTCGAAAGTGGCTGGATCTGGTTTTTGTGGTTTTATTAGATAATTTGATGTTAAAGAATGTGCTACTAGTGCCTAATTTGACCTGCAACTTGATATCCATTAGCCAACTAGTTAAGGAGGTTAATTGCACTGCTAACTTCATTGGTAATGGTTGTGTTTTTCAAGATTTAGACTCCGAGAGAACAATTGGATGTGCTAAAGAGTATATGGGTTTGTTTGTCATCAATGGACCAGAAAAGATTGAGAAAGGATGTTTTCTAGCTGATGCAGAAATAATGAGGTGGCATTACTAAATACAACATCCCAGTTTTCAATCTATGAAAATAATGCATCCTCAATTTTTCAATAAAAACTCTATTTTACCTCAATGTGAAATTTGTCAACTTTCTAAACATGTGCACTCTCACTATCCACCTTATGCCTATAATGCATCTCAACCTTTACAAAAATACATAATGATATATGGGGTCCCTTAAAATTCAAAAATATAAATGGGGCTAAATAGTTTATAACTTTTGTTGATGACCGTACAACTTGGGTTTATTTAATGAATGCCAAATCCGAGGCCTTTTTCTACATTCAAAAATTTTAATATCTTAGTGCAAAACCAGTTTTATACCAAAATAAAAGTCATTCATTTAGATAATGCCAAAGATTATTTTAACTCAATCTCTAAAGAATACCTCATTAACTAAGGAATTATTCATCAAAGGTCATACATTGATACACCACAACAAAATAGCATTGGGAACATAAAAAATAGACATCTTTTAGGGATTGATAGGGCTATCATGTTGACTACAAATGTACCTAACATATTTTGGGATGAAGCAATACTCACTACAACATATCTCATTAACCAAATGCCTTCCAAAGTCCTTAAATTCAAAACCCCATGTGAAACAATTATTTAAACCTTTCCCTCAAATCAACTTGTTTCCCCCTTACCCCAAAAGATCTTTGGAAGCATAGCATTCATTCATGTTTATCACTGCAACAAATTTGACCTTAGATCAACTAAGTGCATTCTTTTGGGATATTCCTCAACAAAGGCTATAAGGCTCTGTTTGGTTGTTGGAAACGGGCCCTAAGGAATGGAATCCAAACAACATTCCTTCGTTTGGTTGTAGGTATTCACCAGCAAGGATTCCATTGATGCATCCAAATTCCCGCATATGGAAGAATGAGAAATACTTCGAAAATTGGAAGGAAAGAGCCACTGTTCACAGGAATGGGGTGGTAGTTGACAAAAATGTACCATGATTTTTTTTACATTAAAAATGAATATTGGTCATTTAAAAATAAATATTTTTATTCTTTAAATTATTGGTCATTAAAAAATTATGTGTAAATTAAAAATTATATTATTATTATTATTAGTAGTAGTAGTAATTAAAAATAACTATTTTACAATTATTAGTAATTAAAATAATTATTTTATTATTATTTTTTATATTAGGAGGATTATGGTCATTTAGTTAATTTTTTTTCCTATTATTACATTATTTTTATTTAATCAATCATAAAAGGTGAATGAAATTCTATTCCTTACTATATGATACCAAACATGATGATGGATTATAAGATTCCTTTCTATTCATTTCCATTTCTTTCTATTCCTTTCCATTAGGCCCATTTCTAACAACGAAACGAAGCCTAAATGTTACTCACCAACCCTTAGAAAATTTTTTGTTACAATGGATATTACATTTTTTAAAAACCAACCCTTTTGTCAAAAAATACCCATTCAGGTGGAGAACCATCATCATGTGCAAGAACAGGGCTTTTTTTTACAAATAACTAGATCAGAAAACAACTTGCTCAAACCAGAAAACAACCCAAAAGACCCACATAACAGCTCTACTCAGAACTCTGCACCTCTACCCAAGCCACCATCTAAAAAATAGAACCATATCCAACCTGAAAACCTAGAACTTGAGAGCCACATACAGAAACCAGAGCCTGAAAATGGTAATCAAAAAGAGCTCATGACGTATTCTAGAAGGAGAAAGGAAGATCAGACTTGTACACCTCCTGAGCTACACAATCCTCCCGAGCCAAGTCCAGGTAATGAGCTTGATTTCCTATTGCTCTTAGAAAAGGGACTAGATCATGCACAAAGCATCCCATATCTCATTTTGTTTCTTATGAGAACCTATCTTACATAGTATAAGGCATTTGTTGCTAATGAGAAAATTCCTAAGGATGTTCAGGAAGCTCTTAAAAATCCAGATTAGAGAATAGCCATCCAAGAAGAGATGAAGGCCTTAGACAAGAATGGTATATGGACAATTACTTACTTACTTGAAGGGAAGAAAGCTGTGGGTTGCAAGTTGTTTTCACCATTAAGTAAAGCACTGACAGAAGCATCAATCGCTATAAGGAAAGACTAGTAGCAATAGGATTCACCTAGACATATGGGATTGACTACTAGGAAACATTTGCTCTAGTAGCTAAGCGAAACACTATCAAGGTTCTACAATCATCGGCTACAAACCTTGATTGGCCACTCCATTCACTAGACGTGAAAAATACCTTTCTAAATGGAGACTTCAAAAAGGAGGTGTATATGGAAGTGCCACCAAGCTTTTATAATGGTGTAAAACAGGTATGTAAGCTCCACAAATCACTATATGGGTTAAACTTGTCACCTAGGGAATGGTTTGATAAGTTCACAAAGGTAGTAAAAGGGCATAGCTATTCTCAATGCCAAACTAATCGTACATTATTTGTAAAATTCTCATCTTAAGGAAAAATTGCCATTTTAATAGTCTATGTAGACAATATAATTGTGATGGGTGAAATTAAATGATTGAAACAGACTTTGGCCAAAAAGTTTAAAATTAAAGAACTTGGCGATCTTAAATACTTCTTGGTAATGAAAGTTGCACAATCCAAAAATGGAATTGCAATTTCTCAAAGGAAGTATATATTGGATTTATTACATGAAACGAGAATGCTTGGTTGTAAACCATCTAAAACACCCATGGAAGCAAACTCAAAAATTGGCCTAGGAGAAAATAGTCCTCTAGTTGATACTGGTGGGCACCAAATGTTGGGAGGTAAGCTTATATATTTAGCTCACACTAGGCTAGAGAGAAGCTTTCCTATCAGTATTATTAGCCAGTTTATGAATAGGCCAATAGAGGAACACCTAGAAGTAGTATACAGGATTCTCAGATACTTAAACATGACTCCTAGAAAAAGAATTTCCTTCAAAAAGGGGTCAAATAGAAAAGTAGAAGCTTATTCTAATGCTGATTGAGTAGGATCAATTGTTGATCACAAGTTTACATCTGGGCATTGCTCCTATGTATTTTGGCAATTTAGTAACTTGAAGAAGTGAAAAACAATTAGTAATGGCCGGACGTAGTGCAAAAGCAAGGTACAAATCTTTGTCTCAAGGCATTTGCAAAGGACCTCGATTACAAAGGTTACTCAGGGAGTTGAGAATTACTATTCAAGAGCCTATGAATGTGATGTGTGATAACTTGGCTGCCTTGAGCATTGCCAAGAATCCTATCAATCATGATAAGACAAAACATGTTGAACTTAATAATCAACTTGATCTTCATTTTATTAAAAAAAAAAAAATTGATTCAAGAGTGTTGGAGTTTATTCATGTCCCTACAAGGTTTCAAGTTGCTGATATTTTGACAAAAGCATTGTCCAAAGTTCAATTTGAGGAATTGAGATCCAAGTTGGGCATAATCAATATCTGCAACCCATCTTGAGGGGAAGTGTTAAAAGTTATTTTAATTATTTAAGTTATAGTTATTTATCATTATCCTTTATTAGCATTATCTTTGTGTAACAAACTCTTATCAATGTTCAAATGCATTTAAACACTGATATGGTTGTTTGTTTGGGTTGTTACACCTTATCCCTTTCATTTGTATTTCAATATGCTTTGTATTATCTTGTTGCTGATTTTTCAGCCAAGATAAGGCAGATCTGTTGCCTTCTTGGTTATTTACGTGGACCAAATTCAATGAATAAGATGATCGACTGAGAAAGAAAGAACTCAACCATTTTCTTCAGTATGCAACCCTTCAGATTGAAAGAACTCAAATAAAACCTAACCTAATTGAAGAGGTAAAACAAGTTCAAATAACATAACTCAATAATAGAAACTAGTTAATAACACTCCCCAATGACAAAGTTCTATGAACATCATGTTGACTCTTCAAACAAAAGGCAGCCAAGAGCTTACCAGAAATGAGGAACATAAATCTGAAAACAGCTGGAACACACAAAAAGTCACCAAGTGCCAATATGAGAGTAAAGAGTAGTTAGCATGACATGCAACTGGAAAAAGAGAAAAAACAAAAAAAAACAAAAAACAATACAAAACAAAAAAAACTGTCGGAATAAAGCACAGCAAGAATAGCAGCTGGAATAACACAACCAGAAAAAAGTGGCTGAAATCATGCACAGCCAAAATAGACAAAGAACAACAAAAAGCAGCCTAAGAATTACCAGAAAAGTTGTCAGAGTTCTAACAGAAAAGTGGCCAGAAAACTGATAAATAAGTTGGCAGATGACTGCCAAAGATGGTGGTTAGACATTCATTGGAGAAGGGATCGGAGGACCGCTGGAGATGGTCATCGGATATCCTCCAGATTAGAGGCTGGAGCTCTGCCAAAGTTCTGGGCAAGGCTTCAGCCCTAAAACGAAAACTCGCTCACCAAGCTTTGATACCATGTAAAGAATGAAAGAGAGTGAATGATTTGAAAAGATATGACAAAGGGAGGCTTGTGTTACTTATATTTATATTAGTGTAAAGGCTATATAGCTTTGATACAACCAATGCAGGACTTATATAGTCTAACTAAACAGTTATGGAGCTCAAACTGAGCACACAGAGATTACCTCTATATAACTCTCAAAAGACAAGTGTCCCACACCTCTCACACTAAGATTCTGTCCTCATATCCAAGCACTAGTAGGTATTGCAGCCAAAACATAAACTCAAGTTTACTCATGAAACCAAAATGTGACACATAATCTTGAATTTGTCATATCAATATTCCCTAGAAAATCCAGAGAAGAACAGTATTGTCATGTTTAACCATACACAAATATATAAATCATACCTATAATCACCTCATAAAGTTCCATATGCCATCTTCAGATACGGCATAAATGTTGAATAAGCAAATCTGTCCATAATTTTTAAACCCTTCCATCAATTACTTAATCTTAAAGAATTTTTATCCTAGTCATGACTTTCAAAATTGCAAACGATTATTATCTTAATAAGCAACAGCACAATACTGATGTATTATTAAATTAGAAATAATCATACATTTCAATTATGTATGCAAATTTATTATTCTTTAATCATGAGAATTATTGACCTAAGAATTCTTATAAGGAAGCAACAAACAAGTGTTCCCCGATTTCTCTTTATTCATATAACTTAAGTTAAAAAGAGAAAATTCCCAATATATATGATATATCTATCTGCTTTCTGGTTAAAAATGCTCCCTTTCTCTCCTCCAACCCATCTTTAGGATGTCCAATTATTGCCCCTTTGTTCTCGCTCCACAGTTCCCCCCCTTCTCAATGTATTCTGCCATAAGGAAACTCCCCGTGTATATTTTTTCTTCTATCTCTTTCTAAATACAATGATGTATAGACCGGAATTTAACCATTCCAACGTGTATTTCACTTCGAAAATCTGGAGTATTAATTAATTGCGCAATAAAACAATACATGGTTAATCATATACATTTAGCCAAAACCCAAGGAAATTTTCCAAAATGCTAATTGTTAACAATAAAGGGGCAGAGGAAGGATGAGAAATAAAATCAATCCTCAAACCACAACCAAAAGAGAACATAAAGAGATGTAGTGTATCTCAGCCAGAGAGAGAACCTGAGAGAAGCCAGAGCTCTAGGACCGCATGCTATCTTGGTGGTCAATGATGGTAGCTCCCAATGGAGAGACTGTGGAGGCGTAGTCGCTGAGTACTACACTGGCGGTTGGATAGAATAGAATGGATGTGGAACAGCGTTCCGATTCTCCGAAGTGAGAGGCGGAATTGGAAGTGAGAGGCCAGATACAATGTGCGACCGCGCGTGATGGTTTTGCGAGCGCCCCGTTGGAAAAGAAGGCCTTTTTATTTTTTAACGAAAACTACATGTAATTATTTTAAACAAAAATTTAATTACAATTTTATTATATAAATTTTAAAACATAATACTTTATTTTTAAGTTATAATAGAAAATAAGAATATTACATGAAAATTAAAACTACCATCTTAGAAATTTGAAATTTAGAAGAAAAAAAAAGTCAGAAATCATGTAAAGTGAATATTAAAAAAATCATAAAAATTTGAAAAATCATGTGATAATTATACGTCTTTTTTTAAGCGTTAATTTTAAATTATATGTATCATTTATACTTTGTATAATAGCTTAAAAAAATAAAGTTTTATATTTTATAATTTATATATTCAAATTATAATTAGATTATAATTCATAACTATTATATATAAATTTTAAAAAAATACAAAAACTCTATATATATAGATGAAAGTCGAAATTGATAAGATAAAGTAATATCTATAATTTAGAATTTTATAGCCTTTTATTTGCTAGGTTTTTTATTTTCAACATTTTGACTATCAATTTTTATTAGTTCGTTGTTATTTTGTTTGAAAAGGTCATTATTTTTAGGCTAAAACTGAAGAGAACTTTTTTCAAATAAAAGACTTAAGTTATTTACCTTAACTCCAAATAATCAGGTCCTAAACTCACATGTCTATACAACTTAAGCCTTCACTTAGTAATTTCATTGAATACCTCATCATAGTTTTTTCATGTAAGATAAAGTCATGACACGCCATTCTTTACTAACCTATCTGGCATATAAAATGACTCATAATACTTTTTTTCTTCTTCTCCCTCTCATATTGATGAAGCTGAGCACTTTTGTTCATTGCTACAGACCCAACTCCTCAAATTCCTTCCTCTATTGTTTCAATCTCACTTTTCTTCTTCCCTAAATATAACCTTTTCGCTCTCCCTCTTACATAAATTCTTCGAGTGCACCATTTACCCGTTGAAGATTGTTGTCCCTTTTGCTGTTCATCTGTGAATCACTTATTTTAAATGTGCAATGATAGCTTGATTTGGTTCTCTTTTATCTTAGAGAGCTAATTAGGTTTATTTCTCTATTTCAAGTTTTGTTTTCTGAAACAGGTTTTGTCACGAAATAAGTGAAAGATTATATGGTGATTATCATCTTAATCTTATATGTCATATGGATGTGTTAGAATCGAAAAATATTGGAGGATCGTGATATTGGACTTGAATATGTGATAAGTATGTTAAATTGGCTTTTATGGCAATATCAAAATATTGATTAACCTTGACATAAGACTTAAAGATTATATCACTTACATCAGTTTTGACCAAGCAAACATTTAACCACATTTGAGGGTTGGCAATTATCTTTTTGGTTTGCACCTCATAATAACAAGCAGAAGAAATATTGTGTTTTGATTTTGACCTGGTTTGGTCATACAATATTCTAAAAATGATGTTGGTTTGATAAGTTTCACTAATCAGGTACAAAGGTTATCTTGGATGCAGTGAAGCATTCTTTACTTTTTAAGAAAATTTTTTGGGAAAATTAGAAAACAAGGACCCAAACCAATAAAAAAATTATAATGAGAAATTTTGAAAATTGATATTACTCTGCAAAACCAAATGAAATATGATAGACAAAAATACCCTTACTTTGTTAAACGAGACATGAATTCCACATCATTTACTTTTGTGGTACATTCTTCTTCTGCTGCTATTTTTGTTCCTCATCATTTCTGGCTTCCTCCAAAATCTTCCTCCCTTTATTTCTTCATCCTTCCTCCCCCCATTTCTTCCACTCTTTATTTGTTCCTCTTGTCATATCGCCAGTTTTTTTCTCCAGTCTTGTTACTTGCAACTCCTCATAATCATAGCGTGAGTAGAATGGAATAGACTAGAGAGGCTTTTTGATTTGTTAATATTGAAAGCCTTTTTGTAAGATCTAGTGAGTAGCAATTTATGACATGTTATGTCTTTTAAATCCCCATGATTAATGGCAATGTCTTTTTTTTCTTATGCTTGTTAAGAATAGTCTGTATTGTATATAGTATTTGGGCTAAAGTTATAAGGACTTTTAATAGTTTTACTACCATTATTTATATTTTTGACTATCCACAAGAACACAATAACTATTAGAAATATTATTATTTCTTTTTAAGAATATTATTACCCACTTTGAGCTTTATTTCCATTGATATTGTTAGTTTGGTTCCAAAAATGATGAACAAGCTTAAAGCTTATTTATTTATTTATTTATTTATTTGGTGCAGTTGTGATAATCAGAGGATGAAAAATTAGATCTGAAGTGAAGTGTTCTATTATTTTCATATGGGTGGACAAATTTTTAAAGATTCAAGTGGGAAGATTCACTATGAAGGGGGTTGAATGGGTGAAAGACTCATAAAGGAAGAGATATATTTGCAAGAACTAATGAGAATAATAAGATAATGCATGGATTGTGATGATAATGAAATACAATTGAAATACCCCTTAAAATTTGATGCCTTTCAACTATTAGACATGGTGAATGATACTAGTATGCAATAACTGATTAAATACAATGATCAATATGCACATATATATAATGAATGGAGAATGAACTAAAGCATCATCATCCTAATCATTAACAGTGTAAGAAATTAGTCTTTTACAATTTGTCCAGTAAATATCTATTGTATGTTATAATCTTTATACTTTAGTATCACTCTCTAGTCTAACAAAATATTAATTAAATGAAAATGCAAAATGAATTAAAATTTAGTTCATTCCAGTGCTAGGTCTCCTTTTAACCAAGAACTTGCATGTCGTCTATGTGCAATACAAAGTGCCCTTACACCAATGCCTAAGTTAAATTCTACTAAATGGATAAGCTTGATTGTTGGATCTAGATAAATTTTTTTCAATGCTGTTAAATTTAGGTGAGCACTATACAAGTATAGTACTGCCCATAAATTTAGATACACTTTCGTGAAAAATAGCTCTCGTACGATGATTGTCAAATGTGATGTAGATGAATACAAGTGGAAGCTAACAGCTTATGGGGTGGCTAAAAGCACACCCTTTTTAAGTGTGCAAACCTTTTATAGTGACCACATGCATTCAGCATAAGACAACTTGATAGTATCTCAGAAGTAAAAGATAGATTTAGTGGCATCTATAATGGTTGACAGTATAAGATCAACTGTAGATAAAACATCAAATGATATCTATAGTGAGTTGTTCAGAGAATATGGATGAGCACTGAGTTGTCATCAAGTATGGAAGGACAAAGAGAAAGCTTTAACTAACATCAATGGGCCAGTAGACCAATCGTACATGCTAATCCCTTGATTGTGCAATCGTTTAATGGAAACAGATTCAAAAACTATTGCAATTAGACTTTACAGACAAATAACCATTTTGAAAGGTTGTTCATTACATATGGATGTTGTATAACTAGCTTCATGCTTTACTCATGACTAATACTGTACATTGATGGTTACCACCTCAATGGGCCATACTTGGAGACTCTATTAGCTACATCTACATCTCATGCAGATAATAACTTGTTTCCATTTACTTATACAATTATAGATGCAAAAACATATGATGATTGAGTGTAGTTCCTTCAAAATGTTAAAGACTTAATTAGTAGTGTGAAAGACAAGGTTTAGTACCGATATTCCCGTTGCCAAAAGACAGGACATAACTGGGTTAGGTATAAAAATCTCAATTCTTTTTTATCCTAATATTGTAAAAGTAGCTTTTTAGTAGTTTTATTGATAACTTTTATGAAGGAAATGGTCAATAATTTTTTGAAGGTATAGACGTTAAGCTCTTTTTTGTATACGGGTAGACAAAATTTATTTTTTAAAGATCTAGAAGTTAGGCTCTTTTGTACATAGGTAGACATAACCTATTTTTTGAAAGTAAATAAATTAGGCTCTCTTTTGTATATAAGCAAACATAACCTATTTTTTGAAAGCGAAGAAGTTAGGCTCTCTTTTGCACACGAGTAGACATACCTCTTTTTTTTTTATACATACGTCAGTGACATGTTCAGGTTTTTTTGTAGTGGTTATAGGTGAAGTAAGGTTTAAATTTTTTAGGCTATTGGCAACTGTATATAATATTTATCTGTGTATGTATTAGTTACAAGGAAAGAATTCATGTTAATAATGAAAATGAAATTTTATGTTATAAGTGATGTGTGTATGTAGTAATTACTTATGTGTAATCTCTACATAGGTAATGAAAAGAATTTATAGCATTTTCACTGATATTTTGTATACAACTCTTAAAGTTTTTTATGTGTATGTACAGCATATTAAGTGAGCTTTTGTATACGTAATGAGTATAGGAGAAGCTAGTACTATTAAACTTTACATTATTTTTCACGCAATTATTAACCTTTCTTAACTAACCCAGGTTAGTACTTATTTTTAAGGCCGTTACTACAAAATTTTAGGATTTTACTGCAACTTTCCCTTCATTTGCTATGCCATTTTTTTCCTGCAACTTTCCTTTCCCTTATATGAGTGGTTACTGACATATTGGACATGCATTTTCACTTTCAAATTTAGGATTTGCTATTACTTATCATATGCTAATCATTTTCACTTTCCCTTGCCTTGCACAGGTATAGAGCTTTAAAGTCAACGAAACTAATGTATTGATTCTATCTTATATAGTAGATCTTAAAGTGAAAACTATGCCTAGTGATGCACTAGATGGGCATATTCCTTTACATGATTTAAAGTCAAAACCAACATTTAGGCTAAAGTATGGCATTAAGGATAAATGGGGTCAGCAAGTATAGTTACCAATGAAGTTCAAGTCTGTTACTACAAAATTTAGAGATATTACTATGCGAGTTTAAGAATTTACTATCATATTTAGGCTCCTTATAGAGTACATAGTTTTAAGATTATTACTACAAAGTTTAAGGGTGTTATTATTGAATTTAAAGAAATTTATCTCTATTCTTAGGGACCTTCCAAAGTATAATTACTAGTTGGTTTAGGATCGTTACTACTATATTTAGGGATATTATAATGCAAGTTGAAGAAATTTACTATTATGTTTAGGCTCCATGTAGAGTATTAAGTTTTAGGGCTATTACTACAAAGTTTAAGGGTGTTATTATTGGATTTAAGGAGATTTACCACTTATTGATCCATAGTACAGTTACTAGTTAGCTTAGGACTATTATTACAAAGTTTAAGGATATTACTATGTGAGTTTAAGAAATTTACTATCATGTTTAGACTATGTGGCCATTACTAGAAAGTTTAAGAATGTTACTACTGGATTTAAAAAATTTACCACTATTTTTAGGGATTTTTTAAAGTATAAAGCTTTAACACCATTATTAAGAAATTTAGCAGTGTTATTATAGCATTTAAGGTTGTTACTTCTGGACTTCAGAAAATTTATCATTATGTTTAGGTTTCTTGCAAAGTATAGAGTTTAGGGCTAGCAGTGTTTAGGATGTTACTACTAAATTTAAAAATTTATCACTACTTTTAAAGACATTTAATAGTATAGTTATTAGTGTGATTTAAAACCATTACTACAAATTTTAAGGATATTACTAATAGATTTCAGGAAATTTACTACCATGTTTAAGCTAACTCAATTTAGAACTATAAATCCCAAATTTAATAACATGACTTACTGGATCTTAAAAAAATAGGCTATTATAGTAGCAGAAAAAAGAACTTCAAGGAACTTCATAATCTTATTATAGCATCAAATATTTACAGCCATGTTATTACAATGCTCACATCAGGATGTTCTTCTCTATAACCATAATACTACAAAATCTAGTGGATGAAACAATTAATACATCGCATCTTTCTAGTTTGCTTCCCTTGGTTTATTGCCATTGCAAAGACTAGTACATTACCATGAAATTTGTTCAATGGATGGTTTACCAGATTCCATGAGTTGGACATAAAACTAATCCAAACCTTCCCGAAAACCACAATAATTTACCTATGAGCCATTAAACATTAGATTGTGACAGACAATGAAAGAGAAGCTCATACTGGAGTATATGTTAGCATGGTGAATCCTCCCCACTCAAGCTTTAGTTTTTCAATCCATGATTGCAAGTATTTTATCAAATAAATTCCACAGTCATCATTGAGCAATGAAGGTGATGTAATAAAATCAAGTTTTATAAATGCAACATAACAAATGATGAAAGTTCAAAGTAGTTCACTAACACGTTTGGTTGTTAGGGCAACTTAACGTATTTGACGATAATAATTGAGTCTGCCACCATAAAGTTTTTAAATTTAAGTATCTTTAACAACATGGTGAACTGATCTTTCTATCATATCACCCATACACAGTATCACACACAGCTAAATCATTATAATTAGCTTTAGAAACTAAATGACATTAGAATATAACTTAATTTTATCGTAATGTGGGCCATGTTCTTTTGACCATCATTAGTCCTCTAACTTAATGAGTCAAGAATGTATAGAATGCATACATGAGATCCAAAGCAAAGTATAACCAATGATTAAGAAATAGTATAAGGACAAATACTTGCAAACACTTTCAAATAAGCAACACTCTCCAAGGTGCAGTCCAACACAATATAATAGATACCATATAAATACATTACCAAGGTGTAGTCATGACATTATAACCCACTTTGTTAGGCCACAGTTTATCCATTAAATTGTCCATATTATACAACCTAATAAGTTTTAAAATTTTTACCATGTTTAGGGACCATGTAGAATCATTACTATCACATTTAGTGACGTTACTCTTGGGCTTGAGGACATATACTACTAGGTTTTAAGAATTGTCTTTTACTATTAACTTTTAGGTCTTTTACTTCCAAGTTTAGGTAAGTTACTACTATATTTCAAGAAATTTATTACCATGTTTAGGAACTTCATATAGCATACATAGAGTTTTAGAACTCTTACTATCGGGTTTAAGGATATTGTTAATAGATTTAAGAAATTTTACTACTCACATTTTAGATCCTGTGGTTTACTATTGAGTTTTAGGCCCATTACTAGTGTTGTTACTGGATTATCAAAACTTATCCCAAATTTAGGTTTTAAAGAAATTAACGATATCTAATGCATAATAGCAATCACCCAAAACTAGGAATTTAATATCTATAACTCTAAATCCAAAGTCTTTCCACTATGGTGATTCACTACCCAAATTCTCTTGGCTAACAAAACCCATATAGTATTGGAATTTGAAGTGAAAGCATGTAAATCTTAAATTTTAGAGGAAATAAAATTGCGAACCTTATGAGCTATTAAATGAGAAGGAGAAGTTCATTCACCGTTGCTTCCCGTAAATTTGCAAAGCACACTAAGATAAAGAGAAAGAGAGGTCATGGCACGAGGGAAACACTATGGAATGAGAGCCAATTGTGAGTGAAAGAGAACCCGTCGAAGGCAAGGTCTTGCACACAAGGGATAAATCGTTGAAGGATAAACATTTTAGTAACTTGTTCAATGAGAAACCGTCTAAGGATTTTCAGTAAATGGTTGCAGGGAAAATTGTTGAAAGATAGCTAATGAAGGGCCAAGGAAGAAAAGAGTAGTGTCTAGAGGGTGAGGTAGCATTTGGATTTGAATGGCTTGTTTAATTGAGCAAGAGTATTTTTATCCATCACATTTCATTTGTTCTTGTAAAGTAATATCAATTTTTAAGGTCCTTTATTATAAATTTTTATTGGTTTGGGTCATTCTTTCTAATTTTCCTTACCTCTTATTCTTTTAGAAGAGCTGGCCTCCAATTAAGAACAAAAGAAAACATTGAAGAAAAATATGCTTTATTATTTTTGGGGGTAAATAAAATGAATCTAGTATAATAATAATAATAATAATAATAATAATAATAATAATAATAATAATAATAATAATAATAATAAATCATACATGATCTCTTTTTTCTTTTGGGGGGGGATTTGTCCTATTTCTCCTATTTCTTATAACATAGTTTTGTCTCAGTCTTCATGCCTCAAGTATATCCGTTATTCACTTTTTTGTTTTTACAAAATCTTATTATAAGCTTCTACAATGGCTTGTTAAACTACCAGCGGCCTTACAATATCTTTGAGAGAATCTTAAACATTTAGTTACACATTTTACTTTAGTTCAAGTCATGCAGATTCTAAATGCTTTGCAAATCCTAAAAATAAGAAGTTGTCTTAAACCCTTCCCTTGCAAAATGACCACCTGCCATTTGGATTGAAGTGTGAAACCTAAATGTCCCTGAATTTACTATTTCTCCCTCAAATTGTAATTTCTATAGCAACAAACAAAAAGTTTAGCTTCCTTCCTTGTAATTTTTGTAGTGTTGTTCCATATGCCACATATGTCAAAACTACTCTAGAAGTATCAAACTAAAAGTTTACTAATTCAAATTTAAGTTCTAATCTAAGGAGAAGCTTAATTCATTACTTAAATAATGAAATCATAAAGGCAAAAATTAAACCTTTAATTATTTCCTCACATGAATAACATTGATTGATTCCTTCATCTTATGATTGGCCAAAATTCTAGTTAATTATTTCAAGTTAAATTTGACTCAAATCATTTAGAGTTAATCATAAGCTGCAGCTATGCTCTTGATATAGACATTTAGAGTTAACTCTAACAGTTCTAGTTAACTATGATTAGTTAGGCTAATCATAATTATCTGTGCACTAACTTCAATTGAACTTAAAGTGCTTAAGAATAGTTTTAGAACCTTAATTGAACCCTTCTTGACTCTTTAAACTTGATTGGCTTGAATTTCAAGAGTATGCTACCATCCCACTCAAATTACTGAATACAATTTTTCAAGAAGTCTACACTAGCATCATAATCTCCTTTTTGGGCACTGTGGTGCCCTACCTCTTATCACATCAAAACAAAAGCACCAACTAGTGTCACTACCTAAAGCTAGGGTGCTGTAGTGCTAAGCTACTATTAGCATCTACTCACTTGATTTTTTCTCCAAATTTCTACCTTGATTTTAAAATTTGCACAAAATTTGTTATACTCTTCCAAATGACCTTAAATTTGATAAGGAACATCCTTGGGGTGTCAAGTAAGTATCGTAAAGGGTTTCAAATCCAAAGAACTATATTTGGCCCCTAAACTTACCAAATATACAAATCTACCCTATCTTTACCTAATAAAAAGTTAGTTACACTTTAGGTGCTCTTTGGGCTACTCTAATCCACTCCAAATTTACCAAATCTTTGCCACATTCTTAACATGCTAACTACTCCATTCTAAGATTTGGACTCAGTTTGAGGCAATTTACCCCAATAAAGACTTGTTTAATCTAATCCCCTGTTATGGAAAATTTTTGATTTTGGTTATAGTAGTTACAACTAAGTTACACCCTTATGACAACAACTTTAGTAACACTAAGAACACTATATAGCATATCCAAATTGACCATTTCACCTCCAAAACATACTAGTCACCTTAAACATACTTATATCACCTAGATACATGGTTTTAACACGTTAAAACCTCACAACAACATGAGATAACCAATATGGACATGTGTTACACTCAAAAATGCGACCGCGTAGTGCCTTAGAAAAGAAAAATTTGATTGCAATTTTTAAAAATCGAAAACCAAAATCAAAATTAAAAGTAAGAGTCACCACCAAAATTTTATTTTTTTTAAAAGACAAAACTTTGGAAAAACCTTTTATAACAAAAATGGTCTACGAACCAGATTTAGATTCGGGAGTCAGTTGTGAGTGGGGAATGTGTTAGGCACCCCACTATACTTGTTACCAAGAATGATTACCCTAAGTTAGTTGTGCAAAATTAAAATGGCATTGATTTTATTTTAATTCTCCCTAACAAATCATATGTAAAATGGAAGAAAAAACTTAAGAGAATGAAATTGAAAGTAAAAAAAAGGAAAAGAAATTGAAGAAACTAAATTAAGAGAAAATAAAAGAAAAGGAGTTAAGAAAATAAAATTTAAAAAAATATTTATTTACAAAGGCGAACTTGACTTATGATGAGAGTTTAGAGCCTACAAATCCTATAAAAGGAATCAAAATCTACGTAGTTCGGAATTGAAACGGTATTTGACAGTTGGTGTTTTGTCCTGTCCTGTTCATTATTTTTCTTTCTTTTTTTTTTCCTTTTTGTTTTCATTTTTCTCTTGATTTTTCATTCATTTAAATGATGTTTTTTATTTTTTAATTTTTTATTTTCTTGTATTTTGATTTTTTATTTGATTTTTTTCACTTTCTTTATTTTTTGTTTTAGCCTTTTTTGCCTTTTGTTTTTTTTTTGTTTTAATAATTATGTTTGATGTTTTTCTTCTTTTTTTGTTTTTTTTATTATTTAACTTTGGGATAATTGATCTATTGTTTTTTTATTCATTTTTTGTTGTTGTTCTTTTTTTAACTTTTCATTTTGATTTTCTTGATTTAATTAATGATTTTTTTTTTATTTTGACCCAAATTTAGGACTTTGGACATTATAATTTGAAAGAAAACCCATTTGATTTCTTAAAAATTCCCCTTTTTACCTTTTTTGTTTTAAATCCCTTTTCCTCTCACAAAAATGCATTTTATTTTTTCTCTTTGTTTGAAAACCCTTTGAAAACAACATTTACGTGTTATAAGCCATTGAAACTCAAAATTTAAGAACGCTTTGTGATGCAATCTAGTGGCTAAGGGGGCTTATTGCCACACACAGTCTCAGATAACCTTTATATGCCTAAGAATATACAAGATCTCATATGGCAAAATCTAAATCTCAAGGAATTAAAATAAATGAAAAGATAAAAGAATAAAAGCACAAGTAAAAGTGTAATTGCTGGATTTATATGTTTGGGACGTTGTGGCATTTTATACAGACGTTACATTTTGCCCTCAGAGCCAGTGGCATATCTCAAAGATTTCCTCTCTTTTCTATTATTATTATTATTATTATTATTATTATATATAAGCCTTTCATCTAAAATTCCCTTAAATGTTTATCACAATGATTTGCACAGCCTATGACCCAGTTGCTCATACGGATAACATGAAACGATATCGACTTTGAACCAAAAAGAGAATGCTCATAACAAGTTATATGTATCTAAGTCAAAAATGTCCCTAATAATGTTATGGCCTCTATCAGTTCGAGATACACACCAAGTGACTATAAGAAACATACATTCATGCTAAGCTTAACTCTGAAATATACATTCATTCTCCATAAAATCATAGCCGCAGAAGGTTTAAGTAAATGCATAAGACTCTATCAGACCTCACAGATTCAGCAATCATGATCAAATGCCTAAACTCAACCCAGCCTTCTATCAGGCATTTTATTAAGCATCTACTGTGCGTATCTTGGAACATATACAGAACAATGTATTTCAAGTTCCATCCATGACTAAATGGTATGAGAGTGTCATCCAATCTTCCCTCCCCCCTCA